>JAPJBO010000143.1:0-333302 GCA_030068145.1 Diplonema papillatum
GGGTTAGAATGCAAAGAATCTGTGGCGATAATCTGCATCGCCGACGGCGCGGTTATCTCTTCGCACGTGAAGTGTCATGCTTTCGCCTCTTTAGCTCGTCTTGATCGTCGCGCTCAGGCGCGCGTTTGGTGCTTCGCTTCTTCTTCGATTGCTCGTCGAGGTTCATCGGTTGCGCGTCGATTTCTGCTTTTTCTCGGCGCCTGGGCGATGGTCGTGGCGCATCGACGCGTCCTTTGCGTCTTTTCGGTACCGGCTCCGCCGCGGAGTCCGATTGCCGCTTCTTCGCTGGCGTTGATGCCGTCTTCCCGACCTTCGTTGCTGATGTCGGCGTTGATGTTGCGGGCTCTCGCTCGCCTTCCGCTGCTTCCCGCAGAATGAACACTACGTTCTCACGCTTCGCCTGTCTCGGCGCCGGCGCGGGGCCCTCCAGCTCCGCCTTCCTCTTCTTCGATGCTGCTTCTTCTCCTCTCTTCTCCTCATAACTCCTCGCCACGGCCGCCAGGTGGTGACCCTTCCGACAGCACAGTTTCGGCCTTCGACTCCGCAAGTCCGCGAGCCGGCTGCAGTGCGCACACGTCGGCATGCCATGATCAAGGCACCGGTGGTGTCCGTTGCGGCAGCACTCCGCGATCGTCTTGCACGTCGCGCATTGCGTCAGGCGGTGTTGCGCGCAGAACTTCACCGCAAGGCCGTCGTCTTCCTTGTGGTGGGCCTTACAGCACCACGCCACCGACTTGCCCTGGCGCTTGCACCCGTCGCATTTCACCTTCTGGTGCTCGTGGCACACCCGCTCACCCCACTTTTCGTGTCGGGGAACCCCTTCCGGCACGTACCACGGATCCCCTCCGACGACTGCCGTCTTCTTTCCTTTCTTCTTCTCCGTAGCGTCGTTGAACACCGCCCATCTCGCCGCGCGCTCCGCCCTTCCACCTCCGTACGTCGGGAAAAGGTCCATCCCCCACGCCTCGCCGTTGAACTCGTGCCGAGCCGTCGTCAGCTGCGTCTCGAGAACTTCCATCGTCTCCGTACCACCACGGAAGATTGGCCTCATCTCGTACCCCGTGAGGCACGGCGGGGCTCCCACCGTTCTCAACGACCCTATCTTCTCCAATTTCCTTCCCGGCAGAGGCGGTTCGTCGCCGTTCCGCTCCAGCGCGTCCCCGACGGTCTTCAAAAGCCTTGCGAGTACCCTCGCACGCATGCTCAACGGTGTCCCGTCCGTCGTTGCTACGACACTGCCTGGAAGGTCCAATCCGGTGTATACCTCAAAGTCGATGGCGAGCTCTGCCGTCGACACGTCACCCGCCACCGACCAGCACATCCCATCCAGCCAATACTGCAGCGCCCGGAACCACCTCTCTCCTCCGACCGCCGCGAAGGTCCCCGGTCCAGCGATCGCTTCGAAATTCAGCCGGCGCGGGGGGCAGTCGTCAGGGTGCAATTGTCTCCAGGGGTGGCCGACCGCCCGGTCTCTTCCTTCTCTCTCCAGCCGTCGTCTCTCGTGCATGACCTCCGCCATGAACGTGTGCAGCACTTCGATGTTGACTCGACTTCCCTTCGGCAGTATCCCGTGTTCTTGCAGGCACGGGGGCCAAGTCGAGCGATCCGCGCCAACAATTTCGGCATATTGGTTTTGCCCTCGGATTCGTTCGTACGCCCGGCACTGCCACCAAATGTGGCCCAGAGTTTCTTCTGTTGCCTCGTCACAGCGTCTGCACAGCCCGTCACCTCCCCACAGCTTGGCCGCATGTGACTCCGTCATCACCGACCCAGCCACGACCTCGGCAACGTCCCGTGCAGCCGTCAGCGTTGTCGACGCTTTCAGCCCGTAGGCATTCGTCGCGACGTACTCTACACCTGCCCGTACCCCATCGAAGTCTCCCCGCCTCTTCTCAAGCTCCCCTAGTCGCCAGCCGCGTGCTTTACCTTGAAAAAACCTTTAGTCACAGTCGCACAAGGCATTTTACCAGGAAAATTCTTTAGTCACAGTCGCGATTGTGAGTCATGGCATTTTCACTATGAAAATCTTTAGTCACAGTCGCGATTGTGACCTTTAACATTTTCACTATGAAAATCTTTAGTCACAGTCGCAATGCAAAATCTTGCTTTACCTTGGAAAAACCTTTAGTCACAGTCGCACAAGGCATTTTACCAGGAAAAATCTTTAGTCACAGTCGCGATTGTGACCCTTCACATTTTCACTAGGAAAATCTTTAGTCATAGTCGCGATTGTGGCCCTTCACATTTTCACTAGGAAAATCTTTAGTCATAGTCGCGATTGTGGCCCTTCACATTTTCACTAGGAAAATCTTTAGTCACAGACGCGATTTTGACCCTTAACATTTTCACTATGAAAATCTTTAGTCATAGTCGCGATTGTGGCCCTTCACATTTTCACTATGAAAATCTTTAGTCACAGTCATGATTGTGACCCGTCACATTTTCACTATGAAAATCTTTAGTCACAGTCGCGATTGTGGCCCTTCACATTTTCACTATGAAAATCTTTAGTCACAGTCACAAATGTGACTTGTAACATTTTGGGTCAAAAAATTGGGCTCAAATTTTTGACCCAAAATTTTTGACCCAAAATTTTGAACCCAAAATTTTGGACCCAAAATTTTTGACCTAAAATTTTGACCCAAAATTTTGAACCCTAAATTTTTGACCCAAAATTTTTGACCTAAAATTTTGAACCCAAATTTTTGACCCAAATTTTCCCAAAATTTTGGACCCGAAATTTTGACCCGAAATTTTTGACCCAAAATTTTTGACCCAAAATTTTGAACCCAAAAAATTTGACCCAAAAATTTGACCCAAAAATCTTGAACCCAAAAAATTTGACCCAAAATTTTGACCCAAAAATTTTGACTCAAATTTTTGACCCAAAATTTTGAACAAAAAAAAATTTGACTCAAAAATTTGACCCAAAAATTTTGAACCCAAATGTTTGACCCAAAATTTTTGACCCAAAAATTTGACCCAAAAATTTTGAACCCAAAATTTTGAACCCAAATTTTTGACTTAAATTTTTGACCCAAAAATTTTGACCCAAATTTTTGACCAAAATTTTTGACCCAAAATGTTAAGGGTCACAATTGTGACTGTGACTAAAGATTTTCATAGTGAAAATGTTAAGGGTCACAATCGTGATTGTGACTAAAGATTTTCATAGTGAAAATGTGAAGGGCCACAATCGCGACTGTGACTAAAGATTTTCCTAGTGAAAATGTGAAGGTTCACAATCGCGACTGTGACTAACATGCAGGGTCAAAACCTTGTGTCTTTTTGAAAATGGCAAAAAAAAAAATTTCCGGAAAAAAATTGGGTTTTTTGAATTTTAAAAGTTTGGAACAAACTCTGCAGTAATTTTTGAGGAAGTTGAGCAAAAAAATTAAGTGCGCTCGGCTAAGGCCGGCGCGTGGCGAGACTGGAGGCAGCAGTTAAAGTTCGGGGAACAGCAAAGTTCGGGCGAAGCTAAGTTCGGGCGAAGCTAAGTTCTGGTGAAGCAAAGTTCGGGCGAAGCTAAGTTCGGGTGAAGCAAAGTTCTGGTGAAGCTAAGTTCGGGCGAAACAAAGTTCGGGCGAAACAAAGTTCGGGCGAAGCTAAGTTCGGGTGAGCAAAGTTAGGTGAAGCAACGTTCGGGCGAAGCAAAGCTCGGGTGAAGCTAAGTTCGGGCGAAACAAAGTCCGGGCGAAGCTAAGTTCGGGTGTAAAGTTTGGCCTCATACCCGGGGCCCAGCACGGGGGGGGGCCGCCCTGGGGCAGCCTTTTCCCGCCGCCCCCCCCTCCGGTATTTCTCCGGGGGGCTGAGAAACTTCACAAAAAACGCAAATTTCGGGCACATCAGGCCCCGAAACGACAGCAAACCTCGAAATAATCTTCGACCGGAAAAGTGTCATGGGCGGGGTTTGAACCCGGACACACCGGCCTGAAGGCCGACACCCGCTCACTCTGCCACCAACTTTTTTTCTTCACTAGTGAAAAAAAAATTTTTTTTTTCACTGGTGCCAATTTTTTTTTTCCCCCATTTTTTTGGCTGAAAGTGGTCAAGAACAGGTCAAAAGTGCAGTAGTATGCAGTTTTGGCTACCCCGGCTAAATCATGCTGAACCACGCCCCCCCCCACCCAAACACACTACCAAACCAGCACTATCTGGTGGTGTGGCAAACCTGGCACCTGCCAGTTCAAAAAACTTCCATTGTGAGAGAAAAAAAGTCTCTCACTGGTCAAATGTGGTCGGAAATTGGGGAAAAATCCCCACTGTGCGTTCGTTTCTTGTTTTTCGGGTTTCGGGGGCCTTTCCGAGGTCCCTCGGGGGTGGAAAAGGCCTCTCGGCAGGGAAAACGGTCGCCACTCGGGACCCCTTCGGGGCCCCTCGTGGCGACCGTTTTCCCTGCCTCAAGGCCTTTTCCACCCCCTCGGGACCTCTACAAGGCCCCCTCAACCCGAAAAACAAAAACTCACTACAGTGGGTTTTCCCCAATTTCTCCCACTTTGACCAGTGAGAGAACGTATATTTTTTCCAAAATTTTTTTTTGGGCTCCATCAGGGGTTATTCTGCCCGCCAGCAAGGCCAAAAATGCTGGCGAAAAAATTTCTTCTGTCAGTGAGAAAATTTTTCTCGCCCTCATCGTCCTTCCATTCTGAGTCTTCGGCGGTTCGTGGTGCAAGGAGGAAGAGAGAGTCGGAGAATACGTGCGGTTGGTCTGGTGGAAGGGACGGGTACAAGTTATTAAAAGAAGAAGTCAAGACAGGACAAGGAGGTGCAGCAAGGTTTCAGGGTAGTGTCAAGTCAATTTTGCGCTTTTTCGCTACCTTCTCCACCGGCTCAGACTCTCCAGCAAACCATGCTGCCCTTAGGGCTTCGGCTGCGAAGCCAGAAGTAAAAAGGTCGATTACCTCCTCCGCAGTCGCGTCGTCCATCTCCTTCTCATCGGTGTCTTCGATGAAAAAGAGGGCGCGCAGTGTCGTGTTCAGCATGCGGTTGCGCAGTCGGGTCTTTACACGGGCCAGGGTACTGAACTGGCGTTCACTTTCTGCAGAGGAACTGACAATGGTCTGTGCCAGTTCGACCAGTTGTCTCAATGGCTGCATGCGGGCACTCGCAGTGCCATCAGGGGCGAAGGCTTGATACCATGCAGGGTCAAAACCTTGTGTCTTTTTTGGAAATGGCAAAAAAAAAATTTCTGGAAAAAAATTGGGTTTTTTGAATTTTAAAATTTTGGAACAAACTCTGCAGCAATTTTTGATGAAGTTGAGCAAAAAATTTTTTTTCCAACTTTTTTTTTTGGGGTCCATCGGCTCCGCGGGAGTGTTTTAAAAAGACACAAGGTTTTGACCCTGCATGATACACCGCGTGTGCATTTTTGGAGTATCTTGAGGCGCGTAGAACCTCCTTAACATGCAGGGTCAAAACCTTGTGTCTTTTTAAAACGCTCCCGCGGGGCCGATGGAGCCCTAAAAAATATTTTGGAAAAAAAAAATTTTGCTCAACTTCCTCAAAAATTACTGCAGAGTTTGTTCCAAACTTTTAAAATTCAAAAACCCCAATTTTTTTCCGGAATTTTTTTTTTTTGCCATTTTCAAAAAGACACAAGGTTTTGACCCTGCATGTTAAGTAGGGTCCAGTCTCTCACCAGGTCTGCCTCGGTCATGGCAGGTCTCTACCCCGGCGAATCTTTACTCCGGCATTTTTAGTGTTTTGCCTTGGGTGGATCTTTACTCCGTCGACCTTTACTCCGTCGGACCTTGACTCCGCCGACCTTGACTCCGCCGACCTTGACTCCGCCGATCTTGACTCCGCCGACCTTGACTCCGCCGACCTTGACTCCGCGGGGTAAAGATCGCTAAAATCTTGGGCAAACTTTTGAATCTCTATCCTGCAGAGTAAAGGTCTGGAAAACTTGGTTCGAAAAAGGGAAGAGATTTGGGTTCAAAGTTTTGGTTCTGAAATTTTTCAGAAAAAAATTCAAGAAAATTTCTAAGAAAATTTTTCAAAAAAATTCCTGAAAAATTTTCTGAAAATTTTTGAAAAAAAATCTCGGAAAATTCCCGAGTTTTTTGCACTGGGGCATGCCAAAATTTTCTATTTGGTTAAAAAAACGCGGCAGCCTTTCAGGAGACAGTTTCTGAAGTCAGTCACTTGTTCAGTTCATTCTTTTCATTTCCTGTTCTACAGTTCAATCCTTTCCATTCATTTCAACTTTTTTTGTTCCCTCTACAATGTTCATCCTTTCCCTTCAGGTTTTGAGTACCACAGGCCTGACAATCACCAGTGCAAGACCACCAGTGAAAGACAAGATGTGCGTTCATGAACTCTCAAACTCAACAGGAAAAAGGAAGAATATACATTATGGCAGGCAACATCCAGCAACATGTTCAAAGAGGGAAGGGTCGTTGGATGGAAGGTGTACAGAAGGAGGAGAGAGAAAAACTTCACTACTGTGGATCTGCTCACTTGAAGAGAAGAGCAAAGCCAGAGTTGTCACTCCTGCAAGTTGCTCTGCTTGGATTGGATGGCGTTGTGAGTGTGATGCAAGGATACGGTCTGCTCCCAGAGACAGTGAAGTGTGGGTGTGGGACTATTACAAGTGAGTGGATATGTGGCGCAAATGGGTGGCCTTGCTGGGCTTGCACATCTAAAACATGCAAACGTTCAACTGACGGCAGCACAGTCTATTGATCACTACCATTTGAAGGGCTGGACTGCAGGAACTCAGGCTGCTGATGGATTGTGGGGGAGATTGAAGCTTGCTATGAAAAGTAAAGGTGCACGAACAGGCAAAAAGGTGGAACAAACACTACTTGAACACTGGAGAACTCGCAATACTAGCCAGGATATATTTCATGTCTCTATGATATCAGTTGGAGAAGTGATGAAGCTGCAATACAACCAGATGCCTGAAACTTCAGATGGCTCTGGTCCTCTTGTTGCACCTGCTGCACCTGTTGTTGAGGCTCCACTTGTGGCACCTGCTCTTGATGTACCACCTGCACCTGTTGCACCCCTTGTTGAACTTGCTATTGAACCTGCTCTTGTTGTTCCTGTACCTGTTGCACCTGTTGCTGCCCCCCCTGTTGCACCCCTTGTTGAACTTGCTGTTGAACCTGCTCTTGTTGCTGCTCCACCTGTTGCATCAGAATCACCTGCACCGCACCATGGGCTTGAGCAATATGATGCTTGGCACTCTGAATCGCCTTCCTTTGAACTTTCAGAGTCTTCTGCAGAACCTGAGCATCGTTGTCCTGCTTTGTTTTCCCAGGTTGAAACAATTGTACACCCACTTGCAGCCTCAGACACTGTTGCAGTTTCACAGATCCGTCAGGAAGTAAGAGCATACAAGGCTGCTCAGCCTCTCCAGCTTTCCTTTGGGAAGCGATCACCAGAATCACCAGTTGTGATTAATGTTCCAAAGCGAAGAAGACTTCCACTCAGAAGAAGAAGCTCGTCTGAGTAGCTCCATTTTTTTTTTACCTCATTTTGTGAGAGCTACACTTCAGTTGCTCTCTGTGCTGCTCAGCACACTTCGTGATTACATTCCCTTCTCTGTTTGTGAGAGCCATGCTCTCCTGTGCTGTTCAGCACATTGTTTGCACAATGCATTGTTCTCCGTTTTCCTCTTCATTCTGTGCCATTATGCGCTATGGGGGGAGGGTGGGGTGGGTGGGGGACAAAACCTGACCTGCACCTCCTCGTGGTGTCCCCTGGAAACGTGATGTATGTCACGGCCAACGCAGGCAGTATTTTTCAACCGAACCAAACCAAATTTTGAACCCAAAAATTTTGACCCAAAATTTTTGACCCAAAATTTTGACCCAAAATTTTTGACCCAAATTTTGAACCAAAAAAATTGACCCAAAATTTTTGACCCAAAATTTTTTACCCAAATTTTTACCCAAAATTTTTGACCCAAAATTTTGACCCAAATTTTTTGACCCAAAATTTTTGACCCAAAATTTTTGACCCAAATTTTTGACCCAAAATTTCAACCCAAAAATTTTGACCCAAAATTTTTGACCCAAAATTTTGGACCCAAATTTTTGACCCAAAATTTTGACCCAAAATTTTCGACCCAAAATTTTTGACCCAAAATTTTGACCCAAATTTTTGACCCAAAAATTTTGACCCAAAATTTTGAACCCAAATTTTTGGGTCAAAAATCAATTTGCCTTGGGTGGATCTTTACTCCGTCGACCTTTACTCCGTCGGACCTTTACTCCGCCGACCTTGACTCCGCCGACCTTGACTCCGCCGATCTTCACCAATCTCTACCCCGGCGGAGTAGAGATTCGCCGGGGTAGAGACCTGCCTCGGTCATTCCGTGCAAAAGGGGAGTGCCGTGGTCTGTCTTCGTTTCCGAGCGAGTGGTGCTGTATCATGCAGGGTCAAAACCTTGTGTCTTTTTGGAAATGGCCAAAAAAAAATTTCCGGAAAAAAAATGGGGTTTTTGAATTTTAAAAGTTTGGAACAAACTCTGCAGTAATTTTTGAGGAAGTTTAGCAAATTTTTTTTTTTCCAACTTTTTTTTTTGGGGTCCATCGGCTCCGCGGGAGCGTTTTAAAAAAGACACAAGGTTTTGACCCTGCATGGTATGTGGGTCGAGGCATCGTGTCTGTTGCTGGCACGTCCACTTCATATTGTCGGTACGTGACCCGGCCGGGCTTGCTGTAGCATGCAGGGTCAAAACCTTGTGTCTTTTTGGAAATGGCCAAAAAAAAATTTCCGGAAAAAAAATGGGTTTTTTGGAGCGTTTTAAAAAGACACAAGGTTTTGACCCTGCATGGTAGTATCTGTAGAGCTCCCGGATGTGTTCATCCCCCCAGTTTGTAAGGTGCGCGCCCTCTGGCCACGCAATGCGGTCAAAGACAACGAAGTGCCGAAGAACTTCCTTGGATTCAAACCGGACCGTTGTGGACTTGAGGAGTGCAGCAATGTATGGGGAGGCAATAGTCTGATGGAATGTGCTGAACGCTGCAGGGGTAACGGCAACGTTGGTCGCTTCGAAGAACGAACGGCGCCAGCAAGTGTAGTATTTCGTGATCTTTTTGGCCCTTTCTTCCGAGCTTAGTGCCCTCAATTCTGCTTCGAGCGAGTCCACTTCTCTGCAAACATCCGAGATGGTGGTCGCGGTTCCTTGGAAAACAAGAGAGATTGCATGCAGCTTTTCCAGAACGTCACACGCAAGTGCAAGACATGCAAAAAATTGCGGCTTACTCACCTCTTTGTACAGGTGCTCTGCGTGGGTGCTGTTCCGCTCGTTCCAGATGCGTCTAAGGGCTTCGCGTATTGCAGAATACTGCATACGGATGACAGAGACACTTCTCCAGTAGGCCAGCCAGCGTGTATCGGACGGCTCCACCAGGGCACGATTCACCTTCTCACACATCGCTGCAAATGTCGGGTCTGCGAATACGCTGCTCAGAAGTAGCTTGTTGATGTCGGAGTCGGAGAAGATCAGCCAAAGGGCGCGGACGGTTCTGAAGAAGTCTCCCATGAACGCAACTGCTTTTATGCCATCCTGGGCAAGGAGGTTGAGTCCAAAAAAAAAATTAGGGCTATATCGGCCCCGCAGGAGCGTTTAAAAAAACACAAGGTTTTGACCCTGCATGCTAAAGACCTGCCTCCTTCAAGAGGCCAAGGACCATCTCGGGGAGGCAGCAGCAGAAACAGCACACAAGAAAATCCTTCTCGATGTTTCCTCGAAAGTAGGCAAAGACTCCATGCCAGGCACGACTCACACGCTGATGCAGATTCGTCATGCCCTTGCGTTGCTAGTATGGAATGCGGTCCCGGAGAGGAATTGCGTCTGATCGTCATGGTGGTTGGACTCCTGCCACTGGCAGCATCCCACACAGCCTCGTGCGGCACCTATGCAGCTGGAGTCAGATACGAGGACTTCGTTTTGAAGCAAGCTTCCGACTTATCTCGAGACATGGGAACATCGACAGCGAGGTGCTGAAAGGGTTCAGCATGCAGGGTCAAAACCTTGTGTCTTTTTGAAAATGGCAAAAAAAAAAAATTCCGGAAAAAAATTGGGTTTTTTGAACTTTAAAGTTTGGAACAAACTCTGCAGTAATTTTTGAGGAAGTTGAGCAAATTTTTTTTTTTCCAAATTTTTTTTTAGGGCTCCATCGGCCCCGCGGGAGCGTTTTAACATGCAAGGTCAAAACCTTGTGTCTTTTTGAAAATGGCAAAAAAAAAATTTCCGGAAAAAAATTGGGTTTTTTGAATTTTAAAAGTTTGGAACAAACTCTGCAGTAATTTTTGAGGAAGTTGAGCAAATTTTTTTTTTTCCAAAAATATTTTTAGGGCTCCATCGGCCCCGCAGGAGCATTTTAAAAAGACACAAGGTTTTGACCCTGCATGTTAAAAAGACACAAGGTTTTGACCCTGCATGGTACCTGTCGTGGAGGAGATTCTCGAGCTGATGGGAGCAGCACAACTGGGCATGAAGAACGAATTCGTTCACAGACTCGGGTTTGGTTTCCCAGTTGTCGATGACTTGTGCGTATTCGACGTGAAACCTGAAAACAGGAGCGCTCGAAAGTCGTTCATCTCCACGAAAAGAGAGCTGAAGAACAAACAGCAGCCCCTCCTGGAGTCCCTCCGACGACAAAGCATACGTGACGGGAATCTCCTCGAGATCTCTGCCCAGTTGAAAGCAGAAGTCGAAAAGGGCAGATCTTCGGTTAGAGTCGCACAAGGCATTTCCACTACAAAAAACTTCGGTTAGAGTCGCAAGCCATTTTCATTGAGAAAAACTTCGGTTAGAGTCGCAAGCCATTTTCATTGAGAAACACTTCGGTTAGAGTCGCAAGCCATTTTCAATACAAAAAACTTCGGTAAGCCATTTTCATTGAGAAACACTTCGGTTAGAGTCGCAAGCCATTTTCAATACAAAAAACTTCGGTTAGAATCACAAGCCATTTTCATAAAATTGGGTCGAAAATTTCGACCAAATTTTCGACTCAAAAAAATTGACCCAAAATTTTGAATCCTTTTTCGACCCAAAAATTTTGACCCACAATTTTTGTGAACCCAAAATTTTGACCACAATTTTGGAACCCAAGATTTGCAAAACAGCTGAAGTTTTTGCAGTGAAAATGGTTTGTGACTCTAACTGAAGTTTTTCTCAATGAAAATGGCCTGCGACTCTAACCGAAGTTTTTTGTAATGAAAATGGCTTGCGACTCGGCGGGTGTCAGATTTTGCAAATGCGAAATCTCAGATTTTGCAAAATCGAAAATCTCAGATTTTGAAAAATCTGAGATTTGCAAAATCTGAGATTTTGGCAAAATACGCAAAATCTGAGATTGGCCCATTTTGCAAAATCTGAGATTTGCAAAATCTGAGATTTGCAAAATCTGAGATTTCAGGTTTGCAAAATCTGAGATTTTCAGGTATCATGCAGGGTCAAAACCTTGTGTCTTTTTAAAACGCTCCCGCGGGGCCGATGGACCCCAAAAAAAATTTTGGAAAAAAAAAATTTTGCTCAACTTCCTCAAAAATTACTGCAGAGTTTGTTCCAAACTTTTAAAATTCAAAAAACCCACTTTTTTTCCAGAATTTTTTTTTTTGCCATTTTTCAAAAAGACACAAGGTTTTGACCCTGCATGGTATCATGCAGGGTCAAAACCTTGTGTCTTTTTAAAACGCTCCCGCGGGGCCGATGGACCCCAAAAAAAAAAGTTGGAAAAAAAAAAATTTGCTCAACTTCCTTAAAAACTACTGCAGAGTTTGTTCCAAACTTTTAAAATTCAAAAACCCCAATTTTTTTCCGGAAATTTTTTTTTTGCCATTTCCAAAAAGACACAAGGTTTTGACCCTGCATGGTATGCAAAATCTGAGATTTGGCCCAGCAAAAAAAAATTTCTGGGTTCGCCAATCTCAGATTTTGCAAAATCTGAGATTTCGCGTTTGCAAAATCTGAGATTTTCGATTTTGCAAAATCTGAGATTTCGCGTTTGCAAAATCTGAGATGAGTGATGGGGTGGATTGGTGTGGGTGGGTGTGAGTGAGTGGGTTGGGTTGGTGTGAGAGAGGTGGGTGAGAGTGGTGGGTGGATTGGTGTGAGTGAGGGGGGTTGCATGGGGAAAACGCCATCCAGGGTCACAAGGCCTGGACAGTCCATTGGACTGAGCTGTTGAGTGACCATGCATAGTTGGGTGCCGGACAAGGTGTAGTTGGGTGCCGGACAAGGTGTAGCCGGACAAGGTGTAGTTGGGTGCCGGACAAGGTGTAGTTGGGTGCCGGACAAGGTGTAGTTAGGGCTGCGGTCAATCTCAGATTTTGCAAACCTGAAAATCTCAGATTTTGCAAACCTGAAATCTCAGATTTTGCAAATCTCAGATTTTGCAAATCTCAGATTTTGCAAACGCGAAATCTCAGATTTGCAAAATCGAAAATCTCAGATTTTGCAAAATCTGAGATTTGCAAAATCTGAGATTTTGGCAAAATACGCAAAATCTGAGATTGGCCCATTTTGCAAAATCTGAGATTTGCAAAATCTGAGATTTGGCCCAGCAAAAAAAAATTTCTGGGTTCGCCAATCTCAGATTTTGCAAAATCTGAGATTTCGCGTTTGCAAAATCTGACACCCGCCTGCGACTCTAACCGAAGTTTTTTGTATCATGCAGGGTCAAAACCTTGTGTCTTTTTAAAACGCTCCCGCGGGGCCGATGGAGCCCGAAAAAAAATTTTGGAAAAAAAAAATTTTGCTCAACTTCCGCAAAAATTACTGCAGAGTTTGTTCCAAACTTTTAAAATTCAAAAAACCCAATTTTTTTCCGGAATTTTTTTTTTTGCCATTTTCAAAAAGACACAAGGTTTTGACCCTGTATGGTATGCAGGGTCAAAACCTTGTGTCTTTTTGGAAATGGCAAAAAAAAAATTTCTGGAAAACCTCAAAAATTACTGCAGAGTTTGTTCCAAACTTTTAAAGTTCAAAAAACCCAATTTTTTTCCGGAAATTTTTTTTTTGCCATTTTCAAAAAGACACAAGGTTTTGACCCTGCATGATATCCTGATCATCGCTGACACGCCGAGTCACAATCGAACACAATGCTCTCGTTGCGTTAGTGGGGTCTCTTTGAAAAACGCAACCTTGCGCGCAACTTTTCAACTTTCATAGGTTTTACCGAGGCCACATGCAATGGAGCCTTCCGCTCGTTTTCTGTCTTTGGTATCCTCGAGCTGTGGGCTCGTCTTGTTATTGAGTGCACGATTTTCACTTTATTCAAAGGAATTGGGTCACTTCTTGTGTTCGCAACGCCCGGGCTAGACTTACCGGATCGCCTCCGTGCCTGATCGTGACTTGTGGCAGTCCCACCATCGTTGCATGTTTTGCCAAACAGGCGAGTAACTCTTCGGGAATCCTGGCCCCGGCTGCCACCTTCTTGAAAAAATGTGTTAGTGCTCCTCTCTTCACACTGTGAGCAGAGAACTCCTGCATAACAGGGTTCTCTTTCCATTTCCTTGTTACTTCCTCTGTTCCGAGCGCTGTCAGCCTTGTGAAAGGAGCCAGTTTCTCGTACAACTCCACTATTTCTTTTGTCAAGTCGCCGAACACAACCGTGAACTTCGACAGGGTGAAAGGATTCACCCTTCTTCCCTTGGTGTGCCAATCCACGATTACTTCTTGGCGGGTTACAACCAGAAACTGGTCGGACGATAGGTCGGCCGTTTCTCCCCACCTGGAAGCTGTTTTCCATGCAAGAAGTGCGGCAAACCTCCATCTGAGGTTCTGCTGTTGCAGCGCCCATCCTACAAGAACTTCCTTGGGAATTGGAAACGCCTGTTTCTCTGGTATTCCTGCACAACGGCGCATAGACGAATTCCTTCGCACGAACGTGGCTTCGCCTGAACTCTGCTTCCCCCGAACTTTGCTTCACCAGAACTTAGCTTCGCCCGAACGTTGCTTCGCCTGAACGTGGCTTCGCCCGAACCCTCTCCCGAACTTTGCTTCACCAGAACTTAGCTTCGCCTGAACTCTGCTTCGTTCGAACTTTGCTTCATCAGAACTTAGCTTCGCCCGAACGTGGATTCACCAGAACAGTGCACGTGGCAAGCTACCTACAGTAAACCTACACTAAATAGAGGGGCACACATGATATGACCATTAATTAGAGTGTATGAGACAAGATACCGCAGTACGTCGGCAGATCCTGCTGTAGCTTACCACCGCGACACTGAAGGGTTGAGGCCGGAGAGAAGGCAAAGACATGCAGCTGGCAAGTGAGCCCCCTATGCTCTGTTTCTTGTTGCCCGGGGCCTCTACGTACTGATTTTCAGTAGGTATTCAGCTCCAAGATAAAAGAGCTGCGTAAGCCCTGCTTGGGCCCGGGTTTGCGGGGTTTCGGGAAGTGCAACTCCGCCTGCGTGTCCTACCATACGACCAGCTTACCGTGTCATCATTGTCCCAAAGAAGACAAGTCAGTGCTGCCTAGCGAGTCGCAGTCACAATCAGGGCGAGTGCCCTGAGTTTTTTAACTGATTGCTCAGACACGGTTGTAGGGGCCTTCTCCCCGTGACGGATTCGCCTGTGCTCTAGTAGCACGGGTGGTCCTGGCTGTGACGAGCTACGAACAGCCGCCTGACAAACCAGACTCACACCGCAGTCCTGTCTGCAGACACTCAGGTTCCACGCTGATGATGGTCCGCCTTATGTGTCCGTGGCTTAAAGGACCGAAACACGGCGCAGACGGGACCAGTGCGGTGTTGAGCACATACCCATTCCAAGCACGTTCTTGCAACCCCCCCCCCCCCTTCTACAGTGCAGTTGCCTTGGAGGCTGGGTGGTCGAATTCTCTAAGGTGAAATGGTCAAAATTCCCTGGCAAAAGTGGGCCCACAAAAAATTTTCAAAGTGTGGTTTTTGGGGTATTTGGGCCAAAAAAAAATTTTTTTTTTTTCTGACCACCCACCGTGGTGACCACCTTAGAGAGTGACAGGTAGCGTCCCCCCTC
The DNA here is from genome assembly GCA_030068145.1 of Diplonema papillatum. Lineage (NCBI taxonomy): Eukaryota > Euglenozoa > Diplonemea > Diplonemida > Diplonemidae > Diplonema > Diplonema papillatum. The sequence continues at coordinate 14,966 of JAPJBO010000143.1, forward strand.
CACAGTGAAAATAGCCTGTATATAGGGGGGGGGGGGGGGTCAGCCAACGACTCCGCAATCTGGCCGCTTACCTGGGGGGGGGGGGGTTATTCTGAGGAAATTGCCTATTTTCGGGTACACTTCGTCCGGGGTGTATCAAGCCGCCGACAGCAAGATTTGTGGCATCCGAGGGGTGGAACTAAGCGCATTTTCGTCGATCTTTTCATTGCGGCCATTTGCCGCAACAGGTATCCAGGCTTTTTGCCGTGCGAAAGCTGTTCCAGGTCGGCAGGGTGTGAAGTTGTTTCCCGCTATTCATTGGTCCTGCAACCATCGTCGAGTGCGCTATTGGTTCGCAGTGTTCTTCTCGCCTCTCTCCGGGTTCGTTTCGGTCGCTGCCTCCCATTCGTGCTGGTCTTGTATCAGGCACTCATGTCATGTTCGGCGTGCAGGGGGGCCGGGCCGTCGCAAAAGTATCGTGTCCGGTTGGCCAGGCGTTGCTCAGCCAGCCACCTGGAAACTTTACGAAAGAATGAGAGTGAAAGAATAAGCTCTGCCACGGAAGGTATGAAGAGAGACGAAATTGGTAGCGAGATTGCACTCCTACGCGTCGAAAAAGTAGAAGGCGATCCAAGCACAGCCAGGTCTTGCGCTCGTTGTGCGCAGGGCTGTTGTTTGACTGGAGACTGCGCTTCCTCCCGCGCTTGAATGGGCGCCCGTTGGGATCCTTGAGTCGGCGCTGCGCGTCCTTCAAGTTCGGGTCGTCGAATTTGTGGTCCTGCTTGGTGTGAAACCGCCCAAAGCAGGGTGCAGGGCACAATGGCACACCACACTGCTTGCACATGTATTGGACGTCCTTGCGCTGCACGTGGCACTTGCAAGTCGTCCGGCGGTCCAGGGGCACAAGGTAGTGGGTTTTACCGTCAAGCCGGCACGGATGATCGTCAGCACGTGACGGAGTACTTGGCGAGAATGGGGTCGACGGTGCGCTGTCCTGCTGCGATTTGGTGGGAGTCGTGGGTTCGGGGCCGGCACTTACCTCATCCGGTTCTGTGCTGCTGTCATCGGCAGGATCTGCGTTCAGGAGCCCCGCAATAAGCGCACGCTTGAAGTTAGCGAAGGAAAAGCTCTGCAGATCGTCTTTGTGGAGATGTTTCCAAATAACAGATGCGTTGAGGCACGAAACTTCCAACAAGTAGAAGAAAAGCTTCAGGTACCACCTCCGACCCTTCATGAGCCGGCCACAACTGGCCATGAGCTGGTCGCTGAGGTCGACACCGCCCATGTACGCTATTGAGGAAAACAATGTTCACGGGACGCTGTGCTTCGTACTCCTCCCTGTGCGTTGTGTCTCCTGTAACACGGCGATACAGGATTGTCTTCATGCAGTCCGGCGAGAGTACGAATCCAATGTCATGCGTGTGGCAAAACTGCTGAACTTCAAAGCAATCCAGCGACCTCAAGCTCCCCACGCTCGTTTTCTTCTCATGGAAGTTCTCTTCTGCAAAGTTGAGGAGGACAGCCTTAGTCGGGAGATCTGTCTTTCCGGTAGTTCGCCATGCAAGTGCACGCCACAACGCGATGTAGGCGCATTCACACCCCTTCTGCTCGTTTCTCAGTCTCAGTGTCACCCCGGGTATGGACCCGAATTCGCGCCTGCTTCGGTGGTCGTCGTACTGCTCCAGGGAATCAACGACGGTGCACGTGCGAAAGGTGTCCGCAGGCAACTTTCTCAGGAAGTCATCCACAGGCCCCATACCCTCTGTCCACCCATCTACCGGCTGCTGAGGCTTCCCAGTCTGCTTTTCAGGTTTCTGCGCACGGGAAGGGGACTTTCTCGGCTTCACCTCTTCCTCATCCGTCGACGAGCTGTCCGACTCTGTCTCGGACGATGTGCTTTCTGAATCGCACACTTCATCACTGACAATCACGCCTTTCCTGACCATTTTTTGCAGTTCTTTTGTTCAGTCCGCAGTTCTGTCATGCTCGTTTTTTTGGTACCGGTGCTGATATTTCAAAATCCGTGTGTGACTGGCCCAAGAAAACCTCCCAGTTTTCTGGGGACACCTCGAGTTCCAGCCGTGAAAAAAGAGGGGGGGCAGGCACTCTTTTTTGTCGGCAGTTGCTTTAATGGAAAGCTACGCTAAGAAATCTTTAAAATACGTCCCTTGGGTGCCGGATTAACCACAGGGGCACCCTTCGGGAGCTACGCATATATGCGTAGATGGTCGGTAAAGGGTTAATGAACATTTTCGCAACACTAACGTTTGCTCGGTACTGGATGCTTGTCACCACTGACCGGTCGCGTGCGAAGGCCACTGCCATCCCTTTTCGCGGGGGGCGCCGATGTGGGTGCTGAGGTTGTTCATCTTCTTTGCTCCGTTCCGGTGCGTGCTACAAATGCTTGGTCACACCGAGCCATTCCCATGCGTGAAAGCCTTCTGCAGGTTTGTACAGTCCCGATATGCAGCAGCATCAAAATGCATCTAGGAATACCAACCGGGTCTCTAGGGTGCAAGCAAAGAGAGAAAACGAAACAAGATGGACGGTTCCCAGAAGGGGTCTACTCCATCGGAAAGTAGGAGCCAGCACACAGGTGATCAAAAGAGAGAAAGCTCAAGTGCCAGAGTGTCGGCGAACCCCGGGAGTCGGGAAGGCTCCGTACGGAAGCCCCCTTCGAATCCACCTAGTATGCCTCATGACCAACCACAGCCTCAGACACCTATCACCCCTGTGTCACCCGCACGCAGCACCAATTCATTACACTCTGCCAGTTCTGCCCGCCAACTTCCCCCAAAACAACCATCCCAACGGGCTCCTTCAACACCCGCCCAGAGCTTCAAGCCTCATGAAAATGCAAGTGCACCCCTCTCGAAACCTGCGCTGTCCGTTGCACAGCCCTCGGCCCCCTCTCAAAGCCCCACCAAGAGTGCGGCCTCTGTCCGCTCCGACCACTCCGCAGCGCGGTCCGCTGACCAGGGCACGGCACCACGCAGTAAACCGTCCATGCCACAGGACGTCACGATACAAAAGGCCTCACTTCCTACTCCCTTGTCCGCGGCTCCCCTTCGAGATTCTGTAGCGCAGGCCAGGTCGGAGGCAACAGCAGAGGCAGCAACTTTCATGGCCACCGTGCCTGCAACCCGTGCTAAACCTCCAACCCACGCACCGAGGCGGAAAAAGATGAGCGGACGCAAAGCCGATCCCCCGGATGGTCGCGGAATTGAAGACGAGGCACCGTATGACCCATTTCTTCCGTTCGAGATCACTTTTGTCACCGCAGAAACTCGTTACCGCATACCATACTTGTACCCCGCCTTCAAAAAAAGCGGGGGAAAAAGCGGGAAAAAGCGGGGGAAACGCGGGGGAAAAGCGGGGGATCAGACAACACAAATCTAGACGAATATGGGCGAACAGGTCGTCCACACCTGTCGGGGAGGCTCGGAGGTCCTCGGGTCGTAGATCAGGCATGCTTCCGAAAAAGAGATGCCTGCACAGACCAAGCGCGGTGCCGGGGACGTTGGTTCGGACGGGCCCAGACCCCCTTTCCTATATTGGGCATGACCCCTTTTCCCGAATTGGGGGGGTCGGCGACGCGCACACACAAACTTTCCCCCGTGGCCAAGAAGGTCGCCCCGAAGAAGCAAGGCAGGGCGGTCGCCCCGAAGGTTGCCTGGAAGGCCCCGAAAGTCGCCCCGAAAGCCGTTTCTTCGGCTGGCAGCGACAGCGACAGCGACGGCTATGAAACCGAAGCGACTTCGGCTGCGACTTCCGCAGCTGCGCACGGGGCTTTCTGAATACATGCCCTGCTTGTAACTGAGGTCGACTCGGGGGTTTCAACCCTGAGTACGATCTCAGGGAACAAGCGCCGCCAGCGGCTGACCCCGAACGAGCTCTCGCTCAGGGCATCAACGGCGACATCACGCAGTGTTTGGCTCCGGAACTCGGCGGGAGAGTGTGACGATGAGGTAGGCGAGTATTGAATTACCCGCTTTCCCCCCGCTTTCCCCCCGCTTTTTCCAAATTTGGGGAAAAAGAAAAAGAAAGCGGGGATCCCGCTTTTTTTTAAGGCGGGGTAAAGGGGGGGTAGACCTATTATCCACCCGATTTTTTCCCGGAAATTCCGCGAACATTAAAACTGGTGGCGTTAAAAATTGCTATTATCCAGGCTTTATCCAATGCTTATCCAAGGGCTATCCAGGGTTTTGTTGCAGGGTGGTGTTTTTTTCCTTCGCGCCTTCGGCGCGGTATTGGTTATTGTTTGGTAAAACCAGCCTGTCCGGTCGAGTGTTGGTGGGTGCCCTTTGACAATTCTGCTTGTCTAGGCTAGGAAGAGCCAACATCGAAGGATTGAAATGCAACATTGCTATGAACGCTTGGCTGCCACAAGCCCCCTTCCCTGTGGCAAATCTTTCTGTCACCTCTGGCTTCATCCCTAACATAACTGAGGGATTTCGATATCACAAGGCACTCCTTCCATAAAAGATTTACTCGCCGCTGAAAACTTAAGAAGTTAAGTTTATCTCCAAAACCAGTCGACCTATTATCCTAGGATAATAGGTCCCCCTGGATAGTAGGTCTACCCCCCCTTTACAAGTATGACATACAGTGCAAATTTTGATCCAGAGACTCTTAGCACTAGCGACAGCAAACGAATTACAGGTCGAACGATATTGTTGGCAGCGACGATGAGCGACAAGCACTCGAGCTCGCTCGAGCTGAACTGGCTTCGAAGGAGCAACAGGTGGCAGCTCTGCAACGCGACACGAGCGAAAGGACGGCACGGGCGATCAAGGATGCGTCTGCAGAGTTGATACGACTCCGCATCGAGCGCGATGCGTGCGAAGCCCAGATCGAAGCTGCTGACGATGAGCTTGAAGAGCTGAAGGCACGGGGGCTCCGGTCCCCGTCCGCTCTAGCCCATAAGAAGGCTGCTGCCACCTTTGCCGCAGATGACGCTTCTGAGTTGGCCCGGCTTCGCTCTGCCATCGTGAGCATCAGGGAAAGGGTTGAAGGTAAGGCACACCGAGCAAAGGAGCTCGAGGGAGAGCTCGCCAAGGTGCAGGCGCAACTGCTACAAGCTGCCGATGAAGGCTTCGAGCCGTATGCAAAGCTGACAGCGACGCAAAGAGCCATCAAGCAAGCCAGGATCGCGAAATACCATGAGACGCTTCAAAGCTGTGGACGGGTTATCGCTTCCCGGCAATTGCCGGAAAGATCGCAGTGCAGCGACCAATAGATCGTGGCGCTGCAAGGTTCTGTACAGTGTTCACAGTATACCTCGAAGTGCTCAGCAGATTGTATAGCTGGACGAGGGCGTACAGCAACCGATTGTGATGGTTGCCCAAGAGGTGGTCACCCCCAGGTAGACGGAGGAACACGCAAAACCAGCTGTCGCACAAACAATCAGACCGACGCTGCGCGCACCTTTGTGGCGAAGCCTTCACACAGTGGGGTCAGAAACGTGGTTGACGTATTTTCTTTCCAAGAAGAATACATGTATCGCAATTCGTTGTTGTCCGATCCCCTTCCCTCCTTACCGTCCCACTACCCGTCTTTTTTTTGCCGGAGGCGAACATCGTTCTCAGCTTGCCCAGCAGGGCTTTCATACGAGTCTCCAGCAAAGCTTCCCGCATTTTCTTTTCGTACGAGCAATTCGCGCACCTTTCATGTCCGAGTCGGACAGAGCCCGCCACACTTCTCGCAGCCAAGCAGCTGTTCCCAGGGCACGTGAAACGTTTCGCACGGGCTTGATCTGTGGACGAAGACAACCGCCTGTAGCTAACCCCCATCCAAGCTTGTCAAAGAAAAGCTTAGGCTTAGTAGGGCAAATCGTCGTATAGGTACACGGTTTTGGGGGCTCGTGAACTGAGGAGGCCGTCGAAGATACGTGGGAAAAGCGCGTATTCTGTTCTGATGAAGCCAGTTGCCACTTCCCCGCAAAAGCTGTGGGACGGGTCCACAGCAGAAGCTCCGAAAGCCACGGCTTCGGGGAGCTTCTATCCGGCCTCAAAGTGGGAGTCTCATTCTTTCGTTGCGCTCAGCAACCGGCGCTCCAAATATGCACCTGTCTTTCACGTTCCGGGAAGTTCACCATTTCCTGTTGTTCGTCAGGAGAAAAGGCGGTGTAAAGGTGAAACATGACCACTAAAAAGCAGATACGAAACGTATACCAATACGATAACGCTCGGAAGGAACCTTTTCGACGATGGTCACCCGGAGACTATACAACCCCGGATCTCCAAGTGAACTTACACTCTAAAAACACGAAGGAAAATAAAAGTATCGCATCTGCGAGAAGAGAGGGCGAGGGAGAGGGCAGAGGGGGTTCCGCATGGTGGTATCGGTGCCCGTTGCGATTATAATAGGCATCGCATCGGTTGTTCTCCTCAGCGTAGCTTCATGGTGCTATTTCAAAACCATGTTTCAGCGTCATGCCCCCTCGTCGACCTCTGTGCATCACCGCAAGTTCCCGCCCCCTGACCGGATTGAAACGCCTCGGTCCGGCCCACTTCCCAGCTCCCAACCTCTCAGCACCACACACAGTGCACCCACTCCGCCTCCGGGAAACATCGGTTCGGACGGGATAAGGAGCCCTGCCAGAACGCCAGTCAGAACCCCAGTCAGAACTCCGGTCAGAAGCCCACTAGAACTGGAACCCCAACGATCCGTTCGCTCCCCATTCACCCCCATTGATTTGGCGTCTGCTGTAAGCCGGCATCCCTTCATCCGTCCCATGGCTAGCTACACGCCCGTGGACGACGACTTCAACCGCCAAGGGACGCCAGAGCCCGCCAAAGACACGTATTCCAATCAAAGCACACCGCTAACCCATTGCTCAACGAGTCACCGTGCAAACGGATCGAAGAGCAACAGGTACCAACCGCCACAGCTAAACACCCACGGAAATCTGCACACTTTATACTACGTCGAGACCGAGCCGAAGTCTCCGTCAGTGCGGCCGTACATTAGAGTTCGTCAGGTCGGACACCCTCTGCACATCCAGCCGTTGCAGCACCAGAATGGATCGCATCAACAGCTGGCACAGCCCGAAGAGTCGCCGCGGGAGCGTTTTGAACGGCTGCTTCCTTCGCCCGAGCCGCCCTTATCACCCCTGCCGCCCCTAAACAAACCGATTGCATCTGTCGCTGCCACGCTGGCACGGACAGGCGTGCCCCTGAGCCCTCTTGACGGCCGCGTGGACTTCTTCACTTGAGAGTCCGTGGGTGCAGCCGTTCACGAGTGTAGGTTCCCATTTCGTTGGGCTCCTGGCAAAGAACACTGTCCGCATCCGTTGCGTTGTTCAAATAGTTTCGACGAGACTATGTCCACACTGTATAGGACATTGAGAGCGCTGTGTCGCTGTGCACGGAGTTTCATCGTTTATTACAATGCGGGAAGATCCTCAGGAGTGCCCAGATGGTGGCTCGTGTCTACACCAATGGCACTGAGGGCACTCCACGGTAGGGTCCAGCAGTAATAAGTGTCCTACCCACTCAGCGGGTGTACATAATGTAGTATACATGCACCAATAGTGGGCCTTGGCGTCAAGCCTTCAAAAACGTCACCGTTCAGTTGAGTTTTTTATTTACAAGACGTCCGCAGACATTGGGAACGCAAGCTGCTTGGGAAATGGAGGTCTCCCGGAATGGATGTATCCACACGTATTTCCTCGACGAACCTTGTTGGTTGGCTCCTTACGAGCACGAAAGTCGCTCCACTGAGTTAATAGGTAGGTATATCCGTGTCGCATCGTCAGAACTCGGCATACCAGGGGTATGCCATCCTCGTGGTCCTTTTCTTCGTTCGTATCCATATTATTACCGCGGGGCATCTTCGTCATGAAATCTTCCGAGTGCAGTATCTACGGCTGTCCTTCAATCGTCCATCCTGTTCTGGCCTCTGCGTGAGTAGCAGTCTGCCGAACGTTTCGGAAAACCCGGTCATTCGTTGGCTGTTATGCGTGGTAAGAAGTAGTTGTCAAGAACATGTGGGCCCGTCCCAGCGCAGAGATGGAAGTAGCATGCGAGGGGAAGCCAAAATCAGGAGAACTCTGACGAAGTACGATGCTTTGCATGCGGAGTATGCGAATGCCCGTATAACCGACAGGGACTCCGTGCGCAGAAGCAAGCTTGCTGAGGATTCGAGCCCCAAATAGACCTCAGAGTACGGGCTCTGGAGCCTCCACCTGCACAACATCGTACGTTCTCAGATTCTTTCTGCCCAGGCCCTCCCCTCCTTTTGGCATCCTACCACACCTTTCTGGGCCTGAGTCTAACTTCACTCCAGGTTCGTACTTGGTAAACGACTTCGTTGCGAAAACATTTTCGAGAAGGGGAGTCTCAGCGGTCCAGGCACGGTCTTTCAGCGAGTCACCGCTTGTAACGAAAGTCTTCGCTGTGCGTGTTTTTGTTGATGTGCGTACCGCCGGCTACTGTTGTGTTATAGCAAACTTGCCTGCAGTGCAGATGCAGCAATATGACGTGCTCTGCACGCGTACACGAGCCTGCACAAGCGCGCAGTCGCTTTCGTCGATTAAAACGGCCCACACAAACTAGCTCGCTTTTGCGTATCTCAGTTCAAGAAATAATGGGGTGTGTTCCATATTGGCAGAGGATTCGAGTCCGTTTTGTGGTGCTCGCTGGGCTGGCTAGTTGTGCTCGCTGGCTGGCTCCGGCTACTACTACTGGGCTGCCTGGAAAGACGAAGTAGTAGCCCTGTCTTTAGCAGTCAACTAAATTACCCTTCCGTGTTTCGACAATGATACGATGATGGATCCCGTGTACCACGAAAAGCGGAAGTCAAAACCTCTGCTTCGGATTAACGCCCCAATTTTCATCCCCTACCTCACCTGCATCAAATGCTGTCACTGTGCGAGGAAATAACCATTCCAACTGCTCTACTCTTTAATGACACTGAAGTCACTAAAGGTTAGCTTACTGGGTTTCCGCCGAAACCTTCCGTTTTTCTAATTCTTCTGAGTGACGCTGCATTTTTCAGTCACAGTGGGCAAAAGTGCATGAGTGTCACTTAGAGTGAGCCTCACTCTACGTGTCCCAACTGTCTATGGGCTCAGAAGGACTAAACACACACTGTTCACAGCAGCTCTCGTATTGCTGATGCAGTAGAGGTGGTGAACCTTGACGAATCAGGATGGACCTGGACGCGCTCTCTGTGCTGGATCTGCATGCTGATACCTGTCCTTCACCTGCATCAAAGAGAAAACGGGGAAGGGACGAGCGTGAGCTCTTAGCCGGAGTTAAAACTTAAAAGTCGTTGCAGCTGGGGCACCACTTAAAACTTTTAAAAAAACAACACTCGTACTATTTACCTAAATAGTACGACTGCCTAAATAGTACGAGGGGGGGGGGCTTTATTCAACTCCTTGACGAAGTAAGAACACAGCTGCGGATTTCCAAACCCAGCATTCGGCACTACTTCGCATCCGCGAACGTGAAGGTACCCAGTACTTCATCGGTGGGCAGTGCTTTACTCATAGTCTTTCACTGAAAGAAAGTAGCGCATTTCTGGCCAAGTCGGTACCTACCGAGCGACGTTTTAGCGTTGCTTGTTTCAAAGCTTGCACGATGCGTGTCTCGCACAAATGCCGAAATGAGCATCGTTTGTAGCCGTGTTAGTACGAAACAGCCGCTAAATTGCGGTCGCGCAGCTCTGTGGGAAGCGCTCTACATCGCGCACGAATCATCAGTGGAACTTGGACAACACGAGAGCCTTTTCATCTTCGTGCTTCGAATGGTTCCGCCCTTCAGCCAAATGTGGCTGCACTTCCAGCGCGCTTCCGAGGCCCTCTGTTCCAAGAGCACGTAAAGCTTCACAAGAAGGGACATCAACGTGCCTCGAACCGAGGATAGTTGCTGAGGCTCCTACGTACTGGTGCTGTTCAGGGTTGAATGGGGGCTGGGAGCATTTTCATCTACGTAATGAGTCGACCCCCTCCACAATCTTATGAGAATACAGGAAACAGTCTGAAATTTTGGGAAGCTCAGATCTTCGGAATACGTCAACACCCTGTAGTATGGAAGGACACAACCAATTCTCAAGCGAACTTTTACTCTAAACAAAGTAGTACAGCATGTGACACCATGAGCGTACTCACCTCCAACATACTGAGGAGAAGCTGGCACACAGGCTGTGGACCACAGGTTCTGGAACTCCTGGCCGGCAGCAGTCCCCGCATTGCTGACACTTTCGCGAAAAGATCCTGTACCCTAGTGGCAAATAAACTATACTAAAACCCCCTCTCATTCTCACGTTACGAAAGCTCTGCAAGACCTGTGGTGAGGTGAACCTTTGGCCAAAATCGCGGACGGGCGGACAAGATTATTTACGCAAGCCCGGGGGAAGGTAAATTTCCCTTATATCCCACTTCAAACAAATTTTGTGCCCTTATATCCCAATCTGGGATATAAGGGCACAAAATTTGTTTGAAGTGGGATATAAGGGCACAAAATTTGTTTGGTCGTGTAAAAAGTCTTTTCAGGGAACCGAACCGGCCACCAATGGTGCCGGTGGCATGTGTGCTTTGACTCGGCCACAACGTCCAAAAATTCCAGGGCAAATTTTTTGACCAAAATTTGCCCCAACATTTTGCCCACAAAGTTTTGCCCAACTAGATTATGACCAAAAATCTGGACCCAAAAATTTCGACCAAAAATCTCGACCACAAATTTCGATGCCAAAAATTGGACCAAAAAATTTGGACCAAAAATCTCGACCAAAAATTTGGACCCAAAGTTTCGACCAAAAATTTCGACCAAAAATTTTGGACCCAAAATTTCGACCAAAGATTTGGACCAAAAATCTCGACCAAAATTTTCGACCCCAAAAATTTGGACCCCTAAAATTTGACCAATTTTTTGACCCAGTCCACCCCCTTCCATCCGTTTTTGGTGTTTCCTTGTCCGTAGGCATAAAGCTGGCTTCAATGCCCCACCCGAGACGTCTCAAGACGTTCTGGGTGCCTCAGAGCGACTGGTTGCACCGTTTCACAACTTCAAGCTGGCCACCGCGGCCACACTCGATCCCCGATCGGGTGCCTCAACTTGGGAGGCTCAAGCAAGTACTCAAGAGAACCGCATCAGAGCCAGGTGCCTGGCTGCACCGTCTGACCGTGCGGCGTGTCACGGCGTGCCACGCTGACGTTCGGGGCTAATCGCGGTGACAGAACTGTAGTAGCTGGCCAGATGCTACAGCCGAGAGTCAGGCGAGACAACTGATCTCATCAGACTCATGATCCGTAAGCGAAGATTACTGCAGTGAAGGAAGCTGTGTCCACCGTCGTGCAACCGGTGTGTGTGCAACCAGTTGCGGTGCAGGCGTGGGCACAACGACAGTTGATGACTTTAGGAAGGAATCAGCCATTCTTGCGTGAGCTGCAGATTCCGTCTGTCGGCAACAGTGTCCGACTGTGTCGCCACCTTGGGTTGTTAGCCCACCGTCCTCCGCGGTTCTGGCCATCTGTCTTGTAATCTGGGTTCAGTTCCGAGTTTGGTTTCCTATCCGAGGCTATCGGGCACTGGTTCAGTTTCGGGTTGAGGTTCGGTTTCGGGTTCGGTTCTGCCACCATCACTCCTCACCCGAACTTCTGGGTTCGGGTTCGATTTCGGGTTTGGCTCGCCGTGCCAGGGCCCAGGCATGGGCGTCAACTCGCGACACGTGATGTCTCCATGTCACTGCCAATGTCAGGAGCATGGCAGTGCACTCAAACGCCACCTTTCGCTGTTGTTCCTGTCTGTCTGAGCACTCAAACTTTGAGTCAAAGCGCACGCGCCCGCTCTCCTCCTTCGTTCGCTGCTGTGACAGGGACTGTGCTGCAGTGTGCACGCATGCACGTGGCAATAGCAGCAGCAACAGGAGTCCAGCGTCGGGACCCGGCTGGACGAAAAGTTTGCGAAAGCACGCAAGCCAAAGCGAAAACAAACCCCCCCCGACCGACACGGAAGACCGACTCAACAGGCAAACCTGGCACGCCAGGGTTACCAAAAGACGTCAGAACCAGTGTGAGACTTAGCTATGGCTAGCTGATAGCTAGCTATAGCTAGCTAGCTATAGCTGAAAATAGCTAAAATAGCTAAAATAGCTGACTGAGCATTTTCAACGGAAATGTCACTATTCCGACTATTTTCTCGGATTTTGTGCCGTTTTCCACAGTTTTCCGGGATTTTTTAGGCAGATGATCAGCGTGAGCTTCACACTGTGCTACCCCCCCCCTTCATCGGGCTTCCCCCCTGTAGACTACTGCACAGTAGGACTGGACCTGGGTCTGGCTTGCTGCACTCTGGCAGTCTCTGCTAACAATGCTGGTAGACTTGTATCGTAGGGCCTGGGCCTGGGGGAAAACCCGACGCACCACAAACAATCCTTTTCATTTCCGGGTCCATTTCTCGCATCGGAGCTGATCGCGAGCAGGAATTCGAAAAAAGTCTGCCACGTGGAGTCACGGTGGACCAGCCAAGAAATGTCACCAGCCAGGGATCGATTCCTGTCCTTCCCACTGCAAACCTGGTGCGGTTCCCACGCCCGGTGCCTGCATCTTGTAAGGACCCCCGAACCACGCACATACTGGATGGTCCCTGGTCTATTTTTCACGGATCTCTTCATCGGAGCTGATCGCGAGCAAAAAGTCGTCGAAAAAGGTCTGCTGCGTGAACCAGCAACATAATGCCACCACCAGGGGATCGATACCCGTCCTGCTCAATGCACACCGGGTGGTTTCCAAGCCCGGTGCTCTGCATCCTATAAGAACCCACGGACCACGCACGTAGTGTTTGATTCCCGGGTCTATTTTTCACGGATCTCTTCATCGAAGCTGATCGCGAGCAAAACTTTGTCGACAAAGGTCTGCTACGCGGACCAGCAACAGAATGCCACCAGCCAGGGGATCGATACCGTCCGTGTTCAATGCACACCTGGTCAGGCTGGTGGTTTCTACGCCCGGTGCCCTGCAAATTGTAAAAACTACTGACCACGACATAGTTTTCTGTCTCCGGGTCTATTTTTCACGGATCTCTTCATCGGAGCTGTTCGCAAGCAAAAATTCGTCGGAAAAGGTCTGCTATGTGGACCAGCGGGAAAATGTCGCCAACCAGGGGATCGAATCCCGTTCTTCCCAATGCACACCGGTGGTTTCCACGCCCGGTGCCCTGCATCTTGCACGGACCCACGAACAATGCACATACTTTTTCGTTTCCGGGTCTATTTTTCACAGTTCTTTTCATCGGAGCTGATTGCGAGCAAAAATTCGTCGAAAAAGGTCAGCTACATGGACCAGCGGGAAAAAGTTACCAACCAGGGGGTCGATACCCGTCTTGCTCGATGCCCACCTGGTGGTTTCCACACCCGGTGCCCTGCATCATGCACGGACCCACGAACCACGCGCATACTTTTTCGTTTTCGGGTCTATTTTTCACGGATCTCTTCATTGCAGCTGATCGCGAGCTAAAATTCGTCGAAAAAGGCCTGCCGCGTGGTCCGGCGGGAAAATGCCACCACCCAGGGGATCGATTCCCGTCCTTCTCAATCCACACCTGGCGGCTTCCACGCCCGGCGCCCTGCAACTTGTAAAGGGCCCCGAACCACGCACATAGTTTTTCGTCTCCGGGTCTATTTTTCACGGATCTCTTCATCGGAGCTGAAAACGAGCAAAAACTCGTCGAAAAAGGTTTGCTACATGGACCAGCGGGAAAATGTCACCAGCCAGGAATTCGATACCCTGCACATGCTGTGACACGGCCCGGAGAGGGCGGGGGGGGTACCAGGGGGGGTTGGGCGACTCTGAAAACGAGAACGAGGCAGAAACTCTGGTTTCGTCGCATTTTTTTTGCATTTTTGGGTACCTACCTGAGGTTTTCTGACGAAAAAGACGTGAACATATTTTCAGTCGTCTGGGCAGCTATTTTAGCTATTTTTAGCTATAAATAGCTAAAAATAGCTAGCTGGCCAAATAGCTAGCTAAGTCTCACACTGTCAGAACACCGCACCGGAAAGGGAGGGCGAGCGAAGGACGAAGCCACAACAAAACCAAGGAAAAAAAACCATCACTGCACACAACACGCAGAGCCAAGCAGCAGATCAGCAGCGAACCAAAGCAATCCTCTTGACAAACTATTATCACAGGCAACTGACTGCACGACAATCGCCGGAAACACACCGACCGCGACTGGTAAAGCCTGGCACGCCAGGACATCATTACCAAAACAGCGGCTAAAAACAAGGGGAGGGCGGGCAAGAAACAATCCCACTGAACCCCCCCAAGGATGAAGAGAAGGCACAAGGAACCTTAGCACCGTATCCCCAAGCCTAACCTGGGTGCGGTTTCCAAATGTTGAAATTGAAATTGAAATTGAAATTAAAATTTCGCCGTAGGTATCCGGATGGTCGAGCCAACCACCCTTGGGTTTCAAGGTGAGTGGTCGGGGGTTCAAGCCCCTCCTCGGCAAGTTTTCCAGCATTTTCCTCGATTCAAATTTGTCAAAACAAATTTGTGCCCTTATATCCCAGTTTGGGATATAAGGGCACAAAATTTGTTTGAAGTGGGATATAAGGGCACAAATTTGTTTTGAGTGGGATATAAGGGCATTACACCCCGGGGGAATCCTTTGCCAGCCTCCACAGTCGGCAATTGGCCATGCAGTGGTCGACTGGCGACCACGATCCAATGATTGTTTGAACAACTGGGCACTTGGCTGCTATGGCCTTCACCCTGCCGCGTGTTGCCTTCACAGAATAACCCGACGTGTGTCCCCTTTGCCCGAGAGAAGGGTCGTAGGTATCCCAGACATGTTGTGGACAGTACCCAAGAAAGGAATTGTCGCTAGAGCATCTCGGCCTTTTTCGCACAACTTGCGCTTCTGCCGAACCGAGTCAAGAAGAAGGGAAGAGGAAGCTATTAAAACCAACACTTTGTAACGTACAACTTGCGGAAGGGATACGCGAAACTTCAGGAACCCATTCGACGTAGTCTTCGAGAACATTGACATGATAATGTTGAGTAGACTTGGCCCAGGCCACCCACAAGTACCTGGGGTAGGTAGTGTGTGCTTATTGGGTCTCCATTGCTGGCGACTATTCCCATCGTAACTGCAAGAGTTCGAGGTCAACACCACGGACCGTGCACAGACAGATAGTCATGGGTCTGACACTTACACCACACTTGTCGGCGGAAGACTTGTAGCCTTATTCCTCGGGCAGGGCCCTCAACCAGTGAATGTGGAATGGACCAATGGTTTGGTCGTGGCCCTGGAGGAAAACGAGAAAAAAAAACAGAGCATCTATCCTCCAACCACAGCAACGGCCCGCAACTCTACGTTTTTCTTTTTTGTCTAACTTCGCTATTTTCTAACCCATAGAATTATTAGGCTCGGACGGAGGGGGTTAATTTTGGGAAAAGTACTTTTTCGGGAACTTCGGGCCGCAGTCAAAAATGGGTCGCAAATGAAGAGAATGGGGGCCTAGGGGTGCATTTTAATGATTTTCGCAGCCGATCTTTCAAATGCGCACCTCAGAACTGAACGCGCACACATGCAGAGTGACACAGGAGACACATGGTCGGAAAGCCCAGCACAAAATATCCGAACAACAATTAGAATTGTTGTCCACGCTTCCTGTTGGGGAAACCACTACCACAGTGGAGCGCAAAATCTCCAACGAGAAGACACGCAAGGCGGAGAAGCCAGATATCGTCAGCTCGTACAACACGTACATGGGCGGCGTCGACATGGGCGATCAGCTCATGGCGAGTTGCGGGCGACTCATGAAGGGCCGGCGTTGGTGCCTCAAACCTTTTTTCTACTTAGTCGAGGTCTCCACTTTGAATGCCTACATCGTGTGGAAAATGCTGAGGCCTGACTAGAAAGGAAGAACACCTTCACTTCCCGATTTCAAGCGCAAGCTAATGATCTGTGACGTATCTTTCCAAAGAAGCAAACATCGACTAATTTGATTGGATATGCACTGGCTGGGTGTGGCTTGGGTCCCTGGCACGTGCCAGAGCTTGGGTTCTATTGAGCACAGGCAAACTCGAAAAACACCAATTTCTGGCCAGGCCCCAAGTTTGCAGTGGCATCTGCTTGGCAGCTCGGGCAGCAGTTTTGTCCGATGAAGGGTGATTTTGAAAGATTTGTGACATATCTTTCCAAAGAACTAAGTATGGATCACTTTCGTTGTGTCTTCATAGGCGAGATAATCTCAGCAACCTTTTTTGATTTTTCAACATATATATCACTCATTCCACGAAAACGTGTCACCGATTTTGCTTCGTGCGATCCGCCATGTTCAGGCCAAATTTTGAGCAATTTCCGAAATTTTTTTTGGGATGGAAAGAGCTATCCACGGCATGTATCGGCACCTTTTTGGAACTCGATATAGCCAAAAATCGATGGCACTTTAGACGTTTTTCGGGCCCCCAAAAAACACTCTTCGGAGGAATCGAACCAAGTACCCCCAGAACCACAAGTGGGTGTGCTACCCGTTAGACCACAGGCGAAAAAAACGCGGGCGATTTCATTTTTTGTATTTGAACGATCCTTCCGGAAGTTCGCGTGACCCGCCAGGAAATCTGTGGAAATCTGCCGATACACCACCACTGCAGCAGTACCGGTACTAATGAGCTCACAAACGCTCGACGCAGCGAGGAATCGAACCAGCGACCATTTTGGTTCGTGCGAAATGAATGATGTTTGGCACAAATAGCATAGCCGTCAGTGCACTCACCAATGACTCTTTTGGTCGCCGGTTCGAGTCCCGCGGGTGGGTGTTTTTCTTTTTTTTTAAATTCGAGCGATCCGCACATTTTCGGGATTTTCCGCCAATTTCTTGGGGAATCGCGTAGTTCTGTCACGGAATCGTATCGGCACCCCGTAGATTTCTGTGGCGAGACAAATCTGACTCCGGTGCCGCCACTCACTGTAGCAGAGCCGCAACCTGCAGCGCGCCTCCGGAGCGACAGCGCAGGGTTGGTGAAATGAAAGCGAGAATGTGGGGTAAGCCCTGCTTATTAGATTCACGGTTAAACGAAGCTAGCGCACAAGGTTTGCCTGATCTCGCACCTACTTTCCGATACCAAATAGATACTCTATTCAAACTCTCTGTGACTTGTGTTCCTGCATGCCGAGAAAAAAAGTCGATTTTCAGACCCCATTCTTTTGAGACCCGGCCTCCATTTATGAGGGGGGGGTCGGTCAAAAATTTTATCCGACCAGATATTCGGAAAGCCCTGTCCTCGGCGGATCGTGTCCTCAGAATCTTGAAACCGACAATTTTCGCACCTGCAGATGGCAGAAATCGGCAGAAAGCCAAAAGAAGTCGTTTTTTATGACACTTTTTCGTTAAATGAGTGATATATCTCCCGTCCGAAAGGGGTTAAAGCGGAACGTGAGCTAGGTGCTCCAGACGGCAACCGGTCGATATTCTTACGCAGTTCTACCAACACGCAGTTGTGATTTTGTTGCATTAGTGTGACATGCAGTTGTTTTCAGTCAACCTTATGTGCAACTACCGCGAGTTTTCGTTCTTTTTTGTTCCGTGCAAACACTACAATTCTATCCGCCTCGACGGATTCTCTCAACCAACTCCTGATCGGCTCGTCCGTTCTGTGCTGTTTTTCGGAAAATGGTAAAAGCAATGCTTGCCAGCATATTGAGTGGGAAGGACTTAACCTTGCGGGTTAACACACACAAGAGTCAGCGTCCCTGTGGGAACTCCGAACATCTTCCGTTTGTGGGGGTCCCCTCCACAAGGCATTCTGACACTCCAAAAAGCCGTACTACTGCTTCAAGTCAAGTACATGGCGACACGAGATATATCCGTGGCGAGTCAATGCCCTACAGTGATAGTTGTACCCACGACCCCACGGATGAACTAAAACGTGGCTCCTTGTGTTTCAAGAGAGGCACTAGCAAGGTGAAATCCTCGTACCTTATCTTCCAACAGCTGCGACAAGTATTATAAAAAGCCGCGCGCACCAAACGCCAGCGCGTGCAAGCCGTGCCGAAAGGTAAGACGTACCCGTCGACAACAGGGCAGCAAGACACACTAGGCAAGCAACAACGACGACCCGCACCCAGTGCATTCACGGGGGCCGGCCCGCCCCTACTCGACGAAAGAAGGAAAGTGAAGCACGCTCCCTTCGAAACCTGCCATTCAAAAAGTAAATAAACAGAGCACCCCGGCCAGCATAAAAGCTGGAAAACGGGGCTGCTTAGCACTGGCCCTCGTGGCACCTGCATTTCAATCACCAAATTAGTTAGCAAAGGAGGTAACGATCCAAGCGGTCGAAGGAAAAAACCGTTTAGCAAGTTATCGAGCGCGCACGGACTCCGTGTTTCACAATGCCCTTCTTCCTCCATTTTGGCCAGTCAGCCTGATGCAAGCACCGCTGATTTAGCCGTTCGTTGTCAGCACAACATGGCAACCATCTTTCGGATCCGAAGGGGGCACTCGTCGATGTGCATTCAACACACCTCCGAGATGGACGAGGTGGCGGAAGGCTCTCAACCTCGTTCGTAATGCGCGTGCAGCCTGGGACATTTAGACCTGCCATTGGCTCGCTCTTTCGCGTGCTATTAGTCGCGCAAAGTCCATTAAGAAGTAGTGCGCGTGCAGCCTGGGACATTCAGGAGCATCAGACCTGCTATTGGCTCACTCTTTCGCGTGCTAATAGTCACGCAAAGTCCATTAAGTAGTGCGCGTGCAGCCTAGGCCATTTAGGAGCGTTCCAGGACAGTTAACCCTGTCCCCGCGTGAAGCGTTTCAAAGGTCAACCCTTCCTTCAAAAACTACTACTGAACGAAAGCGCAGCGCCCCATGCTCGTCAACAGAATCGCCAAAACACATTCGACGAAGGTCACCCAAAGACTCTAAAATCCCGGATTCTCAAGCGAACTATAACTCTAAAAAGAGACGACCGCATCATCCGAGGCTTGTGGACATGGTCAACAGGATCGTCAAAGTGTCACCGCTTCAGATCTCTGCATCCGGGTTGCGGAATGTTCACGCATTCCCTTTCGGCAATCCTGCATGTCGCAGCTTTAAGGCGAGCAATTACACCTTGCCTTAGGACCGACTGACCCACGTCCAATTGCTGTTGGGCTCGCTATTCGAAGACCTGCCCTGTATTGATGCCGGAAACCTTTGGCTTCGAACCCGAAACGCTCGCGAACCCATCCAGGGGGGAAAAAACGGGGTAGAAAAGAAGGAAGGAAGAAGGAGAAGCACCACAAGTAACCTCCTCGCGGTTCTTCGCACATCCCCTCCCCCCGTGCCGCCGCCATGGCCCTGGTCGAAGCGTACAAGGCGAAATGTGCGTCGCTGAACATCAAGCCGAACTCTCGGTTCGTGACGAGCCTGCCTCCTGAAAAGGAGGCGCTGACCGTTCTCGACCTGACCGACAACATGGTGGGGCCGACGGGGCTGCTGGCGGTCGCCGAGGTCGTGAGGGTGGCCCCGTGCCTCGTGAGCGTCGTGCTCAGGGGTAACAAGATTTCGTCTCCTCCCGTGAAGGAGCTGGCGGCGGTGCTGAAGGAGCACAAGGCCGTGACCCGCGTCGACCTCTCCGACAACGACGTGCGGCTGGCGGGGCCGGATCTCGTCGACCTGCTCAAGCGGAACAACAGGATAGTGGAGCTCAACATCGAAGGCACCCACCTGCGCCCGCTCTTCGTCAACCTCATCGCGCTGCAGCTCAAGCGGAACAAGGACCGCGTCTCGGGCAAAAAAGCGAGCCTGGCGCCCGGCGCCGAGAAGACCCGCCACGAGGAGGAAGAGACGCTGATGCAGGCCGAGCAGAAGAAGGCCGAGGACGGCCTGACCGACCAGGAGAAGAAGGAGCACCAGGAGATCGCGCCGCAGCAACCCGACGCTCCCGGCAGCCGCAAGTCGAGCAAGGCGAGCGCCGCCGCGCCGAAGGAGGAGAAGGAGCCTGCGGCGGCGGCGGAGGCCGCGCCGGAGGCTCCAAAAGCCGCCGAAGAGGCGGGGAAAAAGGACGGTCCGGAGCCGGCGGAAAAAGACGCCGCCGCGCAGCCCGAGAAGGCGGGCAGCGAGCTGGAGGTGATGACCGGGTTCCAAGCCTTCGGGATGGACGAAGGCGAAGCCGCCGACGGAGACGATTCCTTCGCGGACATGAGCCCGCGCGACAGCCCCATCAACGCGGAGTCGGCCACGTACCCCCAGTCGAAGCCGGAGGACAGAAAGCAGCCCGGCGCACGGCGCGCGACTGTCTGCGCCGAGCAGTACACCGAGGAGCAGATCGACTCCTTCACGCCGGAGTGCATCACCAAAGAGGAGCCTGTCGCTGCGTTCCTCGACGACGTGTTGAACAAGCACCAGCTGTTCAACCACCTGGACGACAAGGAGATGACCGTCGTGGTGAACGCGCTGAAGGAGTGCCCGAAGGCAAAAGATGACGTCGTCTTCGAGGAAGGCGACGAAGACATGGACATCTTCTACATCATCAAGTCCGGGGAAGTCACCACGAAGGAAGGCGCCGAGACCAAGTCGGTCCTGAAGGAGGGAGACGCGTTCGGCGAAGTGTTCCTCCTGTACCCGCAGCCGGCGTCACAGACCGTCGTCGTCACGTCCGACACCGCGATGCTCTACGCCTGCGACCGGGGGACCTTCAAGTTCATCCTGAACCAAGCCTCGAAGAAGAAGCGGGCCATGTACGAGACCTTCCTGCAGAGGGTCCCGTTCCTGTCCACGCTGACCCACCTCCAGCTCCTGCAGCTAGCCGACGCGCTCAAGGCCAGCTGCTACGAAGACGGGCAGCCTGTCATCAAGTACGGCGAAGAAGGCCACTGGTTGCACATCGTCGTCGAAGGCTCGGTCGAGGTCATCGGAAGGGACGAGAACGACGAAAAAGTGAAGGTCTGCCAGTTCGTCGAGGGCGACTGCGTCGGAGAGCTCGAGTTCCTCAACAACCACAAGACCGTGGCGGACGTCATCGCGAGCGGCAAGTATGCCAACCCCCACCCCCTCCCCAGCCAGACCAACCAGACTCACACCGCAGTCCTGTCTGCAGACACTCAGGTTCCACGCTGATGATGGTCCGCCTTATGTGTCCGTGGCTTAAAGGACCGAAACACGGCGCAGACGGGACCAGTGCGGTGTTGAGCACATACCCATCTCAAGCACGTTCTTGCAAACCACCCCCTCCCCGCTCCTGAAAGAGTACGTACAGTAGTGAAGTAGAGAAGAGAACGAGTGTAAAAGAACGGAGGTCGCACAAACTACCAGACCAGCGGTGGCCACCGCAAAAAGATTTCTGACCTTTTCCTTATCCCTCAAAACCAGCACCAATAACAACCACCCCCTCCCCGCTCCTGAAAGAGTACGTACAGTAGTGAAGAAGAGAAGAGAACGAGTGTAAAAGAACGGAGGTCGCACAAACTACCAGACCAGCGGTGGCCACCGCAAAAAGATTTCTTACCTTTTCCTTATCCCTCAAAGCCAGCACCAACAACAAACACCACCCCCTCCCCGCGCCCACAGAGGGCCTGTCCCTCAAGGTTTCATGCCCCCACTTAGGGAGCCGTACACTCCCCCTTTTTTCTCTTTTTTCAAAAAATTGCATCCCTCTTCCCCGAAGAAGACCTGATGCTAGCATCAACCATGCACGAGAGGCTGTGCTCTGCCTAAACATTGAACTCAGATTTTCCCCGCTCCCACAGCGGTCCTGTCCCTCAAGCTTTCATACCCCCACTTTGGTAGCCGTACACTCCCCTTTTTCCCTGTTTCTATTTTTTGCATCCCTTTTCCAGACAACATCTTCCTCGAAGAAGACTCGATGCTAGCATCAAACGTGCATGAGAAACTGTGTTCTGCCTAAACATCGAATGATGATTCCCCCTCGCCGTTCGTGTTTCCTCTCCTGAGGCTTTTCCTGTCTACCTCAACCCGGGGGTCCCCTTTTTTTCCGAACGCGACATATAGTCACCTGGCTTCGACACCGCTGTCCTCCGCAGGTTCCATGTTGAGCCCATTCCTGAGTGAGGACGCAAGAAGCCGTTCTCGGTCCATATTTGGAAAATGTAAAAAATAATAAATCCGGAAATGTGAAGTTGACCATGGCTAGGAGTATTGTTGTAGTGTCGGGCGACGTGGGCGAGGGTCGGGGCGGTGGGGAGGGTCTGGGTGGGGGGGGGGGCAGCGGGAGGGGGAAGAGAAAAAGAATCGGGAAGGTGTGACTGACATTCTTTGATCCCTGTCGGTTCGGGCTAGTTGAGGAGTGCTACCATTTGCCGGAAGAATACTAGTTGTAGAAGCCAGCTCGACCCGAATTCTCCTGGTCTCGATTCGAGGTGGTCGTGCTCATTTAGCCATGCGTCTTGCTCCTATTCCCTCAGTAAACTGCAAGAGCCAAGGCACCAACGGCTCACCGCAAGCCTTCTGCCCAGTGATCCTCGCTCGGCACCGTGACATTTCTTACACGGCCACGTTGTGCCCCAATACAATGACCGGGGGCTCGAGGCGCTGTCAGAAGTTGACGCGTTCAGGGTTGATAAGGATGCAGCTGCAACCTTTCCAGCCACTGCGCGCCTTCTTGCCCCTGACTCCCGCCCCTGCATGCGACTGGTCGAGACCACTGACTGCATCCATGCAGAGATTCTGCGCGTTGTGGAGAGTGCCGGCTGATACCATTCGCTGGGCGTTTGTCTGGGGGTGCACACATCAACTCCGAGAAACACTGAACGTGCCAGCATCCACTGTGTCTCTCTGAATACTTCCGCCGAACCACATTTGCGATCAAGTAGGCAAAGGTTGTTGCATAATCAATCGACCTGTCCCATCTTGTGACCTCGAGCCAAGAAGGAAACACGCTCAGCTGGGCGGTGAGAGCCCAGCTTATCCTGTGTGTACTTGGAGTCGCATCTCGAATACGGAAATGGACGGGGCACACGTCCATTTCCGTATTCTGGCGGATCAGCCGCAGCTCTAGGATACGACGTTCCCTGTCGGCGGCCTTCCTTTGCATTGGACTGTCACACGGGAATGCCAGTGACATAGTGTGGTCTGCATTTCATCAACACAGATGCCTTCTGGGCATTATCGCGTCAGGTTTCGTTGCTGAACGTGGGACGTTTCTGGGTCGGGTGAGCCGACACCGATGTTCACCTCCTGGAAAACCTGACGCGATTCCACGCATAAACTGTCTTCGTGAGGCGGTAGAGTATGGATCGTGCCCGCGTTGTGTTTCACTCCTGCGGTCATCACTTCTCCGGACTGTCCCTGTTTTCGTTGGCAGGAGGTGGCAAATGAAGAGACATCGTGGAGGGGTTCAGCGGGATTCGAACAAAGGTTTGACCGGCAACACCACCTGGTCAGACGATAGTCGCACGCGGGGCGGTCTTCCAGGCAGGGACGGCACGATCTCGCATAACCAGCCGTCGCAGCTTACCAACGGCCTCTTTCATCGTTACATCAGCACAGACGCAAAGTCTCCGCACCGACAGTTTCGCAGCCCTTGAATGCGCATCCGGACTTCTGTCTCTCCGCTGGCGGAGTCCCTTCCACCAAGTCGTGCGAGAGAGCACCCAATTTTCTAGTTTCACGTTTAGGTTCCTCCTGGTTTGTGTCCTACACACAGATACATCATGCCCACAGTACTCAGTGTTTTCGAACAAGCTGGCATCACACACCCCTTTTTCGCAGTCAGCGGCTTCAGAGATGTCACTACGGACCGGGATGGGCGGCACTACGATATTCAAGTTTGGAGGAAACCCACAATCAGCGATGGGGCTGGGAGGCTGGCAAGCTCCCGGGAGCAAATTATGTTCCTAAAGAAGGCCTTGCGTCAAGGTGGGACCTGCTGTGCTCCGTTATCGTCAGATTGTGACAAGAGTCAGTTCCTGGGTCAGTTTTTTGCAGTCAGCTGACCGGCGCGCCGCCGTAACGACAATCAACAGCGTGTTTCATTCCAGGGGGGTCCACGCGGTCCAGCGGATCCTCAAGAAAAAATTGAGAGTCAACTAAGGGGCCCAAGGGGTCTAACTACTTTCCAGATTGTAGCTCCCAGAAAGCCCGTGTCCCCTGCTGCAATGATCGTGTGCTTGCTCTGTACGGGAACTCCACCTTACACTGTCATGCAATTGCACTTGAAAGGAAGAGCTGGACTTCGCCTTAAACTGCAGGAGTGTATGACTTAGTGAGTTTGACCACACTGTAACACTGCATGGAAAAACGATTTCCGGCTCAGTGAATAGAGCCAGACCCCTCAAAACCGAAAATCCGGAGTCTTGGAATAACGCCTCAATCGATGCAAAAAAGGACCCGCGGTTGCACACTCTTTTTACTCGCCAAAAAACTCTCCTGTGTGATAATACCCCACGTGTTGAAGCAAGTCCGCACTTGGGCGGCACGCGACCTTTCCCCGTCTCCACGCAGGGTCCGCACGGCTAAGATGAACAGACGGCATTTCGAGATGTGCATGGGCCCCGTCGTCGACATTCTGCGGAAGAACGCGGCGAAGCTCGAGGTCTACGCGTACTACCGCGAAACTCTCGCCAAAATTGCCGGAGACACGAAGGACGCAGAGGTCGCAAAGGAGGAGACGAAGGACGCCGGGCGGAAGGAGTCGAACCCGGGCGACAAGCGAAGGGGATCGAAGCCGGACGGCAAGCGGAGGGAGTCGTCGAAGTCCGAAGAAGCGCCGAAGGAGCAAGAAGGGGACGCCAAGAAGAGGGTGAGCGAGCAGAAAGAACCAGCCGCAGATGCCCAAGAAGCGAAGACGGACGCGCCGGCGGAACCTAAAGAGGAAAGAACAGCCGAAGAGCAGAAGGAGTCCGCGGAAGAGCCGAAGAGCGAAGAAGCTAAACCAGAGGCCAAGGAAGCAGAAAAGGAAGCGAAGCCGGCCGAGAACCAGGAAGAAGCGCCGAAGGAAGCGCAGCCCGCGGCAGAAGGCGAACCTGCGAAAGAAGAGAAGAAAGAAGAAGAAACCGAAACGAAGCAGAAAGCTGAACCAGCGGCGGAGGCCGAAGCGCCGGCAGATGCGCCGCCTGCAAAGGAGGAAGAGCCCAGCCAGGGCGAGAAGGCAGAGCCTTCTCCGGCATCGGAAGAAGTCGCCAAGGCAGAACAACCTGCGGCTGAAGAGTGAGCCGAAGCAAGCAAGTCACACGACCTTCGATGTTTCGACTATCCTACTGTTAAGTCATTCGCGCGGGATAGCCGTCGGCGTCAATGCGACAGAAAACCTTCCGAATCGGTAGCCCTGCGGCAGCTTGCAGGTTCAGACCCGCTGCCAGCTTACAAGTTGTATGATTCCCCCACGGCGCGCATGCGCACACGAAGCCGAGCACTGCTCGATCTGCTAGGCCGCGTCGCGCCATCTTTGGTGCGCAAGACACCCCATGCGAGCTGAGGATACACGCAAGGAAGTATGTACGGCGCATGTATAGAGCGACTGGACTGCGTCCAGTAAGCTGGCTCCCAGCTCAGCACGACCACATGACCTTGTTGTGTGAGTTGACAGCAGAGGTTGCACCACCGTCATGGATGCGTCCAGGTGATAAGCTCAAGGAAACAAGTGTCGGCATGTCCGCGTGACCTCTACTTGAGAATCTGCCGTTGTGACAGGTTGCCAAGCCATTCCGCAGTGGTTTGCACCACCGACATGGATGCGTCCAGGTGACAAGCTCAAGGTAGCAATGTGCACGACCGCGTGACCTCTACCTGAGAGTCCGCCGTTGTGAGAGGTTGCCAATCCATTCTGCAGTCGTCGACAGGATGCGTCGTTGTCGACGAGTGCAACGCCGCATCTCTCGGCACGACCGCTTTTGACCTCTACTTGAGAGTCCGCCGTCGTGAGAGATTGCCAAACCATCTGGCGCAGAGGCGAAGCCGTCCTGCGTCCGGCTCAAAAAAGCCGCAACTCTCTGGGACCTGGGCGGCAAAGGCCAGAACGCGCTCACACAGTGAACTCCAGCCGCAGAAGACGAAGTGTAGCAGAAAGTGGGGAAAAACGGGCGTGCTTTGCTCTCCCCTCTTCATGCTAGCACGTGCTGGCGGTTGACAACGTGTTTCGTTGTATCCAGCACACGCGGCAACCTACCTTTCGGGTTCCCTTCATCGGGGGGATGCTGCCTCGGTTGACGGATACTCTATACAAGCTGCCTTCCAGCTTCTGCGGCTGTTTCACCGCGCACGATTCCTCTTTGTTTTCTCTCTCTCTTCGTACGCTCTCCTGCTCTTCTGAGGCAAGCGGGGTCGAACCGGGCACCGGACCGCCGTTTTGCGAATCGCTTTCCAGCGAATCGTCAAGTGTGCGTCGCCATTCACCACCACCCCTACCACCACACACTCCCTATTTCCTCTCTTATCATCCCCCCTTCGCCCCCCTCCTCGTTTTCTTTTGGAAGTCTCCGTCCTTCCGTTCTGCGAGCCGTCAGACAACGGAAGTCTGCTCTGGCGGCTCCCGTACCCGTAGAGCTCTCAGTAGTACTGGGCGTGTAAAAGGGACAACATTATCGGAACAACGGCTTCAAACGAAATCAATCGAAACGTGCAGGAAAAATGCTATTCGCAAAAAGCCTTCCTTTTCCCCTCATTGTTTTGCACCATCATCGCTCAGTTGATGCTAATAGCCCGTTGTTTCGTTTAGCAGTCCACAGAGGAACTTTTGTCAATTTTTAAAACCCCGGGTCTCCAAGCGTTTTTTCACTCCGAACATGAACGTTGCCGGGTTTAACCTGAACGCGTACAGGTCAAATCGCACAAAGGAAGCTTCGGTTTCGCGGAGGCCAGGAATGGCTGACCATTCCATAATACAAATGCCGAAACTAAAATTAGTAGTTGACAACAACATACGGCATAACTTACTCAACCAGGTGAGTTCCGCTACTGCGCACTCTTGCTCTCTAAAGCAAAAGGCAAGCACCGTGCTATTCTTATGCTTTTAGAGTTAAAGTTCGCTTGAAATTCCGGGGTTTTAGGGTCTCCGTGTTTTTCTGAAGATTTTTGCCGCAAGCCTGGGGTTCGGCAGCGCACTGACGTAACTGACGTAAGTGTTCGTCTTTTTCGTAGTAACAATGATTTGTAAACACGAAAGAGAACGCTGGCAGCGTGTTTGGGAGAAAATTAGCCTACCGATCATATTCACTCGCTACTCACTACCCCGGCACGTACAAACAAACATCGCGCCTATTCTTTTTTTGACACGTTTCCGAGTGCGCCCCGCCGCATTGAAGCCGAAAGTAGAACAAGGCACGGCTCATCAACCTTTACTCTCACCGTTCCTTTTTTCTTCTTCTTTCCCCCTTGGACCCTCGTGTCCCCTCTCTCTCTCTCTCCTGTCCAAAACCGCCCAGATCTACGATTCTGAACCAGGCTCACGCCCCTGTCTGCAGACGTGCAGGTTCCGCCTGTCCAGCCTACGAGCCCCTCCTCGGAGGACCACCATGTCGTGCACACACAACCATTACCAAGCACGATTCTTACAAACCCCTCTACCCCTTTTCACTACAAACCGTCCATTTATCCTCTCTCTCCCCCCCCTCCATTTTCTTTCCGTTCTTCTGCCTAGCTGCCTTCTTTCGGGATAGCGAAGCGCGCCTTTTTTCCATTCCCTTGTCTTTTGTTTCTTGTTTTTTTTTTCCTTTTCCCGTTGTAAAAAGGAACGAGTGGATAACATACTAGGGGTGTCGCCCGACCATTCTCCGAAGGAGTGGTTCAGCCATGTGCGCGCACATGGCCGAACGTGCCTGTGCTGTGTGTACGAGAGGAGTCATTTGCACGCGAATAATCTCACCGCACTGATTCACAAATTTCGCAACTGGCTGCCACCTCCAGCATGTGCTTACTCGAACAAAAACTTTCACTCTAAAAAAAAGAGGAAAAAAAAACCCGCTTGCCCTCTGCTGCGGGTACACCTTCATAAAACAGTGCTTTTAAGAGAAGAAAAAAGACCAAAGTGATTACCGTTCCTTCGAATATGTGAGTCCATCGGTTGTCTGAGAAACTGGATCTACACAAAGGCCAGTGCGGGCTAAGGTGCAATAATGCAAATAGAAAAACACACCCCAAGGTTGGATCTTCCACAGTGTTTTCTTGGCCGGAAAAAAATCTCGCAACGCCCTTTTCGCACTGAAATGTTGTTTTGAGCATTTTGGTCTTTGGACACTGTGCACCAAGTCCTCCAGTCGCCCCCTGCGTTTTCCACTCGCTCGGAGCTTTTCGGTGGCCGAACCTAGATCCGTGGCTTCGGCAGTATAGAAGAACCCATAAAACAGAGTTTTCCGGGGTGCTTGGCCCCAGCTGGTCATATTCTGAAAAAAGCCGAAGTAATCAGGGAATGACGCTCACATATAGTTTGGGTCTGAGGACGGACCTGCGTTTTCCACACGCTCGGAGCTTTTCGATGGCCGAACCTGGTTCCGTTCAGTTTCCGGGGTGCCTTGGCCCCAGTCCGAACCAGCTGGTCATATTCTGAAAAAAGCCCAAGTTATCAGGTAGTGACGCTCACATATAGTTGGGGTCTGAGGACACGTGCGGGATGTCCGGGCGAGCCTAGGCTTGGGCTCAGGTGCGTGACGTTTCTTCAAGCCTCCGGCCGAAAAGCCGCAAGCGAGCATTTGGCAGCCCTGTTTTTTTTTGACCCGCGCTTGAACGAAGCTGAGCGGACGAAGTTTGCCTGCTCTCTTCGCACCCCACTTTCTGGTACTAAAATTAGATGAGCGTGTTCCATTTTTCTCCCCCAGCCAGTGATTTTCCGCTTAGCCAACAAAATGAAATTGGCTGGCTAAAAACTTTTACGGTTCCCAAAAAGAGGTCAATTTTTTTTCTCTCGACCGATCTTTTTGCATGGTGTTAGGAGGCTCGGCAGGTTGTAGGCTTCCGGGCTTGGTGTAGAACTGGGTTTGGGTTTGTGAGCTGTAGAACTGTGCGTAGATGGAATTGAAAGCATGCCACAACTAAGCCACAAGCAGAGGAAGTACAAGTATCCAGTCGAGAGAACAATGGTTTTCCAAGTTCAGGGTGAAAGAGATCTCTTTGCGCAAACATGGATACACGGTGGTATGGGCAAGAAGCTTAGCCGTCAACGCACCTTCTGCTGGTCTGAACATCCCCGATACCTCTCGACAGTATCTGGGGTACAGCCTGAACAAGCTGATGACTCTCTATCTTGGTTTGTCTGCGTGATCGAGTGAATATAGACGAGCTTACCGAGGGTTAACACTGCCTGGGCGACCCAATTTTTTGTCAATGAAAATCCCTGTGGCGAAAAAAAAGTTTGTTAGCCAACCCCACTTTCGCGGAAAAAAGTTTTTTAGGCGAAGATGACTATTTTTTACTGGACAAAATATCCGTCATTTTGTCCCGAGGGCGGTTTTTGCATGAGGCCCCGCCCGAGGGCGCTAGTCCGAGGGCGTGGCCGAGTGCAAAAGCCAGCCCGAGGGACAAAATGGCGGATAATCCGGTAATAAGCATTTATTCGGCAAGATAATTTCCGTTTATTTTGCCGAGGTGTCGGTTTTAGTCCCGAGGGAGGGTTTGCAACCCCGAGCCACGAGCGGAGCGAGTGGCGAGGGGTTGCAAACCCCCCCGAGGGCCTCCCGAGGGACTAAAACCGACACCGAGGCAAAATTGGCGGAAATTATTGCCGAATAAATGATTTTATTGGGAAAACTAAATTCCCGAGGATGGAAAGAAAACCATACTGCTTTGCAGTTATGTTGGTGTCTAGCAGAACGTTGCGTAGCAAATGTGCACGGCAGAACGTTGTGTAAGACGTTGAGCATATTGCTTTGCAGTTACGTTGGTGTTTAGCAGAACGTTGCGTAGCAAATGTGCGCGGCAGAACGTTGTGTGTCTGAGACATTGCGTAGCAGAACGTTGTGTAGGAGTGGAGTTGTTGTAAGTGACGGGTCACAGATCAATGTGCCTGGTTGTTCTGCTGCAACTGGGGGAGTCCCGGCAGGTTGACGTTGTAGTTCACAACATACGATGCTGCTTGCATGGGCGCTTGCATGAAGGACTGCACAGGTGCTGTCGTGCTGGGTAGGACTGTTGGATGAGCGCTGCTGACAAGTGCTGCGGTCGATATGGATCAGAAAGGATGAATTAGACTCAAAACGAGCTCACACACGCGATTTCACTCACCACAGGGAGAAAAAAAAATTTACGAGGGGTCTCCCCTACAGATTTCTGCCTACGACCTTATTTTGCGCCGCCAGCTATTTTCAGTCGGAAACATAAACGAGTTTATTTCCCTAGGGACAATAAATTTCATTTATTTGTTTCGACTGAAAATAGCTGGCGGCGCAAAATAAATTCCGAGATCGGAAAAAATAAATTCGTTTATTTGTCCGGCCTGTGCAAACACAACGGAATCCTGTCAAAAAATAAACGAAATTTATCGTCACGCTCCTCAAGCCATTTCCACCAGAGGGAATTTATTTTTCCCAATAAAATGTAATTTTTTTACCGGTGAAAGCACTTCTGTGCCCGACTGCGAACATATCAGTGCGAGATGCCGTCCCAGGGCCACCTGGCGACCAACTTCGTTTTTTCCAGCATCAGCTGGAAGAGGCGACGCCCATTGATGTTTTCCAGCAGGATTTCCAAAGGACCAAGCCAGGCCTAAGTCTTGCTGTGAGCCGCGGGAACTCCACCTTTATCACCTTTCCGTACTCCTTCGTGTGCATGCAGCCAATCTTGAGTAGAATCCACACCTGCAGGTAGCGGTCCTTTGACTGAGCAGGAAGTCCTGCTCAGTCTGTGCTGTGAGGACGACGAGGATGCATCATCAGAAGATGACGGTGCTGAGGCACGCTTTCTTTTTCCGGGCATTTCTTTTGGTGATTTGGGTTGTCTGCTATGCTTTTGATGCATAGAGCACAGGTGGGACAAAATAACTATTTTTTAGCCACACAGGAAAAACACTGCCCCCTGCCATCCGTCTCCAGGAAGCTATCGCAAGCGCGTTCGAAGAACAGAAAAAGCAGAAAATGGAGACCGGCAACCCGGACATGGACAAGTTCGCGGCGGACATGATGGAGCGGTGGGAGTCTATGAAGGGGAACATTTACTCCAGCCACGACGAGGCGGTCGCGGAGCTGACGGGGGCCTGGAAGAACACGGGCGTCGGGCAGGCCATAGACGAGAGCGGCTTCGACTGGTCCGCCGAAGCCTTCTACAACGTGACGCAAAACGCGTTCGAGCAGGCGTCGCAGGAGTACAGACTCTTCGTCAGCGCGGTCGATTGGAACGAACCGTGGATTGTGGCCATGGGCTGCCTACACGCGTTGCTGTTCGGCATCCTGCTGTACAATGCGTTCGTGGGGACCGGTCCCGACTTCAAAATCGGATTATTCGTGTTCGTCGCCTTCCTCGCCGGCAGCGCGACGTGGCTCAACACCCTCGGGGCCGCGTACTGGGAGAGCTTCTCGCAGCAGAACTACTTCGACGAAAACGGGTTGTTCCTCGCGATCACGCTGTGCGGGCCGCTCGTCTTCGTGCTGTTCGTGCTGCTCCTGCAGCTTCTGTTCGACGTCGTGAAGCTCATGGTCACCGTCAAAACCAAGCAGCTCAAGTCGAAGGCCGCCCGCGAGAAAAAGGCTGGCGACAAGAAGAACGACTGAACCTGCGCCGCCCCTTCCCGCCGCGATTGACGCACAGTCAGGTGTATGGAGTCGTTGCGGCTTCCTTGTCTGGTTTGACGCTCGACCGCGCAAACGGGCAGAAAGAGTGTCTGTTTATGTGATGTGGACGTGTGGGAAGGGAAGATAGCAACTAAGGCAGGCTCTTCAGCTGTGTGATTGGGTCCCCCCGCCGCCTTTCTAGCCGGTAGCTCAACGTGGCTCAACACCCTCGGGGCCGCGTACCGGGAGAGCTTGTCGCAGCAGAACTACTAGCAAGTAAGGCAGGCTCTTCAGCTGTGTGATTGGGTCCCCCCGCCGCCTTCCTAGCCGGCAGCTCAACGTGGCTCAACACCCTGACGCACACAACGCTCGTGACCGCGCAAACGGAGCAGAGAGAGTGTCTGTTTATGTGATGTGGACGTGTGGGAAGGAAAGATAGCAAGTAAGGCAGGCTCTTCAGCTGTGTGATTGGGTCCCCCGCCGCCTTCCTAGCCGGCAGCTCAACGTGGCTCAACACCCTGACGCACACAACGCTCGTGACCGCGCAAACGGACGCAATTCGCGAGTGTGTGTGGGTGTGCTTGAGGGAAGACAGCAAGTGGGCGAGCAAGAAAGCAGACGTGAAGTCATCCGCCGCTTTCTTGTTTGGCTTGACGCTCACGACCGCGCAAACGGAGCAGAGAGAGTGTCTGTGTCTGTATGTGGCGTGTGGGAAGGGAAGATAGCAAGTAAGGTAGGTTCTCAAGTAAGCAAGCAAGCAAGAGAGCAGACACTCTCAGCTGTGGGGCACGCACCCGCTGCCCCGACACCCCCTTGGCGCTCAGTTGTTTCACCTTAGTTTGACACACCGAACGAATGCTGAAAATAGTCGGTTCTTTTCTCCGATCCCGCAGTATGGGTGGCTAGCCGAAAAAGGAAGCGTGAAAGGGGGTCCGTACGGCAATTGCTGGGCCAGTCCACATTTGTAACCAAAAAAAAGACCGAGCCGAGGGACATCACCGCAGCCTTGCTTGCCGCCCGTAAAAGTTCCCTGCACCTCTTGCAACTAAGCATACCTTGCCAACCCACGGACGAAGAGGAAGGAGTTGTTCAGGGCGCAGAAAGCCTTCTGGGGAATCTGGGTCAAACTCAAGAGTTTTACGACAGCAAAACGAGGAACCTGGGGCTCCTTCAAGAGGTCTCGTAGCACATCTGTTCGCAGCTGCAAACGTGGTTCCTTTTTTTGACATGTCTTTACTCTCGAGACACAGTGTCCCGAACTGTAGCTTGGGTCCGGAGATTTCGACATAAATATATGTCCTCCGTCCGTAAGGGGTTTTAGGACCGTCAAAGCTTGAAGCACCTCAGACTCAGGCTCAAAAAGTTTCTGCGTGCTTCGCCACTTTCAGCTTTCCCGACATCAGGTGGGCAAAGCGTGGGTGAAGCTGCCTAGCCGTCTCTATGCATCGTTCCAGGCACAAAAGCAAGTTCTAGCAAGCATACCGCCATCGGGATCAGAATAGCTTGGATCACCGCAGACACACAGGCGCCGAAAAGTGCCCGTGCTGGGCCGCCAGTAGCAACACAGTTTGCCCGACGTCAATCAAAATGCGGGCAGGCAAAGAGTGGGTGGAGCAGCCTAGCCGTCTCCACCTGCACTGTTTTCAGAGAGAAAGAAAGGGAGAGAGAGAGAGTCAGTACTGGGTTCATTTTCTCGCTTTTCCTCTTTGCTCCTCGCGCCCGGCTAAAGATATCCACCCTAACCTCACTCTTTCCCACCTGTCTTTTCCTTCAGTTTTCTGAACCGAAAGTGCGTGCATCTCCAGTCAAAACAAAGGGTGAACCCAAAGCGGATACTTACAAACAAACGAAGGGGAAGAACACCGACCATGAGGCTATGACTGCCGCCGGGACTACGTCACGCGGGAGATGAAGGGTGGGAAACATAATCGGGAAGGTGTGGCTGACACTCTTTGATCCTGTTGGTTCGGGCTAGTTCCGGAGTGCTACCTTTTACCGGAATATTACTAGTCGTAGAAGCCAGCCCCACCCCGAATTCTTCCGGTGTCGATTCGAGGTCGCACTGGCTTGGCTACATGGGGCTCATGCTGACCCCTTCGTCCGGTACGGCTCGTGCATCTCCATCTCAAAACAAAGGTGAAACCAAAGCGGGTACTTACAAACAAACGAAGGGAAAGAACACCTACCTTTTACCGGGATATTACTAGTCGTAGAAGCCAGCCCCACCCCGAATTCTTCCAGTGTCGATTCGAGGTCGCACTGGCTTGGCTACATGGGGCTCATGCTGACCCCTTCGTCCGGTACGGCTCGTGCATTTCCATCTCAAAACAAAGGTGAAACCAAAGCGGGTACTTACAAACAAACGAAGGGAAAGAACACCTACCTTTTACCGGGATATTACTAGTCGTAGAAGCCAGCCCCACCCCGAATTCTTCTGGCGTCGAATCGAGGTGGCCGTGCTCATCTAGCCATGCGTCTTGCTCCTATCCCCTCAGTAAACTGCAAGATAGAGAACGCCGGTCCATCTTCTCCTGACAGACGTGCTGCACGGGTTCTCGCGAAAATTGTCTGTCAGCTGCACCGGGCCATCGGCAAATTGGCTGTAGGCTGCGCCGGTCCGCCAACCCAAGAAGACGTGATGCCAACATCAAGCGTGCATGATAGACAGCGTTCTGCGCATGCAGAATGATGAATCTTGGGCTGCCAGCCAGCCCAAGAGACAGCGTTCTGCCTGAAGTACCGAACAGTTACATTGCTCTCCCTTCACTCGAAGAAGACATAATTTCGAGCATCGAACATACAGAATAGGCAAAATCTGCCGAACACTAAACTAAGATTGCGGATCTCACCGTTATCTTGTGTACTCTCCAGGTTCAACCCCCTTGAAGCTAAATACAAGAATCTCTATCGGCTATCCTCAGTGTTGGACATTGCAGTAGGACATTGCAGTAGGACATTGCAGTCAGGCATTGCTGCTGTGCATTGCAGCGGGTTTCGCAAAGAGAGGAAAGGAATGAAGAAATCCGAATCACAACTTACGATGGGGTGATACCCTAAGGGTACTTTGGGCGAAAAACAAAATGTTTCCCCCGTAGAACAGACACCCTGTAGATTCGTCAGCCTCGCAGATTCCCTCGGAAAATCCGTGAGAAAAGTAAAAAGACAGCGCAGCCAACGTCATCAGACTCCGGCACCGGGAGCAACCCAACGACGAGGCGAATGATCGCAGCTGGAAGAGAGTGGCCGCTCCCTGCGGAGGAGCCGCAACTGCAGCCGTAACACGGCGGTCCGCAGCCGACGTACGGATGAAGTGCCGCCACGATGAACAGCGGGAGCTACACGGAGCGACGGACCTGCTTCAGGCCCTGGTCCGAAGAGCGATCATGCCGAACAAGACCAGCGAGGCGTGCGCAGTCGTAGGATGCGATGCACGAGGGACCTCTAAGCACGCGCTCACGGCCAACGACGAGCTCCGCGTGCAGAGTAACGGACCCGAAGCACCTGGCCAGAATCTACGGGCGACGCGACGTGAAGCTCTGGCAAATTATGGATGACTTCGCAGCGCGCAACGCCACCGTTATGAGAAGTGTATGCGAGCGGGTCTGCTTCCAAGAGTCCAGCGGAAAGGCAGCAGAGTGGGCATCCTGGCTCAAGCATGAGTCAAAGTTTAGCCCGATACAGTAAAGCTTCTTATCCCAGCCCCCCCCGCCCACGACCAGAACCTGAACCTGAACCTGAACCTGAACCTGAACCTGAACCTGAACCTGAACCTGAACCTGAACCTGAACCTCACAAAACGAACAAAGGTCGAAAGACACCAATCTGTCCGCCCATCCGGGAACCCCCAAAAAGAGAAGCGCCGCCGGGTATGATACGCCGGTTGATCATTCCGTCCCTCGCTCTGCTGCACCTACAATGCGCAGCGGAGCTGAGTGGCGGCGTTTTCAGGGGCTGATGCCCACAACGGTAGACAAATCTAAGTTTTTGCCCATAACGGTATGAAGTTCTGAGTTTTTCCCATAACGGTATGGTCGCTAAGTTTTTGCCCATAGCGGTATGGAAATCCAAGGTTTTGCCCATAACGGTTCCACACTTCCTGTGTGGATTTTGGGTCCAAGTTCTGGCCAAACTTGTGCCACGACCCAAACTTGGACCCACAGTCTCGTGGGTCCAAGTATTGGGCAAGTTTTGACTCCAAGGTTTGGGTCCAAGTATTGGGTCCAAGTTTTAGGTCCAAGTTTTGGGTCCAAGTTTTGGGTCCAAGTTTTGGGTCCAAGTATTGGATCCAAGTATGGGATCCAAGTATTGGGTTCAAATTTGTGGGTCCAAGTTTGGCTCAAAACCGGTTTGGGCAAAAACTTCACAATCGTGTACCGTTATGGGCAAAAACTTCACATCCGTGTACCGTTATGGGCAAAATCTTCGATTTCTATACCGTTATGGGCAAAAACTTGGGCGGGTATACCGTTATGGGCAAAAACTTCACATCCGTGTACCGTTATGGGCAAAATCTTCGATTTCTATACCGTTATGGGCAAAAACTTAGATTTGTCTACCGTTATGGGCATCAGCCCCGTTTTCAGGGTGGACGACCCGGGAATCGAGCCAGGTGGCGACGGTGGCGCTGGCGGTGGTCGTGTGGCTGGACGCCGCCTCCAACAGCGTGTGGGGCACGCTGTACGACGCCTCGTGGACGTCGCTAAGAAGGCCGAGCTCGCAACGGCGACGACCGGCACCGCGGCTGCCGAGGTGCACATAGCCCCGCTGAGTTATGCCAGCTAAACACGTGCACGAGAAACAGCGGTCTGCCCGAATTGCAAAAAAATGCACGAGTTTCCCCCCTTCGGAGGAAGAAGACTTGATCTCAGCAACACACACGCGAGGCACTAAAACTAAGGTTCTCCCCCGAAACACCTGTTATGTGTAAGTTTGCTCCAACAGGTTCAACCCCTTGAGGAATCTAAGATTGAATCGTAGAAGAAAATAAGAAAAGAGAAGCGTCGCCGGGTATGATACGCCGGTTGATCATTTCGTCCCTCGCCCTTTGCATTGTGCAGCTGCACCTGGCATCTGCACAATGCGCAGCGGAGCTGAGCGGCGCCGTTTTCAGGGTGGACAACCCCACGCGGGAATCAAGCCAGGCCGCGACGGCGGCGCTGGCGGGCGGTCGCGTGGTCGTGTGGCTGGACGCCGCCTCCAACAGCGTGTGGGGCACACTGTACGACGACTCATGGACCGTCGCTAAGAAGGCCGAGCTCGCAACGCCGACGGCCGGCACCGCGGCTGCCGAGGTGCACATAGCCCCGCTGCGGGGCGACGCGTTTATAGTCACGTGGCGGGAGGTCGCTGACGACGGCACCTCAGCCATCGTGGGACAGCTGTTCGACTGGGACAGGGT
Organism: Diplonema papillatum; assembly: GCA_030068145.1. Taxonomy (NCBI): domain Eukaryota; phylum Euglenozoa; class Diplonemea; order Diplonemida; family Diplonemidae; genus Diplonema; species Diplonema papillatum. Next base: position 51,929 of record JAPJBO010000143.1, read on the forward strand.
CGACAGCGCCGCGTTCGAGATCGTGTCGCGCAGGAACGTCACCGATTACAGCGTGGCGAACACAACGGGCGGGTACGCAGTGGCGTGGAACAACGCGCATCCGAGGTATACCCTAGGCGTGTCGTTCGACGCTGCCGGAAACACGATTTCCTCGTCGTCCGTCACCGACCAAGCGCTCTACGGACCCCTCGCCTTGTTGGGCACTGACGACGGCGGGATTGTCATCGCGCACTCCGAAGACGAAGGCAGCAAATACATCGCCATGTACAACGCCCACGGCGGATGGGCCAGGTCCATTCCCTTCGCCTTCACCTCTACAAACCCTCTCGTGGCGGCGGCAAGGCTCGGCGGCGGGTACAGCGCAATCGCGTGGGCTGACCGGGAGCGAGTGCACACCGCCGTGTTCAACCTTTCCTGGTACCTGAGCGACGTCGAGGTCGTCGACGCCGGCGCTTCTTCGCGAGAAGAAGACACCCGCCCAGCCGTCGTCGGCCTCTCGGACGGCCGCTTCGTTGTGGCCTGGCACCGGAGGACACCTCCCAGCATCGCAGCCCGGGCCTACCGGTTTGAAGGGGGGGTCTTGCAGGCGGCGGGCGGCGTGTTCGAAGTCAGTGGCGACGCGCCATCGGAGGAGGCCCCCGCGTTGGGTGCGGCGCCGGCGGGGGGGTTCTACGCCGTTTGGGCGCAGACCGACGGAAATGTGTACGCGAGGAGGTTTGCCTTCCCGGGTGGCGAGGCGCCTTCGACAGCTGGGCCCGGTGGCAGCTCCCCGCCGACGGCGGCGCCGGCTACCGGCGCGCCTTCTACCACCGCGCCAATTACTGCACCCGCTACCAATGCGCCTTCAACCACCGCGCCGATCACTGCAGCACCAGCTACCGATGCGCCCTCTACCACCGCGCCAAGTACTGCAGCACCAGCTACCAATGCGCCTCCTACCACTGCGCCAACTAGTGCAGCACCGCCTACCAATGCGCCTTCTACCACTGCGCCAACTACTGCACCCGCTACCAATGCGCCTTCAACCACCGCGCCGATCACTGCAGCACCAGCAACCAATGCGCCTTCTACCACCGCGCCAAGTACTGCTACCAATGCGCCTTCAACCACCGCGCCGATCACTGCAGCACCAGCTACCAATGCGCCTCCCACCACTGCGCCAACTACCGCACCAGCCACCACCGCACCAGCTACCGCTGCGCCTTCTACCACTGCGCCAACTACTGCAGCACCCGCCACCGTTTCGCCCGCCACCCCTTGGCCCGGCACCAGCGCCCCGGTCGGCCTGTCCGAAGGCGCAGCCGCTCTCTTGGCCAGGATCGACGCGTTGCGCGCGTCGTGGGCGGCGCGCCACGCCGCCGCCGCGCAGCGCTTGGCCTCCTGCAGGAGCTGCAGCGGAGCGGGAGGCGAGACACCCGCACCGCCTGCTGACGGGGATGGGGCGGCGGCCGTAGCAGAGCTGCGGAGGCGCGTTGCCAATTTGACCGCCGTCGTAGCACTGGGCGGGGCTCCTGGGCGGGATGGGTTGTGTCCGCAGGGGGGTCCGAAGACGGCGAGTGTGTATGTACCGGTTATCCGGTACCCGCATAAGGGGTTCGGGGACAATGGCAACGACTGCGTCTTCGGAGGCGCGAATTTGTCGCTCGCCGGTACGGTGGACATGAACTGCCGGTGGGGGCCGTACATGACGTCGCAGACCATCTACGCGTACGTCGGCGACACCCTGGTCTTCTGGCGCGACCGGCAGGACTGGTGGAACGTGGTCCAACTCGAATCGGAGGCTGCGTACCGCGCCTGCGACGTGTCCCGGGCGAAGCTGGTCGCAGGCCTGGTGGACATGTCGACGGTCGAGGCCGTTGGGAGGAACTTCACCATCACCCTCGACCGCCCCGGCCGGCTGTACTACACGTCTGTGTGGCGCAACGCGATATCACAGGAAGATCGGCGGGAGCACTGCTCCCTTTGGGGCACGAAAATCGCGGTGACCGTCCTCGAACCCGGTGAGGAAGTGCGGGCGGAGTGTCCGGTGTACGAGCCGGCGGAATACGGCATAAACGGGCCGGAGGATGCGGCTGATTCGGCCGCGGTGGAGAAGCTGAAGGGCGCGGTGGCTGCGATGGGGCGGCAGATGGTGTCCATTGAGCAGAGGACCGCGGAGAGGCTCCGCGAGGAAGGCCAGTCGGGCGTGACGGTGGTGCGCACGTACAACGGTGGAACCGACGCTTTCTACTCGGCGAGCTACAGCGAGACCGGGGCGGCGAACATGCACAACCACGCGGACACGCACCACACCGTCGGTCTCGGCGAATTCGGCGCGGTGCTGAACGGCGTGCAGTTCACGACCCGCCACAACGACTACTCCCTGCTTGAACCCGACGACGCCTTGACCGTCGACGAGTTCAAGTCCACCTGGCCGCCGAGAGCAAAGGAAATCGAGCAACCCCCCGTGCCGCCCTCCGTGCTCGACGCCGGCTCCGTCGCCGCGCAGATGGCCGAAATGCGGGAGTACTTCCGCGCGTTCCATACGCAGAACGTGACGCACCGCGACTACAGGCCGTACTTCCCAGCGGTCGTGTGCTACCTCGAGGGCACGTGGACCGAGGCGGCGGACGACATAGCGGAGCCGTTCGCGTCGGAGCGGCACCGGATCGACGCGGCGACGTGGACGGAGCTCACGCAGAAGAACAACTTCCTCTTCAACAACGGCCAGAAGGACAGCAGCGAGAACCTGCCGTTCCTGCCGACGAGCTTCAGGTGTGTGTGTGTGTGTGTGTGTGTGTGTGTGTGTGTGTGTGTGTGTGTGTGTGTGTGTGTGTGTGTGTGTGTGTGTGGCCTCCACCGTCAGGTGGGCCCCCACCGTCAGGTGGGCAGGCTAGTTTCGGGGTGGCTCCCTGGGAGGGACAGGGGCGGGGTTGTCACGCCTTAGCAGTCCCAGGGCCTCCCCCTCCCACCTATATGTGTTCCTGTTTTTTGCGTGGTGCCTTCCTGTGCGAGAGGCGTCCACGTGTCCTTCCGTTTCAAGTCACCGCTGATGCTCCCGCAGGTTGCGAGTAGGGGTCCGTATTCAACTGAGGGTGATGCCTTGAACAGCACCTCGCGATCCCTTCGTTGCCAGCTTTGCACTCGCCGCAGCGCCCCAGTCTGTGGGCCGAGCAGTAATGCATCCGCGGCCTTAAGCCGTCTCCTTCATGGTGGTGTTGTTCATACCGGCAACACGTCTCTGCGGGTAAGCGCTTCTTCGCACATTCCTTGCACCGGGGCTTCCGGTGTAGCGTGCATATCTCGCCGGGGCGTGATGTGTTCACGGCGTCCTCCGGGGCCTTCTTCGGTTGCGACCCTCTGCTCGCTCCTGCACCTGAAACCTTGTTCACCATCTCCACCCTCGCTTTCCAGTCGGCCTTTCCTTGCGCCCATCCTGCGGGGTAGGCTTCCTCCGGGGCAAAGGTTGCCGCCCATTCCAGGTGTCGGGAAATAAGGCGGTCTCCGACTGTGCCGGCCTTAGCTTCTGACGTGCTCCCGGATGCCGAGGATGACGCTGTCTGATCCAGCCGCTTCCACGTTAGCGAGCAGTCCAATGCTGTCTGATCCAGCCGCTTCCACGTTAGCGAGCAGTCCAACGCTGTCTGATCCAGCCGCTTCCGCGTTAGCGAGCAGTCCAACGCTGTCTGATCCAGCCGCTTCCGCGTTAGCGAGCAGTCCAACGCTGTCTGATCCAGCCGCTTCCGCGTTAGCGAGCAGTCCAACGCTGTCTGATCCAGCCGCTTCCACGTTAGCGAGCAGTCCAACGCTGTCTGATCCAGCCGCTTCCACGTTAGCGAGCAGTCCAACGCTGTCTGATCCAGCCGCTTCCGCGTTAGCGAGCAGTCCAACGCTGTCTGATCCAGCCGCTTCCACGTTAGCGAGCAGTCCAACGCTGTCTGATCCAGCCGCTTCCGCGTTAGCGAGCAGTCCAACGCTGTCTGATCCAGCCGCTTCCACGTTAGCGAGCAGTCCAACGCTGTCTGATCCAGCCGCTTCCGCGTTAGCGAGCAGTCCAACGCTGTCTGATCCAGCCGCTTCCGCGTTAGCGAGCAGTCCAACGCTGTCTGATCCAGCCGCTTCCACGTTAGCGAGCAGTCCAACGCTGTCTGATCCAGCCGCTTCCGCGTTAGCGAGCAGTCCAACGCTGTCTGATCCAGCCGCTTCCGCGTTAGCGAGCAGTCCAACGCTGTCTGATCCAGCCGCTTCCGCGTTAGCGAGCAGTCCAACGCTGTCTGATCCAGCCGCTTCCACGTTAGCGAGCAGTCCAACGCTGTCTGATCCAGCCGCTTCCGCGTTAGCGAGCAGTCCAACGCTGTCTGATCCAGCCGCTTCCACGTTAGCGAGCAGTCCAACGCTGTCTGATCCAGCCGCTTCCACGTTAGCGAGCAGTCCAACGCTGTCTGATCCAGCCGCTTCCACGTTAGCGAGCAGTCCAACGCTGTCTGATCCAGCCGCTTCCACGTTAGCGAGCAGTCCAACGCTGTCTGATCCAGCCGCTTCCACGTTAGCGAGCAGTCCAACGCTGTCTGATCCAGCCGCTTCCACGTTAGCGAGCAGTCCAACGCTGTCTGATCCAGCCGCTTCCGCGTTAGCGAGCAGTCCAACGCTGTCTGATCCAGCCGCTTCCACGTTAGCGAGCAGTCCAACGCTGTCTGATCCAGCCGCTTCCACGTTAGCGAGCAGTCCAACGCTGTCTGATCCAGCCGCTTCCACGTTAGCGAGCAGTCCAACGCTGTCTGATCCAGCCGCTTCCACGTTAGCGAGCAGTCCAACGCTGTCTGATCCAGCCGCTTCCACGTTAGCGAGCAGTCCAACGCTGTCTGATCCAGCCGCTTCCACGTTAGCGAGCAGTCCAACGCTGTCTGATCCAGCCGCTTCCACGTTAGCGAGCAGTCCAACGCTGTCTGATCCAGCCGCTTCCACGTTAGCGAGCAGTCCAACGCTGTCTGATCCAGCCGCTTCCACGTTAGCGAGCAGTCCAACGCTGTCTGATCCAGCCGCTTCCGCGTTAGCGAGCAGTCCAACGCTGTCTGATCCAGCCGCTTCCACGTTAGCGAGCAGTCCAACGCTGTCTGATCCAGCCGCTTCCGCGTTAGCGAGCAGTCCAACGCTGTCTGATCCAGCCGCTTCCACGTTAGCGAGCAGTCCAACGCTGTCTGATCCAGCCGCTTCCACGTTAGCGAGCAGTCCAACGCTGTCTGATCCAGCCGCTTCCGCGTTAGCGAGCAGTCCAACGCTGTCTGATCCAGCCGCTTCCGCGTTAGCGAGCAGTCCAACGCTGTCTGATCCAGCCGCTTCCACGTTAGCGAGCAGTCCAACGCTGTCTGATCCAGCCGCTTCCACGTTAGCGAGCAGTCCAACGCTGTCTGATCCAGCCGCTTCCACGTTAGCGAGCAGTCCAACGCTGTCTGATCCAGCCGCTTCCACGTTAGCGAGCAGTCCAACGCTGTCTGATCCAGCCGCTTCCACGTTAGCGAGCAGTCCAACGCTGTCTGATCCAGCCGCTTCCACGTTAGCGAGCAGTCCAACGCTGTCTGATCCAGCCGCTTCCACGTTAGCGAGCAGTCCAACGCTGTCTGATCCAGCCGCTTCCACGTTAGCGAGCAGTCCAACGCTGTCTGATCCAGCCGCTTCCACGTTAGCGAGCAGTCCAACGCTGTCTGATCCAGCCGCTTCCACGTTAGCGAGCAGTCCAACGCTGTCTGATCCAGCCGCTTCCACGTTAGCGAGCAGTCCAACGCTGTCTGATCCAGCCGCTTCCACGTTAGCGAGCAGTCCAACGCTGTCTGATCCAGCCGCTTCCACGTTAGCGAGCAGTCCAACGCTGTCTGATCCAGCCGCTTCCACGTTAGCGAGCAGTCCAACGCTGTCTGATCCAGCCGCTTCCACGTTAGCGAGCAGTCCAACGCTGTCTGATCCAGCCGCTTCCACGTTAGCGAGCAGTCCAACGCTGTCTGATCCAGCCGCTTCCACGTTAGCGAGCAGTCCAACGCTGTCTGATCCAGCCGCTTCCACGTTAGCGAGCAGTCCAACGCTGTCTGATCCAGCCGCTTCCACGTTAGCGAGCAGTCCAACGCTGTCTGATCCAGCCGCTTCCGCGTTAGCGAGCAGTCCAACGCTGTCTGATCCAGCCGCTTCCACGTTAGCGAGCAGTCCAACGCTGTCTGATCCAGCCGCTTCCGCGTTAGCGAGCAGTCCAACGCTGTCTGATCCAGCCGCTTCCACGTTAGCGAGCAGTCCAACGCTGTCTGATCCAGCCGCTTCCACGTTAGCGAGCAGTCCAACGCTGTCTGATCCAGCCGCTTCCGCGTTAGCGAGCAGTCCAACGCTGTCTGATCCAGCCGCTTCCGCGTTAGCGAGCAGTCCAACGCTGTCTGATCCAGCCGCTTCCACGTTAGCGAGCAGTCCAACGCTGTCTGATCCAGCCGCTTCCGCGTTAGCGAGCAGTCCAACGCTGTCTGATCCAGCCGCTTCCGCGTTAGCGAGCAGTCCAACGCTGTCTGATCCAGCCGCTTCCACGTTAGCGAGCAGTCCAACGCTGTCTGATCCAGCCGCTTCCGCGTTAGCGAGCAGTCCAACGCTGTCTGATCCAGCCGCTTCCACGTTAGCGAGCAGTCCAACGCTGTCTGATCCAGCCGCTTCCACGTTAGCGAGCAGTCCAACGCTGTCTGATCCAGCCGCTTCCACGTTAGCGAGCAGTCCAACGCTGTCTGATCCAGCCGCTTCCACGTTAGCGAGCAGTCCAACGCTGTCTGATCCAGCCGCTTCCACGTTAGCGAGCAGTCCAACGCTGTCTGATCCAGCCGCTTCCACGTTAGCGAGCAGTCCAACGCTGTCTGATCCAGCCGCTTCCACGTTAGCGAGCAGTCCAACGCTGTCTGATCCAGCCGCTTCCACGTTAGCGAGCAGTCCAACGCTGTCTGATCCAGCCGCTTCCACGTTAGCGAGCAGTCCAACGCTGTCTGATCCAGCCGCTTCCACGTTAGCGAGCAGTCCAACGCTGTCTGATCCAGCCGCTTCCACGTTAGCGAGCAGTCCAACGCTGTCTGATCCAGCCGCTTCCACGTTAGCGAGCAGTCCAACGCTGTCTGATCCAGCCGCTTCCACGTTAGCGAGCAGTCCAACGCTGTCTGATCCAGCCGCTTCCACGTTAGCGAGCAGTCCAACGCTGTCTGATCCAGCCGCTTCCACGTTAGCGAGCAGTCCAACGCTGTCTGATCCAGCCGCTTCCACGTTAGCGAGCAGTCCAACGCTGTCTGATCCAGCCGCTTCCACGTTAGCGAGCAGTCCAACGCTGTCTGATCCAGCCGCTTCCGCGTTAGCGAGCAGTCCAACGCTGTCTGATCCAGCCGCTTCCGCGTTAGCGAGCAGTCCAACGCTGTCTGATCCAGCCGCTTCCACGTTAGCGAGCAGTCCAACGCTGTCTGATCCAGCCGCTTCCACGTTAGCGAGCAGTCCAACGCTGTCTGATCCAGCCGCTTCCACGTTAGCGAGCAGTCCAACGCTGTCTGATCCAGCCGCTTCCACGTTAGCGAGCAGTCCAACGCTGTCTGATCCAGCCGCTTCCACGTTAGCGAGCAGTCCAACGCTGTCTGATCCAGCCGCTTCCACGTTAGCGAGCAGTCCAACGCTGTCTGATCCAGCCGCTTCCACGTTAGCGAGCAGTCCAACGCTGTCTGATCCAGCCGCTTCCACGTTAGCGAGCAGTCCAACGCTGTCTGATCCAGCCGCTTCCACGTTAGCGAGCAGTCCAACGCTGTCTGATCCAGCCGCTTCCACGTTAGCGAGCAGTCCAACGCTGTCTGATCCAGCCGCTTCCACGTTAGCGAGCAGTCCAACGCTGTCTGATCCAGCCGCTTCCACGTTAGCGAGCAGTCCAACGCTGTCTGATCCAGCCGCTTCCACGTTAGCGAGCAGTCCAACGCTGTCTGATCCAGCCGCTTCCACGTTAGCGAGCAGTCCAACGCTGTCTGATCCAGCCGCTTCCACGTTAGCGAGCAGTCCAACGCTGTCTGATCCAGCCGCTTCCACGTTAGCGAGCAGTCCAACGCTGTCTGATCCAGCCGCTTCCACGTTAGCGAGCAGTCCAACGCTGTCTGATCCAGCCGCTTCCACGTTAGCGAGCAGTCCAACGCTGTCTGATCCAGCCGCTTCCACGTTAGCGAGCAGTCCAACGCTGTCTGATCCAGCCGCTTCCACGTTAGCGAGCAGTCCAACGCTGTCTGATCCAGCCGCTTCCGCGTTAGCGAGCAGTCCAACGCTGTCTGATCCAGCCGCTTCCACGTTAGCGAGCAGTCCAACGCTGTCTGATCCAGCCGCTTCCACGTTAGCGAGCAGTCCAACGCTGTCTGATCCAGCCGCTTCCGCGTTAGCGAGCAGTCCAACGCTGTCTGATCCAGCCGCTTCCGCGTTAGCGAGCAGTCCAACGCTGTCTGATCCAGCCGCTTCCACGTTAGCGAGCAGTCCAACGCTGTCTGATCCAGCCGCTTCCACGTTAGCGAGCAGTCCAACGCTGTCTGATCCAGCCGCTTCCACGTTAGCGAGCAGTCCAACGCTGTCTGATCCAGCCGCTTCCACGTTAGCGAGCAGTCCAACGCTGTCTGATCCAGCCGCTTCCACGTTAGCGAGCAGTCCAACGCTGTCTGATCCAGCCGCTTCCACGTTAGCGAGCAGTCCAACGCTGTCTGATCCAGCCGCTTCCACGTTAGCGAGCAGTCCAACGCTGTCTGATCCAGCCGCTTCCACGTTAGCGAGCAGTCCAACGCTGTCTGATCCAGCCGCTTCCACGTTAGCGAGCAGTCCAACGCTGTCTGATCCAGCCGCTTCCACGTTAGCGAGCAGTCCAACGCTGTCTGATCCAGCCGCTTCCACGTTAGCGAGCAGTCCAACGCTGTCTGATCCAGCCGCTTCCACGTTAGCGAGCAGTCCAACGCTGTCTGATCCAGCCGCTTCCACGTTAGCGAGCAGTCCAACGCTGTCTGATCCAGCCGCTTCCACGTTAGCGAGCAGTCCAACGCTGTCTGATCCAGCCGCTTCCACGTTAGCGAGCAGTCCAACGCTGTCTGATCCAGCCGCTTCCACGTTAGCGAGCAGTCCAACGCTGTCTGATCCAGCCGCTTCCACGTTAGCGAGCAGTCCAACGCTGTCTGATCCAGCCGCTTCCACGTTAGCGAGCAGTCCAACGCTGTCTGATCCAGCCGCTTCCACGTTAGCGAGCAGTCCAACGCTGTCTGATCCAGCCGCTTCCACGTTAGCGAGCAGTCCAACGCTGTCTGATCCAGCCGCTTCCACGTTAGCGAGCAGTCCAACGCTGTCTGATCCAGCCGCTTCCACGTTAGCGAGCAGTCCAACGCTGTCTGATCCAGCCGCTTCCACGTTAGCGAGCAGTCCAACGCTGTCTGATCCAGCCGCTTCCACGTTAGCGAGCAGTCCAACGCTGTCTGATCCAGCCGCTTCCACGTTAGCGAGCAGTCCAACGCTGTCTGATCCAGCCGCTTCCACGTTAGCGAGCAGTCCAACGCTGTCTGATCCAGCCGCTTCCACGTTAGCGAGCAGTCCAACGCTGTCTGATCCAGCCGCTTCCACGTTAGCGAGCAGTCCAACGCTGTCTGATCCAGCCGCTTCCACGTTAGCGAGCAGTCCAACGCTGTCTGATCCAGCCGCTTCCACGTTAGCGAGCAGTCCAACGCTGTCTGATCCAGCCGCTTCCACGTTAGCGAGCAGTCCAACGCTGTCTGATCCAGCCGCTTCCACGTTAGCGAGCAGTCCAACGCTGTCTGATCCAGCCGCTTCCACGTTAGCGAGCAGTCCAACGCTGTCTGATCCAGCCGCTTCCACGTTAGCGAGCAGTCCAACGCTGTCTGATCCAGCCGCTTCCACGTTAGCGAGCAGTCCAACGCTGTCTGATCCAGCCGCTTCCACGTTAGCGAGCAGTCCAACGCTGTCTGATCCAGCCGCTTCCACGTTAGCGAGCAGTCCAACGCTGTCTGATCCAGCCGCTTCCACGTTAGCGAGCAGTCCAACGCTGTCTGATCCAGCCGCTTCCACGTTAGCGAGCAGTCCAACGCTGTCTGATCCAGCCGCTTCCACGTTAGCGAGCAGTCCAACGCTGTCTGATCCAGCCGCTTCCACGTTAGCGAGCAGTCCAACGCTGTCTGATCCAGCCGCTTCCACGTTAGCGAGCAGTCCAACGCTGTCTGATCCAGCCGCTTCCACGTTAGCGAGCAGTCCAACGCTGTCTGATCCAGCCGCTTCCACGTTAGCGAGCAGTCCAACGCTGTCTGATCCAGCCGCTTCCACGTTAGCGAGCAGTCCAACGCTGTCTGATCCAGCCGCTTCCACGTTAGCGAGCAGTCCAACGCTGTCTGATCCAGCCGCTTCCACGTTAGCGAGCAGTCCAACGCTGTCTGATCCAGCCGCTTCCACGTTAGCGAGCAGTCCAACGCTGTCTGATCCAGCCGCTTCCACGTTAGCGAGCAGTCCAACGCTGTCTGATCCAGCCGCTTCCACGTTAGCGAGCAGTCCAACGCTGTCTGATCCAGCCGCTTCCACGTTAGCGAGCAGTCCAACGCTGTCTGATCCAGCCGCTTCCACGTTAGCGAGCAGTCCAACGCTGTCTGATCCAGCCGCTTCCACGTTAGCGAGCAGTCCAACGCTGTCTGATCCAGCCGCTTCCACGTTAGCGAGCAGTCCAACGCTGTCTGATCCAGCCGCTTCCACGTTAGCGAGCAGTCCAACGCTGTCTGATCCAGCCGCTTCCACGTTAGCGAGCAGTCCAACGCTGTCTGATCCAGCCGCTTCCACGTTAGCGAGCAGTCCAACGCTGTCTGATCCAGCCGCTTCCACGTTAGCGAGCAGTCCAACGCTGTCTGATCCAGCCGCTTCCACGTTAGCGAGCAGTCCAACGCTGTCTGATCCAGCCGCTTCCACGTTAGCGAGCAGTCCAACGCTGTCTGATCCAGCCGCTTCCACGTTAGCGAGCAGTCCAACGCTGTCTGATCCAGCCGCTTCCACGTTAGCGAGCAGTCCAACGCTGTCTGATCCAGCCGCTTCCACGTTAGCGAGCAGTCCAACGCTGTCTGATCCAGCCGCTTCCACGTTAGCGAGCAGTCCAACGCTGTCTGATCCAGCCGCTTCCACGTTAGCGAGCAGTCCAACGCTGTCTGATCCAGCCGCTTCCACGTTAGCGAGCAGTCCAACGCTGTCTGATCCAGCCGCTTCCACGTTAGCGAGCAGTCCAACGCTGTCTGATCCAGCCGCTTCCACGTTAGCGAGCAGTCCAACGCTGTCTGATCCAGCCGCTTCCACGTTAGCGAGCAGTCCAACGCTGTCTGATCCAGCCGCTTCCACGTTAGCGAGCAGTCCAACGCTGTCTGATCCAGCCGCTTCCACGTTAGCGAGCAGTCCAACGCTGTCTGATCCAGCCGCTTCCACGTTAGCGAGCAGTCCAACGCTGTCTGATCCAGCCGCTTCCACGTTAGCGAGCAGTCCAACGCTGTCTGATCCAGCCGCTTCCACGTTAGCGAGCAGTCCAACGCTGTCTGATCCAGCCGCTTCCACGTTAGCGAGCAGTCCAACGCTGTCTGATCCAGCCGCTTCCACGTTAGCGAGCAGTCCAACGCTGTCTGATCCAGCCGCTTCCACGTTAGCGAGCAGTCCAACGCTGTCTGATCCAGCCGCTTCCACGTTAGCGAGCAGTCCAACGCTGTCTGATCCAGCCGCTTCCACGTTAGCGAGCAGTCCAACGCTGTCTGATCCAGCCGCTTCCACGTTAGCGAGCAGTCCAACGCTGTCTGATCCAGCCGCTTCCACGTTAGCGAGCAGTCCAACGCTGTCTGATCCAGCCGCTTCCGCGTTAGCGAGCAGTCCAACGCTGTCTGATCCAGCCGCTTCCACGTTAGCGAGCAGTCCAACGCTGTCTGATCCAGCCGCTTCCACGTTAGCGAGCAGTCCAACGCTGTCTGATCCAGCCGCTTCCACGTTAGCGAGCAGTCCAACGCTGTCTGATCCAGCCGCTTCCACGTTAGCGAGCAGTCCAACGCTGTCTGATCCAGCCGCTTCCACGTTAGCGAGCAGTCCAACGCTGTCTGATCCAGCCGCTTCCACGTTAGCGAGCAGTCCAACGCTGTCTGATCCAGCCGCTTCCACGTTAGCGAGCAGTCCAACGCTGTCTGATCCAGCCGCTTCCACGTTAGCGAGCAGTCCAACGCTGTCTGATCCAGCCGCTTCCACGTTAGCGAGCAGTCCAACGCTGTCTGATCCAGCCGCTTCCACGTTAGCGAGCAGTCCAACGCTGTCTGATCCAGCCGCTTCCACGTTAGCGAGCAGTCCAACGCTGTCTGATCCAGCCGCTTCCACGTTAGCGAGCAGTCCAACGCTGTCTGATCCAGCCGCTTCCACGTTAGCGAGCAGTCCAACGCTGTCTGATCCAGCCGCTTCCACGTTAGCGAGCAGTCCAACGCTGTCTGATCCAGCCGCTTCCACGTTAGCGAGCAGTCCAACGCTGTCTGATCCAGCCGCTTCCACGTTAGCGAGCAGTCCAACGCTGTCTGATCCAGCCGCTTCCACGTTAGCGAGCAGTCCAACGCTGTCTGATCCAGCCGCTTCCACGTTAGCGAGCAGTCCAACGCTGTCTGATCCAGCCGCTTCCACGTTAGCGAGCAGTCCAACGCTGTCTGATCCAGCCGCTTCCACGTTAGCGAGCAGTCCAACGCTGTCTGATCCAGCCGCTTCCACGTTAGCGAGCAGTCCAACGCTGTCTGATCCAGCCGCTTCCACGTTAGCGAGCAGTCCAACGCTGTCTGATCCAGCCGCTTCCACGTTAGCGAGCAGTCCAACGCTGTCTGATCCAGCCGCTTCCACGTTAGCGAGCAGTCCAACGCTGTCTGATCCAGCCGCTTCCACGTTAGCGAGCAGTCCAACGCTGTCTGATCCAGCCGCTTCCGCGTTAGCGAGCAGTCCAACGCTGTCTGATCCAGCCGCTTCCACGTTAGCGAGCAGTCCAACGCTGTCTGATCCAGCCGCTTCCACGTTAGCGAGCAGTCCAACGCTGTCTGATCCAGCCGCTTCCACGTTAGCGAGCAGTCCAACGCTGTCTGATCCAGCCGCTTCCACGTTAGCGAGCAGTCCAACGCTGTCTGATCCAGCCGCTTCCACGTTAGCGAGCAGTCCAACGCTGTCTGATCCAGCCGCTTCCACGTTAGCGAGCAGTCCAACGCTGTCTGATCCAGCCGCTTCCACGTTAGCGAGCAGTCCAACGCTGTCTGATCCAGCCGCTTCCACGTTAGCGAGCAGTCCAACGCTGTCTGATCCAGCCGCTTCCACGTTAGCGAGCAGTCCAACGCTGTCTGATCCAGCCGCTTCCACGTTAGCGAGCAGTCCAACGCTGTCTGATCCAGCCGCTTCCACGTTAGCGAGCAGTCCAACGCTGTCTGATCCAGCCGCTTCCACGTTAGCGAGCAGTCCAACGCTGTCTGATCCAGCCGCTTCCACGTTAGCGAGCAGTCCAACGCTGTCTGATCCAGCCGCTTCCACGTTAGCGAGCAGTCCAACGCTGTCTGATCCAGCCGCTTCCACGTTAGCGAGCAGTCCAACGCTGTCTGATCCAGCCGCTTCCACGTTAGCGAGCAGTCCAACGCTGTCTGATCCAGCCGCTTCCACGTTAGCGAGCAGTCCAACGCTGTCTGATCCAGCCGCTTCCACGTTAGCGAGCAGTCCAACGCTGTCTGATCCAGCCGCTTCCACGTTAGCGAGCAGTCCAACGCTGTCTGATCCAGCCGCTTCCACGTTAGCGAGCAGTCCAACGCTGTCTGATCCAGCCGCTTCCACGTTAGCGAGCAGTCCAACGCTGTCTGATCCAGCCGCTTCCGCGTTAGCGAGCAGTCCAACGCTGTCTGATCCAGCCGCTTCCACGTTAGCGAGCAGTCCAACGCTGTCTGATCCAGCCGCTTCCACGTTAGCGAGCAGTCCAACGCTGTCTGATCCAGCCGCTTCCACGTTAGCGAGCAGTCCAACGCTGTCTGATCCAGCCGCTTCCACGTTAGCGAGCAGTCCAACGCTGTCTGATCCAGCCGCTTCCACGTTAGCGAGCAGTCCAACGCTGTCTGATCCAGCCGCTTCCACGTTAGCGAGCAGTCCAACGCTGTCTGATCCAGCCGCTTCCACGTTAGCGAGCAGTCCAACGCTGTCTGATCCAGCCGCTTCCACGTTAGCGAGCAGTCCAACGCTGTCTGATCCAGCCGCTTCCACGTTAGCGAGCAGTCCAACGCTGTCTGATCCAGCCGCTTCCACGTTAGCGAGCAGTCCAACGCTGTCTGATCCAGCCGCTTCCACGTTAGCGAGCAGTCCAACGCTGTCTGATCCAGCCGCTTCCACGTTAGCGAGCAGTCCAACGCTGTCTGATCCAGCCGCTTCCACGTTAGCGAGCAGTCCAACGCTGTCTGATCCAGCCGCTTCCACGTTAGCGAGCAGTCCAACGCTGTCTGATCCAGCCGCTTCCACGTTAGCGAGCAGTCCAACGCTGTCTGATCCAGCCGCTTCCACGTTAGCGAGCAGTCCAACGCTGTCTGATCCAGCCGCTTCCACGTTAGCGAGCAGTCCAACGCTGTCTGATCCAGCCGCTTCCACGTTAGCGAGCAGTCCAACGCTGTCTGATCCAGCCGCTTCCACGTTAGCGAGCAGTCCAACGCTGTCTGATCCAGCCGCTTCCACGTTAGCGAGCAGTCCAACGCTGTCTGATCCAGCCGCTTCCACGTTAGCGAGCAGTCCAACGCTGTCTGATCCAGCCGCTTCCACGTTAGCGAGCAGTCCAACGCTGTCTGATCCAGCCGCTTCCGCGTTAGCGAGCAGTCCAACGCTGTCTGATCCAGCCGCTTCCGCGTTAGCGAGCAGTCCAACGCTGTCTGATCCAGCCGCTTCCGCGTTAGCGAGCAGTCCAACGCTGTCTGATCCAGCCGCTTCCACGTTAGCGAGCAGTCCAACGCTGTCTGATCCAGCCGCTTCCACGTTAGCGAGCAGTCCAACGCTGTCTGATCCAGCCGCTTCCACGTTAGCGAGCAGTCCAACGCTGTCTGATCCAGCCGCTTCCACGTTAGCGAGCAGTCCAACGCTGTCTGATCCAGCCGCTTCCACGTTAGCGAGCAGTCCAACGCTGTCTGATCCAGCCGCTTCCACGTTAGCGAGCAGTCCAACGCTGTCTGATCCAGCCGCTTCCACGTTAGCGAGCAGTCCAACGCTGTCTGATCCAGCCGCTTCCACGTTAGCGAGCAGTCCAACGCTGTCTGATCCAGCCGCTTCCACGTTAGCGAGCAGTCCAACGCTGTCTGATCCAGCCGCTTCCACGTTAGCGAGCAGTCCAACGCTGTCTGATCCAGCCGCTTCCACGTTAGCGAGCAGTCCAACGCTGTCTGATCCAGCCGCTTCCACGTTAGCGAGCAGTCCAACGCTGTCTGATCCAGCCGCTTCCACGTTAGCGAGCAGTCCAACGCTGTCTGATCCAGCCGCTTCCACGTTAGCGAGCAGTCCAACGCTGTCTGATCCAGCCGCTTCCACGTTAGCGAGCAGTCCAACGCTGTCTGATCCAGCCGCTTCCGCGTTAGCGAGCAGTCCAACGCTGTCTGATCCAGCCGCTTCCACGTTAGCGAGCAGTCCAACGCTGTCTGATCCAGCCGCTTCCGCGTTAGCGAGCAGTCCAACGCTGTCTGATCCAGCCGCTTCCGCGTTAGCGAGCAGTCCAACGCTGTCTGATCCAGCCGCTTCCACGTTAGCGAGCAGTCCAACGCTGTCTGATCCAGCCGCTTCCGCGTTAGCGAGCAGTCCAACGCTGTCTGATCCAGCCGCTTCCACGTTAGCGAGCAGTCCAACGCTGTCTGATCCAGCCGCTTCCACGTTAGCGAGCAGTCCAACGCTGTCTGATCCAGCCGCTTCCGCGTTAGCGAGCAGTCCAACGCTGTCTGATCCAGCCGCTTCCGCGTTAGCGAGCAGTCCAACGCTGTCTGATCCAGCCGCTTCCACGTTAGCGAGCAGTCCAACGCTGTCTGATCCAGCCGCTTCCGCGTTAGCGAGCAGTCCAACGCTGTCTGATCCAGCCGCTTCCGCGTTAGCGAGCAGTCCAACGCTGTCTGATCCAGCCGCTTCCACGTTAGCGAGCAGTCCAACGCTGTCTGATCCAGCCGCTTCCACGTTAGCGAGCAGTCCAACGCTGTCTGATCCAGCCGCTTCCGCGTTAGCGAGCAGTCCAACGCTGTCTGATCCAGCCGCTTCCGCGTTAGCGAGCAGTCCAACGCTGTCTGATCCAGCCGCTTCCACGTTAGCGAGCAGTCCAACGCTGTCTGATCCAGCCGCTTCCACGTTAGCGAGCAGTCCAACGCTGTCTGATCCAGCCGCTTCCGCGTTAGCGAGCAGTCCAACGCTGTCTGATCCAGCCGCTTCCGCGTTAGCGAGCAGTCCAACGCTGTCTGATCCAGCCGCTTCCGCGTTAGCGAGCAGTCCAACGCTGTCTGATCCAGCCGCTTCCACGTTAGCGAGCAGTCCAACGCTGTCTGATCCAGCCGCTTCCACGTTAGCGAGCAGTCCAACGCTGTCTGATCCAGCCGCTTCCACGTTAGCGAGCAGTCCAACGCTGTCTGATCCAGCCGCTTCCACGTTAGCGAGCAGTCCAACGCTGTCTGATCCAGCCGCTTCCACGTTAGCGAGCAGTCCAACGCTGTCTGATCCAGCCGCTTCCGCGTTAGCGAGCAGTCCAACGCTGTCTGATCCAGCCGCTTCCGCGTTAGCGAGCAGTCCAACGCTGTCTGATCCAGCCGCTTCCACGTTAGCGAGCAGTCCAACGCTGTCTGATCCAGCCGCTTCCACGTTAGCGAGCAGTCCAACGCTGTCTGATCCAGCCGCTTCCGCGTTAGCGAGCAGTCCAACGCTGTCTGATCCAGCCGCTTCCGCGTTAGCGAGCAGTCCAACGCTGTCTGATCCAGCCGCTTCCACGTTAGCGAGCAGTCCAACGCTGTCTGATCCAGCCGCTTCCGCGTTAGCGAGCAGTCCAACGCTGTCTGATCCAGCCGCTTCCGCGTTAGCGAGCAGTCCAACGCTGTCTGATCCAGCCGCTTCCACGTTAGCGAGCAGTCCAACGCTGTCTGATCCAGCCGCTTCCGCGTTAGCGAGCAGTCCAACGCTGTCTGATCCAGCCGCTTCCACGTTAGCGAGCAGTCCAACGCTGTCTGATCCAGCCGCTTCCGCGTTAGCGAGCAGTCCAACGCTGTCTGATCCAGCCGCTTCCGCGTTAGCGAGCAGTCCAACGCTGTCTGATCCAGCCGCTTCCACGTTAGCGAGCAGTCCAACGCTGTCTGATCCAGCCGCTTCCACGTTAGCGAGCAGTCCAACGCTGTCTGATCCAGCCGCTTCCACGTTAGCGAGCAGTCCAACGCTGTCTGATCCAGCCGCTTCCACGTTAGCGAGCAGTCCAACGCTGTCTGATCCAGCCGCTTCCACGTTAGCGAGCAGTCCAACGCTGTCTGATCCAGCCGCTTCCGCGTTAGCGAGCAGTCCAACGCTGTCTGATCCAGCCGCTTCCACGTTAGCGAGCAGTCCAACGCTGTCTGATCCAGCCGCTTCCACGTTAGCGAGCAGTCCAACGCTGTCTGATCCAGCCGCTTCCGCGTTAGCGAGCAGTCCAACGCTGTCTGATCCAGCCGCTTCCGCGTTAGCGAGCAGTCCAACGCTGTCTGATCCAGCCGCTTCCACGTTAGCGAGCAGTCCAACGCTGTCTGATCCAGCCGCTTCCGCGTTAGCGAGCAGTCCAACGCTGTCTGATCCAGCCGCTTCCGCGTTAGCGAGCAGTCCAACGCTGTCTGATCCAGCCGCTTCCACGTTAGCGAGCAGTCCAACGCTGTCTGATCCAGCCGCTTCCGCGTTAGCGAGCAGTCCAACGCTGTCTGATCCAGCCGCTTCCACGTTAGCGAGCAGTCCAACGCTGTCTGATCCAGCCGCTTCCACGTTAGCGAGCAGTCCAATGCTGTCTGATCCAGCCGCTTCCGCGTTAGCGAGCAGTCCAACGCTGTCTGATCCAGCCGCTTCCACGTTAGCGAGCAGTCCAACGCTGTCTGATCCAGCCGCTTCCGCGTTAGCGAGCAGTCCAACGCTGTCTGATCCAGCCGCTTCCACGTTAGCGAGCAGTCCAACGCTGTCTGATCCAGCCGCTTCCGCGTTAGCGAGCAGTCCAACGCTGTCTGATCCAGCCGCTTCCACGTTAGCGAGCAGTCCAACGCTGTCTGCTCCAGCCTCAAGAACGACGACACTATCCTTGAGCCGGTCCATCCCCTCTTGCTAGACCGTGATAGACCGAAGAATACAGCACCGGGCAATTCGATGCAGCTCTAAGGATGGACCTGATAAACCGTGGTGGACCGTGTTTCACTGTGACAAACAGCGGCAGGCACTTCGATGCAGTTTCAAGAGATAGGGACGGACCGGCTCGATCCTCCGCGGGTTCTGGCAACACAAAGTCGGGGTGTCCAGCCGATACCGCTGCCAGCATCTCGGCGGTTCGGCCGTTAGAGGACCGACTACCACGACGAATCTCGACGGCTTGAACGGGTCCCGCCGCCGGCCCTTCGGTGTCTGCTTCCAATCTACGACAGTTTCCTCCGGCCACTTCGGCTCACGTGGATGGTGTCTTCCACGCGAGCAAAGCACATCTTTACAGCCAGGGCTTGCGGTTATCGCACTCGAGTCACCCGGTCCAAGGGCAACGCCTGATTCTGTGGCACTGACCCAGCGTTGCGGAGCGCCGAAGCCCCGCAACGGCTGGCGTTCCATCCCCATCGCGCCAAACGTCGCCCGCAGCGTCTTCGCGTGTGTCAAGAGGCCCTTGCAACAAACAGGCAAGCATTGTCCGCGTTGAAGGGAAGCTGCTGCTGCGACGTCCATGTAGTAAGGCGACGTTTCCCTGCTTCCAACCGGCCTTGCCTCTTTTGGCTTGAATCCGCACTTCTTCCTCTCGGTGCGGTGCGCGTCTTTCTTCCAGCTCGCCGTAGCCCGCTTCCAGCTCGTCGTCGCGCTGCCGCATCCGCTCGAGCAACTCGCGACGCGGCGCGCCCTCTTCCACATTTTTTTTTTACCAAACAATGCCATTAACATGCAATGTTGGAGAAAATAAGAACGCGTCACAGGCCATTGACGGCGTTTCCTTGCGCCCTGTACCAAGAAACAAGCGTCCAGGGCAAAGCGTTCAACGAGAAACAATACCCTCCCCTCATCATTTTCCGGTTTCAACCGTGGTTAGCCAGTGACGCGTCTTATTTTTTCCTTTTATCACCACTCACTTGTCAGGATGAAGAGAACGGTGCAAATAGACCCGAAAACGAATCGGCCTTTCATTACCGCAGGGTACCATGGATTACGATGGCGCATACGTCCAAACCGGTCCAAAAAGGCTGCTTGCAGGGGATCGATCCCCTGGAAAAAGCTTGTTTTCAGTGGCTCTGGGGTGCGGGAAGGCACCCGAAAAGGTTGTCGCCCTCTGAGAACAGGGGTTCTGAAAGATTTTGTCATCGATCTTCTCATCGGACAAAAAGCTTGTCGTAATGCACGCCGGGATCGCCGAGAAAATGGACGAACGATGGTCCCAAAGTTGTCAATTCCTGGTAAAAACATCAAGGGCGCGCCAAAGCGCTAGAAAAGAGGTTTTCTGGCGCGGCCTGGCCAGTTTGGACCCAGTACATGGACCCAGTACATGGACCCAGTACATGGACCCAGTACATGGACCCATATGGACCCATATGGACCCATATGGACCCAGTTTGGACCCAGTACATGGACCCAGTACATGGACCCAGTACATGGGCCCAGTACATGGACCCAGTACATGGACCCATATGGACCCAGTATGGACCCATATGGACCCAGTATGGACCCAGTACATGGACCCAGTACATGGACCCAGTACATGGACCCAGTACATGGACCCAGTATGGACCCAGTATGGACCCAGTACATGGACCCAGTACATGGACCCAGTACATGGACCCAGTACATGGACCCATATGGACCCAGTATGGACCCAATATGCCATTGTTTATCCCGAACCCACTAGGGATATCATGTGATCCGAACATGAACCAATATGGGCCCCACTCAACATGTATCCAATATGCACAATCGCACAAACAGGGGGATGAAGGAAGACGCGGGCGACACGTTCGAGCCCATCATAGCCCAGTGGTTCTACCGTATCTCCTGCAAGAAGCTCGACGAGGACCTTCCCACGTCGACTATGCGCGTGCGAAACGACGCCAACATCCAGCTGGCCGAGAGCCCGCCCGCCACCCGCGAGCGGCTGAGCACCTCGCCCAGGGCTTTGTTCGACCTCCACCCGGACCCGGCGCAGGGCGAGTGGCCGAAGGGGAAGACGAGCTGGGAGTTCCTCGACGACGTCATGTACAACATCTCGGGGTTCGACGGGCCGAACGCGGATTTGGTCGACAACTCGTTCGGGGAGACGTGCGGGACCTACAGCGGCGGCGGCGTGCTCAACTCGGCCCGGTACACCCGGTACTTCGCTCTGCTCTCGAGGGACGCCATGGGCAGGTCCACCAAAAAGCGGTCGTTCAACGACATGCTCTTCGCGGCGCAAACTACGCACCCGCGGGTGTCGCCGCAGGCGGTGTGCGAAGGCGAGGTCGCTGCCATGCCCACCTCCGACGCCCGAGACACCGAGCGCATTGGATTCTGCGAAGGTCTCGGAGAAGACGCGTGCCGGGGCCAGGCGCCGTGGCCCGCCAGCGACGTCACAGCTGGGGCCTCCGGCGCGAAGTGCCACTGGGCGGCCGGGCGGTGCGAGTACCGCAAGTGCTGGGAGCAGCGGTGGTCGTACGCGATCCCGCTGGAAATAGTGTACCTCACGCCGCTCTCGGAGTGGAACCCGTACGGCATCCCGTATGTGTCCGACTCTAATTCGCCGGACTACGCGGCGGTAACCGCAGACGGCCGCGACGGCACCGCCGGCAGACCCTACCGGTTCTCCCGGCAAAACGTGTTCTTCAGAACCCCTGCGGAGCTCTTCGGCGACTTGGCGGATGTCGACGAAGCGGACACGTCCGGCGGCGCTACGTATGTACTCGACAGCAGCGAAACCGCGCGGCGGGTGAGGGCGTCGGGGCACTGGATGATCTTTCCCGAAATGGACGGAATGCACGTCCGGCAGCGGTACCCGATCTTCCCCGTGCACGAGCAAGGGGCGACGATCTGGAAGGAGGCGAAGGCGGTTGAGGAGCTGATCGTAGGCGGCGCGCACAACGAGCACGTGGCGGCGATCATCGCGGAGCAGCGCGGCCAGAACTACGGCCTCACCCTCGAGCTCACCGGCACGGGCCACGTCCACGAGGTATATCGCGAATCCCCCAACCCAGCCCTCCCCCCTTTCCCTGAACACGAAACTAAGTTTCATACCTGCCTAAATCGTGCCTTTCCTGATTCCTCAAAACCAGCACTTTGGGAGCCGTGCCCCTTTTTCACGTTTTCCCATTTTTGCATCCATTTTCTAGACAGCATCTTCCTCGAAGAAGACTGTCTGCCGCTCATGCATGAATGATGCTAGCATCAATCATGCATGAGAGGCAGTGCTCTTCAGAACCCCTGCGGAGTATTTCGGTGACTTGGCGGTGTGCGTCGACGAAGCGAACACGTCCGGAGGCGCCACGTATGTGCTCGACGGCAGCGAAACCGCGCGGCGGGTGAGGGCACCCTCGAGCTCACCGGCACGGGCCACGTCCACGAGTTATATCGCGAATCCCCCAACCCAGCGCTCCCCCCATTCCCTGAACACGAAACTAAGTTTCATACCTGCCTAAAAAAATTTCGTGCCTTTCCTGATTCCTCAAAACCAGCACTTTGGTAGCCGTGCCCCTTTTTCACCTTTTCCCATTTTTGCATCCCTTCTCTAGACAACATCTTCCTCAGACAACATCTTCCTCGAAGAAGACTGTCTGCCGCTCATGCATGATTGATGCTAACATCAATCATGCATGAGAGGCAGTGCTCTTCAGAACCCCTGCGGAGTATTTCGGCGACTTGGCGGTGTGCGCCGTGCCCCTGTCTGCCGCTCATGCATGAGGCAGTGCTCTTCAGAACCCCTGCGGAGTATTTCGGCGACTTGGCGGTGTGCGCCGTGCCCCTGTCTGCCGCTCATGCATGAGGCAGTGCTCCTCAGAACCCCTGCGGAGTATTTCGGCGACTTGGCGGTGTGCGTCGACGAACCGGACACGTCCGGAGGCGCCACGTATGTGCTCGACGGCAGCGAAACCGCGCGGCGGGTGAGGGCGTCGGGACACTGGATGATCTTTTCCGAAATGGCAGGCATGCGCGTCCGGCAGCGGCGCCCGATCTTCCCCGTGCACGAGCAAGAGCAGCGCGGCCAGAACTACGGCCTCACCCTCGAGCTCACCGGCACGGGCCACATCCGCGAGGTATATCGCGAATCCCCGAACTCCCCCCTTTCCCTGAACACGAAACTAAGTTTCCCCCCCGCTTGGAGAGACCCACCGCCAAGAAGATTTTTCGTGCCTTACCCCACTTTGGGAGCCGCACACTCCCCCCTTTCCCGTTTTCTATTTTGGCATCCTTTTCTATACAACATCTTTTTCGAGGAAGACTCGATGCCAATATTAACCATGCATGACAGGCAGTGCTCTGCCTAAACATTAAGGGCGAAGTCCCCTTGTATGAACAGCAAACTTTCAAAAAGCAAGAGAACCCATGTAGCAACGGTCACACGAAGACCCTGAACCCCCGGAATTTCAAGCGAACTTCAACTCTAACCATCCAGACTTGGGCTCTGGCCGTTACCAGAAGCATCGCTGTTGCTTTCTTTTCCTGCGCTGAGTGCTATGCTCAAGTTTAGCGCGTAGATCTCCAACAGCTGAGGACGGTTGCCCACACAACACAGGTATTCGTTACACCGGCGGAGCTGAGATCGCTGAAATCCGGATCGATGACGTCGCTGGTAAAGATCACGTCTCTGGCCAACGGGCACCAGCACTCTGTCCAGGTGTGCCTTCGGGGATTCCAGCCACCGGGCCTGGGGAGCCTGGTTTTCCTTTTGGAACAACATACCACGCTGTGGACATGTCAGTACAAAAGACTTTATACCACAATAGACGCTAAAAAAGAAAGTTGGCAGCGTTGGAACCTGCCATGTTAAGATACAAAACAGGTCCTTCGCTCACACACGCCCATTAAGACACGTGCTAAAAATATGTCCGTTCTAAGAAGCGACTTCGACGGGGGCTCCTTCGATCTAGTCTTCGATCCAGACGAAGGCGACGGATGAGGAAGAAGGAGCCTGCATCTTCACGATGTGCTCGAAGAGCCATGCAATGTGTGAGGAACCTGAACCGCCCGAGTGGGACCTTCGATCGTGATCCACGACGGGTGCCAGTTTGCCACCCGAAACCACGATTTGGGTTCGGGGGTAGTGCGGTCAGCGAAAACTCGGGGCACCCTTTGAAACCTTCACCCGTTTTCACACTTCTTCCCCACTCTCTGTGTTTCGATGCTTTCTTGGTACTAGCAATTTGTAGCTGGCAGCGACCGCCGCCACCAAGCACACTCACGGGACAGAAAGTGTGCAAACGCCTCACAAGTACTATACCTCTAAATACCTGCGGGTTTTGATACCGTGCTGTTACGGTTGCAAGGTGGCCCAGTTTGCTGGGCATCAGCGTACTGCTGGTACTCAGCAGAAGGCTGGGATAAACCCCTCGCATCAAGACCTGTGCTCTATGTACGGTGGTAATGGTGCCTTGCAAGTAATCTCTTCATCGAGATGAAAGCGCTTACGCGTACACCATACGCATACGGGTCGACCACCGATGTTACTGTGAACGAACCAGCGTGCCCAAAGCAGGCGTTCGCCGTGAATGATAAAGCACGGAATAACAAGGGATCGATTCTCTCGACTCTTTTTGTTGGTCTCTCACCCCGAGAAGGAATAGTTAAAACGAAGTTCTCAGCGGTTCTCTTTTGAGTTTCGTCTAAGGCCTCGTTGCGCGGGATCAATAGGGACTGCCGGGGTCGTACGTACTCCCGCCCAGCCAACTATGGTCACCTGAAAACTATACAATCCCCAAATCCTGAAAATTCAAGCGAAGAATGGTCAACGACGACTCCCCCCCTCGGAGGGAATTCAAGCAATTTAAAGCGGATTTATGCGAAGTTGAAATGGATTCCGAAACAATTCGACTTCGCTGAATTTTGCTTTGCTTGCCAACCATGCCCTCTTCGTATCCTGGAAGACTGCGTAAAGTTCGAAAACTGGACCATGCTAACGCAAGCGGTTGAAATATCTCACAACGGAGTGACACATCACCTGAAACGAGCTGCGCACCCTCGCATTGTTTTCGACTATCACGTGGGCGGCCCTGATATTACCCCCCTCGGGCAGTGACTAAAAAAACGGCTAATAAAACGCGTTTGGCACGATTTGCCAAACGGCAAACGTTTGCCGTTTGACAAACGTCTGGCATTTGGCTGACATTGCCCTACAGACAGGAAGGAGAATCATCACAAGAGATGGAAACACAAGAATGCGATTTCTGTGAGGCAGGACCTGGTTCGTCACTTTCGCATGCTCCAGTTGTCATCGTCGTAGGTGTCGAACGGTCGAACCCCCCAGGCCTATACAGTCTGACCCAGTCTGCAGCTAGTGACTGATGCGGGATGACAGACACTTCTACTTGCCTGCTACGCTGTAGACGTTTCTCAAGGGCTTAAAAAAACCGCGTTTGGCAGGATTTGCCAAACGGCAAACGTTTGCAACGTTTTTTTTAAGGGGTATTTCCCTTCGAGCCATCAAAACAAATTCAATTCCCTAACAGCCAGCAAAAACAAATTTATTTCCCTTCGAGCCAGCAAAACAAATTTAATTCCCTAACAGCCAGCACAACAAATTTAATTCCCTAACAGCCAGCAAAAACAAATTTAATTCCCTAACAGCCAGCAAAAACAATTGCATTCCCTTACAGCCAGCAAAACAAATTTAATTCCCTTATAGCCAGCAGCAAAACAAATTTCATTCCCTTATAGCACTTGACCAGAACAGTCCACCAGCCTGGACAGCTTGACCACACCAGTCCCACCAGTCTGGACGCCTGGACAGGATGACCAGTTCTACCAGCCTGGGTGAGAAAACATTGGTTGCCCACAGAGCAGGACCTGTCCTGCTCTAGGAAGGAGTGGGGGCGAAATGACAAGATTGGTAAAAGTCACACGAATCACAGGAGGTAGAACATGATTCATGGCATTAAGTTTGAAAGTACGAATCACAGGACGTGGAACATGATTCGTAGGACCGCTGAGCACAAAGTTACCTAGTTTTCAAAACACCGCAACGGAGCAGGCGCCCGGCAGGCATTAGGCTCGGTCAGGACTGATCCCTCACACCGAAGTGATCACGGGTTCGGGGCTGAACTCAGGCTGCATGAGTGAGCTTCGTTTCCAAAAGTCGTGATCAAGTCTGTATACCCACAGAAGGCGCGAACTTAACGCAAGGACCCTTCAGACGTGGAACGCATTGGTCAGAAAGCAAACACCGCAACGGAGCAGGCGCCCGGCAGGCATTAGGCTCGGTCAGGACTGATCCCTCACACTGAAGTGATCATGGGTTGCCTTGTGAGCGCTAGGTGCGCGGGGCTGAACTCAGGCTGCATAGTAAGTTTGCTGTACTGCCGTAGCATCGATCAGCGAGTAAACGTATCCATCCCTGGCCGTGGCGCTCGATGGCTTCGGTAAACCGCATCGCGTATACAGACGAGACTTGACTCCGTACTTAGAGAGCGAATTCTGTTGATCGTAGAGCAGATGACTTTACCATGCAGGGTCAAAACCTTGTGTCTTTTTAAAACGCTCCCGCGGGGCCGATGGCCTCCAAAAAATTTTTTTTGGAAAAAAAAAAAAATTGCTCAATGTCATCAAAAATTACTGCAGAGTTTGTTCCAAAATTTTAAAATTCAAAAAACCCAATTTTTTTCCGGATTTTCTTTTTTTTTTTGCCATTTCCAAAAGACACAAGGTTTTGACCCTGCATGTTACGCAGGATGATGCAATATTAACCCCCCCCTTCCCGCTTTGTCCTCCCAAAAAAAAAAGGGGATACCTGCCAGGATGCATGCCTTTGACGAAACAATCATGGCTCACGAACTAAGCAAAGGGATGGAAGCGATAACATGCAGGGTCAAAACCTTGTGTCTTTTTGGAAATGGCAAAAAAAAATTTCCGGAAAAAAAATGGGTTTTTTGAATTTTAAAAGTTTGGAACAAACTCTGCAGTAATTTTCGAGGAAGTTGAGCAAATTTTTTTTTTCCAAAAATTTTTTAGGGCTCCATCGGCCCCGCGGGAGCGTTTTAAAAAGACACAAGGTTTTGACCCTGCATGATAAGCACACCCTGAAAAAGGATACACATGCGTGCAAAAGCAAGCCTGTACATATGGGGGAACCGACTGGGTTATTGTGAAACACGCGAACATGCAATAGGAGTAGGGCCTACATTTTACAGTGCCGTAGGGGGTTCGCGCGGACATGAATCCTTTCTGAATCAAAAGGAAGCGCCTTGATTATACAGTGAGTTTGATTATGGTGCTGGAATTGATGTACAGTGAGTTTGACAATGGTGCTGGAATTGATGAAGTAAGAATACTGATTGCTCCTGGGGAGTGATCAGTGCTGTAGGGGACCAGTGCCTGTCAACGGCAATGTCGGAAATTGTTTTCTTCAATGTTGTCACGGAAATGCACTTTGCATTATGAGCAAAATCTGGAGGCAATGGCCAAAGTCTAAACCCGGCAACAGAGGCCAAAATAGGCCAAACTATGGGCAAATCGGCCAAAATGGCAAAAAATGGCCAAAATAGGCCTACATCCGGAAAATGTGAAAATTCCAAAAAAAAGTGCTGTTGCTGGCTATAAGGGCTTTAAATTTGTTTTTGCTGGCTCGAAGGGAATTAAATTTGTTTTTGCTGGCTCGAAGGGAATTAAATTTGTTTTTGCTGGCTGTAAGGGAATTAAATTTGTTCTGATGGCTCGAAGGGAATTAAATTTGTTTTGCTGGCTCGAAGGGAAATAAATTTGTTTTTGCTGGCTCGAAGGGAATTAAATTTGTTTTGCTGGCTCGAAGGGAAAAAGATTTGTTTTGCTGGCTCGAAGGGAATTAAATTTGTTTTTGCTGGCTGTTAGGGAATTTCAATTGTACCTGCTGGCTATAAGGTAAATTGCTCTTTTTTTAAACACTGCCCTCGGGTGACACCACTGTTTTATCTTTAGCCAACGGTGACCCCTCACGCTCCCCACCTCGATCGTCTCACAAGCAGAAAAAGCGAGCGTAGCTGCTCGGTTCAGCAGGGCGTAGTCAATGCGGCTGCCAGTCAAAAAATTGGGTTCAAATTTGGGTCAAAAATTTTCGGTCAAAAGTTTTAGGTCAAAAAATTTCCCAAAAAATTTTCTTGGGCGTGTTGGTGTACGTGTTGGGCGGCTGTCCCCCGTCACGCCGCGCAGCCTGCAGCTTCGCAGCGCGGCATGCCGATGACTCCCCACTATCGCAACAATATGCCAAAATCTCAAAGGAGGTAAATGTGCTGTAGCCCACACGAAACTCAGGCAGTTCTGGGTTCAGTGGCGGCCCACTTTGTCGTTGTTATTGTTTTCTCCCCCTCTTGCAGCCTCCTTCGAAATGAGCACGAGGCAGTCCCTCGAGTATTTTCAGATATGAGGCTACTTTTTTTTTTTTTGTATGCCAATACTGCAGGGAATAGTTGACTAGACCTCTTGAGTTTGTGCTGACCACGAATTGGGGAGTCGGGAGAACCTACAAAGCCAAAAGCAGGACCGACCCCCCCGTTCGTGAGAAAAAGCGAAGAATAAAAACACCTTCTTTTTTCCATCTATCTTTGTCAAGAGCAACTCAACTATTCTTGTATAAGCACCTGCTTTGTAGGAAATGCTTGAGGAGTCTGCCAGTTGCGATAGATGCCGCTCCCCGCCACCCCCACCGACTCTACCGCGGCCCTATCTCCGCCGGCGCGCCGCGTTTCGTTCGCTGAGCGACGACCCGGATGATGGCGACCTCAGGGACTGCGGCTCCACCGAGGGCAGCCGAGGAGCGCCTCACCGAATTGGTGATGGCGGCTCTCCCGACGCGCGACTCGCCGCGGCCTGAGCCTGTTCCCGCGGCGACGACTCACCCCGCACGCGACGCGCCTCCTGGTTGCCCCGCGCCTCCTGGTTGCCCCGCGCCTCCTGGTTGCCCCGCGCCTGGTTGCCCCGCGCCTCCTGGTTGCCCCGCGCCTCCGCCGGTAGCGATGCCCGTTGGGTCCTTCCCCGCCGCCGCGGCCACGCCGCTGGACTCCTGTCCCTGCCCAGCGCCCCGTCAGGGAGCTCCCGCCACCTCCGCCTCTTATCGACGTCTCTCGGGTACCCCAGGCTGTCCTGCTGCCGGGCTCCTCCCGCGGCCTCTTGCGGGCCATCGAGGACGCCGCGCCACCATCCGTACGCTGAGCCCTACAGCCCTACCAGCCCCGCGCCGAGCCCCCCCAGCCCTACGCCGGGTCTTCACAACCCCTTCCGGATTTTCCGGAGGGCCCGCCTTCGCTGGGGGAGGGCGGGTCGGTCCAAGGCTCCCCCACACTCCTCTCCCCCGCGCCATAGCTCGACCCCCAGCTCTGCCTCAGCCCCATCGAGAAGTCGCTGGCCCTGGTGCACATCCGCGACTTTTTCGCCGACATCCTCGATGCCATCCCGAGCGTCCCAACATCTCACCAACCACGTCACCACCATCATGCGGCTAATGGACGACACCACCGACCCAGATGCCCTCGTCCAGCTGGGAAGGGACACCATTCACCGGTGATGGTCCTGAAGACAGCTCTGAAAGCCGGTTGTCTCTTGCAGGCAGCCTCCAGCACCGGCATCAGCACGAGGCCGGGTTTCCTCCATTTCTACGGAGCGTTTTCCAAGCTCTACAGAAAGCCGAGGAGCACCCCGCCTCGAAGCCGCCCAGGAAGCGCAGCCCGAGGCCCCGCACCCGACACTCGGGCGAAGCGCTCTTCCCCCCGACGCCCCCAAGCCCCTCAGCGGACGAACGCAACCAGGAGCAAGGCCAAGCAGTAGACGCCGTGAACCGCTTCCCTCCTCCGGTCTCGGGGCGATGCGGACGTCCCCTCCTCTCGGAGCCCCCTCTCTCACCCGGCGAACGGACCTGGCGTAAGCGTTCAACAAAAAAGACCCACTTTGTAGTTGTATTGCTTTCTCCCCCTCTAGCCTCCTTCGAAATGAGCACAAGGCAGTCCCTCGAGTATTTTTTTTTGCGCAATCGCTTTTTGCGGCCGACCATCCGTTGCTGAGGGCATGGCGCAACGTCGGGGACCGCTCCACGTCCATTACTTCAACACACTATTTCAACCCCCGTCCCTTCCCAAGCCTTTACGGTCAACCAGAGGCTTTACACTACCGACCTTTTCATCAACAAATAGCGTGGGGGGCCCAAGACTACACTTGAAGGAATGTACTTGGTGTCGGTCACAAACCGTCCCGGACATCAACAAATAGCGTGGGGGGCCCAAGACTACACCCCTTGAAGGAATGTACTTGGTGTCGGGCACAAACCGTCCCGGACACGGCTAGCCATTACCGTGACGAAAGTGCACACCATAGAAGCAACCCGCACTCATGCGCGACATAAATAAAAACGACGATGCCCCTGCGGGTGGCGAGTGGTGCACCGATCGGCGTCGATCGCCGGACCAAAGCCACCCTCCGCTTTCGAAGGAGTGGTTCCGAATAATCTCGACGTACCTTTCCTCAACCAGGAAACTGTGCACCCACAACCGTCCCACAAATGTGAGAATAGCCACAACATTTACCCGCAAAAATATACAATACCTGACCTGTAGACCGATTCCACAAATGACGCTAGAAAGTGAAACACCAAACCAACACGGACAGGTCGACTACGACGCGGACGCCCCTGCGGGTGGCGAGTAGAGCATCGATTGGTGCGGCTCGCCGGACCAGAACACGTGCGTCAGAGATCCGGCAGGTTGCGTGAGCGAGGATGCGTGCTGCTTCGGCGCGTGCCCTGATCGCCACTCGGGCGTCAGGGTTGTGCGAGGCCACCCTCCGCGAGGAGTGGTTCCGAGTAATCTCGACGTGCCTTTCCTCAACCAGTACCCAGAATAACCACAGCATTTACCCGCAAAAATATACAATGCCTGACCTGTAGACCGATTCTATTCCACAAATGACGCTAGAAACGGAAAAACCAAACCAACACGGACAGGTCGACTACGACGCGGACGCCCCTGCGGATGGCGAGTGGAGCATCGATTGGTGCGGCTCGCCGGACCAGAACACGTGCGTCGGAGATCCGGCAGGTTGCGTGAGCGAGGATGCGTGCTGCTTCGGCGCGTGCCCTGATCGCCACTCGGGCGTCAGGGTTGTGTGAGGCCACCCTCCGCTTTCGAAGGAGTGGTTCCGAGTAATCTCGACGTGCCTTTCCTCAACCAGTACTGTGCACCCCACAACTTTCCCACAAAATGTGAGAATAGCCACAACATTTACCCGCAAAAATATGCAACCTGTAGACCAATTCTATTCCACAAATGACGCTAGAAACGGAAACACCAAACCAACACGGACAGATCGACTACGATGCGGACGCCCCTGCGGGTGGCGAGTGGAGCATCGATTGGTGCGGCTCGCCGGACCAGAACACGTGCGTCAGAGATCCGGCAGGTTGCGTGAGCGAGGATGCGTGCTGCTTCGGCGCGTGCCCTGATCGCCACTCGGGCGTCAGGATTGTGTGAGGCCACCCTCCGCTTTTCGAAGGCGTGGCTCCGACAATATTCTGACGACCGCACCACGCCACCCGTAATAGCCACAATAACCACAATGTACCGAAATCGGAATAATGTTGAACTGGACTCTGCTGAGCTGGAACGTAAGTGACCGACCGGGTAAAACCTGCGACACCCGGGGAGGGTAGGCAGCCAAGGGCAACTGGAGGGGTGTCCCCGGCACACGTTAGGTTCAACAGGTTGTTTCCTAGCAGTATAGCCGAGTTTGCTAAAGACATCGAACTTTGTGAACATCGCTCTAGCAGAAGTTCGGGGAAGAGCTGCTGCCTGCGGTGTCAACAACACCTCAGCTTGCGCAACAGACCCAGAGAGCCTTTTGGGACGTTGTTAACCATCCACGAGCAACGTTCATAGCTGCCTTCCTCCTGGGGGTCGTTCGCCCATTTGTTGCTTCCATTTGTGGCTGCCTGTACGTGATTGTAGTCTCATCTTTGCATGGTATGAATAGTGAAGCACACACAGGCTGCTTGTTGGTTTCTTCTTTTTCTTTAGACCTGTTTCTTCCATACGTTCCGTACATGTGAATTAGTTCGAACCCACATGCAACGGAAGCTATGAACACAACAGCAGAAAAGAGGTTTCTTTTTGCCGGTAGTAGTCCATTTAGTTTGCTCGGTAGTAGTACATTTAGTTTGCGGCAGTAGCCGTTGCAGACACAGCAACTCCTCTCCCTCTACTCCTCTCTCACTCTCTCTGTAGTGGTAGTTTCAAGTCTGATCTTTTTGTTTTGTTTTGAAAAATAGGCAGATCCTGCATGGAGTGCGGTATCTCTGACCAGACCTCTTGGGTTTGTGTTGCTGACGATTGCTGAGTTTCGAGTCTTATCTTTTGGGGGTAATTCGAAAACCATGCAGGACCTGCATGGTATCGCTGACTACATGGGGTGGGGTATCACTGACCAGACCTCTTGGGTTTGTGCTGCTGACGATTGCTGAGTTTCGAGTCTGATCTTTTGGGGGTAATTCGAACACCATGCAGGTCCTGCATGGTACATGGGGTAGGGTATCGCTGACTACATGGGGTGGGGTATCGCTGACCAGACCTCTTGGGTTTGTGCTGCTGCCGATTGCTGAGTTTCGAGTCTGATCTTTTGGGGGCCTGCATGGTATCGCTGACTACATGGGGTGGGGTATCGCTGACCACATGGGGTGAGGCATCGCTGACCAGACCTCTTGGGTTTGTGCTGCTGACGATTGCTGAGTTTCGAGTCTGATCTCTTGGGGGTAATTCGAACACCATGCAGGTCCTGCATGGTATCGCTGACTACATGGGGTGGGGTATCACTGACCAGACCTCTTGGGTTTGTGCTGCTGACGATTGCTGAGTTTCGAGTCTGATCTTTTGGGGGTAATTCGAAACCCATGCAGGTCCTGCATGGTACATGGGGTAGGGTATCGCTGACCAGACCTCTTGGGTTTGTGCTGCTGACGATTGCTGAGTTTCGAGTCTGATCTTTTTGGGGGCCTGCATGGTATCGCTGACCACATGGGGTGGGGTATCGCTGACCAGACCTCTTGGGTTTGTGCTGCTGACGATTGCTGAGTTTCGAGTCTGATCTTTTGGGGGCCTGCATGGTATCGCTGACTACATGGGGTGGGGTATCGCTGACCACATGGGGTGAGGCATCGCTGACCAGACCTCTTGGGTTTGTGCTGCTGACGATTGCTGAGTTTCGAGTCTGATCTCTTGGGGGTAATTCGAACACCATGCAGGTCCTGCATGGTATCGCTGACTACATGGGGTGGGGTATCACTGACCAGACCTCTTGGGTTTGTGCTGCTGACGATTGCTGAGTTTCGAGTCTGATCTTTTGGGGGTAATTCGAACACCATGCAGGTCCTGCATGGTACATGGGGTGGGGTATCGCTGACCAGACCTCTTGGGTTTGTGCTGCTGACGATTGCTGAGTTTCGAGTCTGATCTTTTGGGGGTAATTCGAAACCCATGCAGGTCCTGCATGGTACATGGGGTGGGGTATCGCTGACCAGACCTCTTGGGTTTGTGCTGCTGACGATTGCTGAGTTTCGAGTCTGATCTTTTGGGGGCCTGCATGGTAGACCCCTCTTGGGTTTGTGCTGCTGGCGATTGCGGGAGTCGGGAAACCGTGCAGACACGCGGGCGGAGTCCAGCCGTGTACATTGCCGCATGGTCGGTGTTCTTCCCGCCGAAGGTCACGCGGAGACTTTGAACCCCGCAGTTTCAAGCGAACTTTCACTCCAAAAACCTGCTGAGTAGTGGTAGCAACACAGGGTGCAAACAAGAAAAGCGACGAAGAGTTGCCGGAAAGTCCTCCTGGTTTATAGTCGTACCTATCCCCCCCCCCCCCCGTGCATAAGATGTATGACAAACTCGGGTTTTGGCGGTATCCATCTTAATCAAGGGGGGTATCCATCTTAAACACGGGGGCGCTGTAGTTGCCTTGGACGTAGCATGAACGCACCTGCAGTGGGCTGACCACTGTGGAACCATGTCCGTTGAGCTTGTTTCAGACTGGTCTTGGTTGGCTCGTGGCTCATGGATTTGGCTGACCGCTGGTACTTATCTGCTGTGTTCCTTCACTCGAAGCTTGCCCGGAACTGTAATTCGCAAGAGCTGAAACAGCGCGCTTAAGTAACAATTGTCACCAGTGCAGTTCCTCAACCCCTTGACACCACGCATCATCTAAGTCAATCACCGCTGGAATATTGCTCTATAGCTGGGAGACGTCCCGCACCTTCTCGACCCTGGACATTCTTTGAGGCTGATTTTGGCGCTTGTTTGAAGCCGTGGGCGGGTTATCCATCGTAAACACGGGATACCTCACCCCCGTGTTTAAGATGGATTTGCATTCTCGGCCGTTATCCATCTTAATCAAGGGGGTTTGGCTATCCATCTTATGCACGGGGGTAGGCACTCATGGTGCCCTAGCACTGTACACCACGCACCCGCGTCTCGGACAGCTTCAGCTGCGCCGATCTTCCCACAGAAGTAGCCCATCCAATTTAGACCATCCTACAAAAGCATTTCATTCATTCGACGAAAGTCGGAGCGAAACTTTCCAAAAACAAAGGTCACCCGGAGACCCGAAAATACCCCCCGGAACCTCAAGCGAACTTTTAACTCCGGAAAAAAGAAAGGTCTTGTCGACGCAACCAACTCTCTATTTTCGACAACGAAAAGCAAAAGAATACACTACGCGTTTTCTTTTGTCCCTCTCCGACAGCAGTAGTCCTCACGACTTTCACCTCCTCTAGTTGCGGAGCCGCGAAGGAAGTGTTTTCCCCAACGGGGAATGAGCACACAGCTCCCGAAAAATTAGCATTCAAACCGTCAAAAAAGGATCGCGCTACCACGTACTCGTCATTAATATGCTTCACTCCCCATGTAATGCGTACCACGTGAAACATAATGTAGAGTCCGCTTTTGCCCTGGGGAGTTTCTGCTCTTCGTAACCCAGCCAAGGAATCACACGTACCGACCCCGCACGGGATCGTCGGAAAGGAAAAAAACGCAAAACAATCCTAGCAACCAACTCGTGCAGCTATCCAAACCCTGGGCCAACGTCGGTCATCTCGGGCGTCATCGTTCAAGTTCACGGCTCGCTTCCGGCGAAACGACCTTGCGCCCGCGCACTATTGTTGGAGAAGATGGTCCCTGCACTCTATCTCGTCTCACCCACTCCTCCCACCCCTCTCTCTCTCTCATCTCCCTCAGGCATCTTGTTAAGAACCATCCATTCATCCATCAGCCGGCTGACACCCCCCCCATAGGCTATTTTCACTGTGGAGGGGAGACGCTACCTGTCACACTCTAAGGTGGTCACCACGGTGGGCCAGTGGCTTATATATGGGTCTGGTCCGAGCAACCAAAAAAAAAAAAAAAACACAGAGTGATGCGACAGCTGAGGGCCCAGTAGTAGTGCTACATTACAACAGTCACACTAGCAGTACACAGCACAGGTTACTGCACCTTTGGATCATCGTTGAAGCAACGTGCAGCCTCAATTTTGG
This sequence comes from Diplonema papillatum, assembly GCA_030068145.1. Lineage (NCBI taxonomy): Eukaryota > Euglenozoa > Diplonemea > Diplonemida > Diplonemidae > Diplonema > Diplonema papillatum. Next base: position 86,829 of record JAPJBO010000143.1, read on the forward strand.
AACCTGTGACTGGCCCAATAGCTTGAAAAAAATTTCCGCGCCTGTGGCGCTGGTATTTTTGGCTTGTGTATTGTTTCATGACGTGTTGCCAAGAAAGCGAAGACCGTGGCTGTCCTCCCTGCTGTTGCTGATTATAAGCGTTCTTGAATGATCCCGGCACACTGCTACAGTACCCAAACACGCGCCTTCTTCGCATGGCTCTTTTTGCTTCCGAAGGACAGCCTCTGTGGTGGACAGTAGTGACAGCCACAAAGAGGTGCACCCTGTCGGATACATAAACGTGCAGTTGTGCCGCAACTGGGATTTTTAGTAAATCCGAGCAACTTATGGACAGTTACATGGGAGGAATTTATATATAAGGCCCTGCCGGGTGGGCGGTCAGAAAAAAAAAAAAAACTTTTTTTTTTGGGCCCAAATACCCCAAATACCACACTTTGGAAATTTTTGTTGCCTGTTCTCGCACCTACTTTCCGCTTTCACACAGATGCTCTCTACAAACTTCGGCCTGATCTCCTTCCTTCGTTCATCTGTTGGTGGGTCTCTCCCACTTCCGCCGTGGCCACTCCAGTAGACAGAGAACGGTAAAAGACCAGTCAGGATACTAACAAACAAACGAAGGGGAAACACCGACCACTGGGCCCACTTTTGGCAGGGAATTTTGACCATTTCACCTTAGAGAATAATAACGCTAGAATTTGACTGTAGAAGGGGGGGTGTCTGGTTTATCCGGCCATCCGGCCAAAGGGGCTGATCCTTAACAAGAGCGCTGATCTCCCTCCCCCTATGTCCCTTTTTTTTGAAAAGTAGTCCAGTGGTACGAAGAGAGCGCAGCCGGAACAGCGGTCGCACATGGAAAGTTAAGTGGAGCCAACGAAAAGAGACGGCCAGACGGTACCAAGAAGACAGACAGTCACCTACTGCGGCACCATACTGAGGAGGGCCTACCGTAAGTAAGGTATGTGGACAATGGCCGAAACCACCAATGGCCAACGACCAAGGTACCCACCGATCCTCTTACCTCGTGTAACCACCACTCTTACGACACTCAGAGCACAAAGAATATCTTCCCTTAACGACGAAGGTCACCCGGAGACTTTAAAACCCCGGAGTTTCAAGCGAACTTTCACTCTGAAAAAGCAGTGCATAGCACGAAGAAAACACCCATCACCCTTGCATGGGCGAGGCATGGGTTCTGTCTACACATTACACTCGGATTCTATTCGTGAAAGTATGCCAATACTGCAGGGGATAGTTGACTAGACCTCTTGAGTTTGTGCTAACCACGAATTGGGGAGTCCGGAGAACCTACGAAGCCAAAAGCAGGACCGACCCCCCCCGTTCGTGAGAAAAAGCGAAGAATAAAACCACCTTTTTTTTTATTCCATCTATCTTTGCCAAGAGCTGCAACTCAACTATTCCCATCCCAACGAGAGGCTTGTGCCCCCAGCGCACGAAAAGATCGTTTGCCTCAACGTTCACCATCGCTGGCCGTTAGTCTTCGTTTTCCCGTGTCAAAAGACCACGGTTTCGGCAATGTTTTGGTCGCTCGCTTCCATCGGTCTGCCATCCGTTCTTCGCCTTTCGTCTCGTGTGCATTGCCCAAGCGACGTGGTCGTGTCCGCTACATGGGTTTGAGGGCTTGTTCCTCATACTTCAGCCCTGCCGTGTAGCATCCCTTCGTAGACGCGTGCGCTGCGAGTCTGGATGTCATCCGGAGCAAGAGAATACAGGCACTCTGCCAGATACCAGAACGATGATTTGTTGGCAAGTCTGACAGTGCTGCAGTTTGCGGAGTTGAAAGAGAAATGGGAGGACAAGAGGTTGTCTGCCGCGGAGATGCTCAATCTTGTACAACCATTTTTGCGTGTTCATTGCTCCGAATTCAGCATGCCAGCCGTGAAGGTCGAAGCGGCCAGACCACACGAGTTTGTGGACTCCGTCGGTGAAGGCACCGTGTCCTGGGACCAGCTGAGTACCCACCTTATAGCCTGCTCGCTCAATAAGCACGGTGTAGACGTGCCCTCTAACATTCCCCTGCCCCCTTTCTTTTTAAGAAACATTTTCTCGTTTCCTCCTTTACTTTGATCATGGGTGTCACAGCAAGTTTTGGCAGCCGCTGCTTAACAAAGTGCATGCTAATCCATGTGGTTCATGTACTTAAAAGAACTCAATGCTTATTACGTTGGCGATGAAACGGCTGACGACGTCGGTGATGGGACTGATCTGGGGTGGATCCAACCCGAAGCGCGCGAGGGAGATGGTCCTAAACTTTCAGGAGAAGGGCCACCTGACGGATCCCGGTACGTGCCTGGCATATAGGGTGACGACAGCGTTTTACGCGGCGTGCGAGAGGTTGCCACGACTGCTGCCTCTGATGGAGAGCATCCGGGGAAGATACGCCGAGGGGGACCCACCCCTGGGGCCAGTTGGACTGGCGATGAGGAGCATGGAGGAGTGTGGACACGTATGGGGACCCGGGCCCCTGTCTCGCACGCTGAGGAATGGTGCAACATATGACCCGTTAACCTCGGCACCTTCGAAGAGGGGACATGAAGTTAGGGCGGACTTGAGGGCGAAGACGTGGTCCCGACTGGTGGCGAGGCGGCCGGGATTTGAGGGCATACAGAGAGCCGACCTGGAGCGGACGAACTCCTTCTGGAGGATGCGTGAATGTCCCGCGCACACCGCGAGGCTTATACGTGTAGCGTTGGCGGGGGGGGTGAACACGGCTGAGTACACGTCGCGGATGAGGCAGGCCGGAGCTGAGCCGCAGGCGCCCAGCTGCAAGCACTGTGGAAGCGGCGACACCGAGGACGAGAAACACGTATTCTGGGACTGCGGAGCGTACTCGCACATACGGCGACGAGAGGCACATGCCGAGCTGATGGCAGCCAACCGGGCCGACTGGCCCAGATGCACGCTGGAACACGGTGTGGTAGTACCCGAGAATGCCCAATTCTCGAGGCGGCTCCAGGAGATGATGGCTGAAATCCTTGCGGAACGGGCTGGGCTCGAAGCACGTGGCTGGGTGGCCAGGAACCCCACGACCCCCTGGTCGAGAGCGAATGCGATGCCTGCCGAGAAATTTGACCACCCCTTCGCGCGGATTGCCCCGGCATGGACGTGGGAGCGGAACAAGACCTGGGGACTACCGACGTTTTATGCGTTGGTAGCGTGGCTGTCGGACATGCAATGGACCGAGAACGGGCAGGCGTCAATGCTGGAGCTTGCGATCGACTTTGAACTCTTCTCGGGCCTCAGCATGCCGCTGCACGGGAATGCGCCGAAGGGGGTGAGAGAACGGGGAAACGTCCTGCGCTGCATGATGAGCGCGTTGGACAAGCTGGCGGCACAGCAAGGGCTGGGAAGCTGCATGAGAGGAGAGAGGGTGTGCCCGACGACGTCGCTGTCGTTCATGGGCATCACGGGGATATCGGGTATACGGCCCAGGCCACGCTTTCGCGAGGCACACACGGGGACGATACTTGAGGAACAAGTGAAAGGAAGCGATGTAGGGACGCAGTGCCCGACGTACCCTGACTGGACGATCGGGAGAGCGGCGAGGTGGGCCCTGCCTGCCCCACCACAACTGCACCCAGACCCCGTGCATATGCCGGGTGTCGGTATAGAGAAGGCACTCGTCACGTGCGCGACCCATCACAAAGGGAAGTGTGAGGCGTGCAGAGCACTCGTCCGAAGGGACGTTCCCACGGTAGAGATGTGCTGCCGGCACCATCACCACGCGAACGATGGGCAGCCGATCGCGGTGTGCACAGAGCACAGCACGACGAAGTGCGGCGAGTGCAAGACGGCGGCGGCGTGTTGCCGCAGCGGGCATCATGCCTGCCGCACGCATGGCAGAGGAACCTGCCAAGAGTGCAAAAGGCTCCCTACGCTGACGCAGAGGCGACCGGCGGCATGTTGCAGCCGCGGCCACCACCAGTCCAACAAGCCGAACGTCCAGTCAACCCCCGGACGCAACAAGAAGAAGAGGCCCTCCTCACCCACCCAGGTGGGTGTACAGCGGGAGACGCCATTAGGAAAGCGAGCGGCGCGAGCGGCGCGAGCGGCGCGAGCGGCCGCTCGCGGCAACGAAAAAGGAGACGGCGGCAACCGGACGGGCGACCAAGAGGCCGCCACCAACGCCAGGAACCAGCGAACGACCAGCGCTGAAGAAGAGGGTGCTTGGCACCCCGAAGGAAGGCCCGATCGCCGGCCGCAAGCGGAAGAAGACGAAGGCGACCACCCCCGAGTCAGGGGTGCATCGAAGGAAGAAGAAGGTTCCGAGGGCAAGCAGCTCTCAGAAACGACCGGGGACCACGGGCACGCCAATGCCCTCGAAAGTCAAAAACGGGCACACGTGCCCGCCCTCGTACTCGCCGACTCAGTCTCTGGAATCGCAAGAAAGCCAAACCCCGCTAGCTCCACAAATGCTCGACCTTGGCGACGCGATGGCAGGTGACGACGTCATCCGATAACCTGACTTTCAAGGCAGTGCATGCTAATCCATGTGGTTCATGTACTTAAAAGAACTCAATGCTTAACAAAATTTGACGTGGGCGGCTTTGGATTTACACCTGAAGGACACCTCAATACAAAAAAAGTTCAAGGGGAATCTCCCTTGATCTCTGGCCGCACCTTACCAAACCCATGAATGCGTTCTCCTAGAGCAAGAAAGGGCTATAAAGTTACGGGTTGTATATTTGGTTTTTAGTTGGAACCCCCGCTGTGGGGCTGGGTGCTACTACGGAAAAGAAACGGACGCGCCGGTGGCATGCTTGACCGAACCCTGCGTCTACTGCAGGGTTCGCAGAGGAGCTGCGGTCGACAACTAACTAGTAGTAGTAGTAGTAGTAGTAGTAGTTCTGCAAGCAATTCTTCGCTATTCTCGAACAAGCGGACCACAGACGGGATATAAAACCGACTGCTTGGTACCGTGGGACTAAAAATACAACCCGTAACCACATAGCCCTTTCTTGCTCTAAGAGAACCCATTCATGAACGGTCACACGGAGACCCTAAAACCCCGGAATTTCAAGCGAACTTTAACTCTAAAAACGAGATACTCCACTCAGCCCGAGTAATTTAGGATACGACCCAGCCCACGTGGTCAACTCTTCGAGTGTCGAAGTGTTAGATTCAGATTTGAAGCCGCGCACGAGTAATCTAGTAAATTGACTCACTTTCAAGACTCCATCTTCGTGAAAATATGGTGTAATTCCCTTACATCCCAACACTTGAAATTTTGTTCCCTTATATCCCAATGGGATTGCCTTGGGCATTGGGATATAAGGGAACAAAATTTGTTGGTTGGGATATAAGGGAACAATAGCTATTTATTCACCGAGAGAAAAGTCGTTTTCTTGCACGAGGTTTTCCAGATTGCCACGAGAGCCCGCAGGGCTCGAGTGGCAATCTGGAAAACCGAGTGCAAGAAAACGACGCCTCGAGGTAAGAAGATTGCTTTACTGCCGCATCACCTGACTTTTCTGCGTCCGAGAGAGCTACGCACAGGGTGTGGGAGACGCCGAAGGCCAAGAAAGATGGCGTGCCACACACCAGCTACTGGCCAAGTTCCTGTCGTGTACAACAGCACAGTCGGCTCACACAGTGTACGCTGCACGTCAGCATCCCAAGTTTCCATGGCACTGGCGGTCTCCGACTCCTGCTCCGCATCCTGCAACGAATGAGCTGGTCCTGCCATTCGAATCATTCTTCCGTTCGCTCAGTAGTGTCAAATCATGCGCGTCAACCTTGTCCCTTGCTGTTCTTTGGCACTGTGACTTCCACAGGAATGCACCTGAATTGCCCACGAAGACACCGGATTGCCCACGAATGCACCTGCATTGCCCACAAAAGCACCTGGAAACCAAAACTGCTATGCGTGCAAGAAAAGTAGTTATGCGTGCAAGAAAAGTAGTTATGCGTGCAAGAAAAGTAGTTATGCGTGCAAGAAAAGTAGTTTTGCGTGCAAGAAAAGTAGCTATGCGTGTAAGAAAAGTAGCTCTCAAGGATGCAGAAAAGTCAGGTGACAGGCAGTAAAATTTGTTGTCCCATTGGGATATAAGGGAACAAAATTTGTTGACCACAGAACCTGGCCACCAGTCAGTCCGACCAGCCTGGACAGACCAGACAGCCTGGACAGCCTGGACAGCCTGGACAGCCTGGACAGCCTGACCAGACCGGTCAGTCCAACCAGCCCGGACTGACCAGACAGCCTGGACTGACCAGACAGTCCGACCAGCCTGGACAAACCAGACAGCCTGGACAGCCTGACCACCAGTCAGTCCGACCAGCCCGGACTGACCAGACAGCCCGGACAGCCTGGACAGACCAGACAGTCCGACAAGCTTGGCAGGCTGGAGGCTGGAGCCTGACCAGTCTAGTCCGGCTGACCCAGAGTCCGACCAGCCTGGACTGCCTGACCAGACCAAGCCCTGGCGGTTGGTGCTGCAAGATCAACAGGAAGGGTGGGTCTTCTAGGTCCTTGGTTTCTTTCAATGGGAAGAACGGGAACAAAATTAGTTACCCAATGAACAGATGCAGAACCTGTCCTGCTGTAGGAAGGTACAAGGTTGTTAAAAGTCCACACGAATCACAGGAGGTAGAACATGATTCATGGATTAAGTTTGAAAGTACGAATCACAGGACGTGGAACATGATTCGTAGGACCGCTGAGCACAAAGTTACCAAGTTTTCAAAACACCGCAACGGAGCAGGCGCCCGGCAGGCAATAGGCTCGGTCAGGACTGATCCCTCACACCGAAGTGATCACGGGTTGCCTTGTGAGCGTAGATGCGCGGGGCTGAACTCAGGCTGCATGAGTGGGTTTTGTCAGGTAACAATGGCCCTCCACACCGGATCTCAAGAGTAAGCTTCGTTTCCAAAAGTCGTGATCAAGTCTGTATACCCACAGAAGGCGCGAACTTAACGCAAGGACCCTTCAGACGTGGAACGCATTGGTCAGAAAAGCAAACACCGCAACGGAGCAGGCGCCCGGCAGGCATTAGGCTCGGTCAGGACTGATCCCTCACACCGAAGTGATCATGGGTTGCCTTGTGAGCGTAGATGCGCGGGGCTGAACTCAGGCTGCATAGTGGGTTTGCGGAACTGCCGTAGCATCGATCAGCGAGTAAACGTATCCATCCCTGGCCGTGGCGCTCGATGGCTTCGGTAAACCGCATCGCGTATACAGACGAGACTTGACTCCGTACTTAGAGAGCGAATTCCGTCGATCATGGTGCAGATGACTTTACGCAGGACGATGCAATATTACCCCTCCCTTCCCTCTTTGCCCTCCCGAAAAGAAAAGGCGTCGTTGAGCAGAGTGTAAAAAAGGATACGGGTGCACGAGCACGCGGGGCTCATGCAGATGGAAAAAATCGGCCAATTTATCCGTAACGTAAAACACGCAACATGCAAGAAGCTGCAGCGCAACCGGATGCGAAGTAGGGCAGTGCTAAACATGTGCTGACTGCTTCCAGGATTGAAATTGCTGGTGCTGGTCCTGCTGCCAATCTTGTTACGACGGTTGCTTCCTCTTCCTCTGGCCGCATGACCACAAGGGCCGAAGTGGCAGTAAAATTTGAGAAATTGAAACCTCATTTTGGAGGTAAACGCAGCCTCAGAATTAGATTTTTTTTGTTTCAACGACACGTAACGTCCCCGAATAGTCACTTTGACCCCCGGGAATTTTTTTTAAAGGGGTCCCCCAAAATCGTCATGACCACAAATTTTGTTCCCTTATATCCCAATGGGACAACAAATTTTGTTCCCTTATATCCCAACCAACAAATTTTGTTCCCTTATATCCCAATGGGATTGCCTTGCCCAAGGTAATCCCATTGGGATATAAGGGAACAAAATTTGTTGTCCCATTGGGATATAAGGGAACAAAATTTGTTGGTTAGGATATAAGGGAAATTCACCTGAAAATATACATCTCTTGGTAAAAACCACAGACGGGGAAGTTGGAAAGTGTAGGTGTCTTGTGCGAGATGTTCACGACGATGGAGCCCGTGCTGCCGGCTGGGCTGCGTCTGAAGTCGGAGAAGTATTTCAAGACTGTGAACCTCATCCTGGGCATCGGCTCGCTGGCGTGCGTCCTCATCGCGGCGGGAGAGCTGGAGCGGGGTCCGGACACCATGACCAACTTCTGGGGCGTCGGCAGCACGACAGTCTTCAAGGAGAAGCTGCGGCTAACGCTCGACAACTGCGTGCTGGCCACCAACGTCGACATAGGCTCGTACGACGTTCGCTACAACATGACGGTGAACACCGCCCTTCCGCTGGCGGCGCTGTCGGCGACTGTCATCAAACGGGCGATATTGATCAGCGCCGCGGCGGTGGTCCTTTCGCTGGTGAACAAGATCCTGTTCAACTACAACGTGCACCAACTCCGCTTCTACAGCTTCGTCGTGTCGAAAGCGTATTTGATGCTGCTCGAGTTTCTCTTCACGATTTGGGCGCTCGCGGATCTGGTCAGTTCGCAAGGTCTGGCGCAGGAGCTTACCGACTACCTGGACTTTTGCTCCGGCAACAGCGACACGCCGGCCCACGTCTTCACGGCGCCGCCGTTCATCCCGCTGTACGTCGCGTTCTCGGTGCTGCTGCTGGGGCACTGCGTCACGGCCGGAATCCTTCTGTCCCACTCCGCCCGCAGGGTGCCGCCCGAGTTCCTGGCGCACTGGGAGGACATCTGCCTGCTCCTGTCGAAGTGCCCGAAGAAGTCGGCGGTCCCGGCGTACGTGGAATCGTGCCTGCACAAGGAGATCAACGGCTACGAGAACCTGCCCGGCATCAAGCACCTGCTGGCCCAGGACCTGATGCTGCTGGACCCCGCCGCACTGCAGCCAGAGGCGGTTCGGTCAGTGGACGAGATGCCGGCCCGGAGCTACTACTAGAACTCCTAGAGGAGAATGTCCCTTCGTAACACATCCACCGGGTGACGACGATCTCCACACTAGCCTCCGGCTGACAGAATGTGGGAAACATGTGTTGGAAAACAGGATCCGGAACTATATATATATAGGCGAGGTGTATGTGTTTGCGGAGAAGAGATGCCCACCCGAAGCTACGGTTAGAAGAGAATTCCCCTTTGTAAAAGACTAGCTGGGCTACGACGTTCTACACACAAGCCTCCGGCTGACAGCTTGACAGAATGTAGGTATTATGTGTTGGCTGGAAACACAGGCTAGGTGGCTGCGCGCGTTCCGACATGTTGCGGGGGCACTGTATCACGGCCGGGACGCTTCTCTCGTCCCAAGTTCCTGGCACACTGAGAGGGCATCTGCCTGCTCCTGTCGAAGGGCCCGAAGAAGTCGGCAGTATTTGGGCGCTCGCGGATCTGGTCAGTTGTCGCAAGGTCTGGCGCAGGAGCTTACCGACTACTACCTGGACTTTTGCTTCGGCAACAGCGACACGCCGGCCCACGTCTTCACGGCGCCGCCGTTCATCCTGCTGTACATCGCGTTCTCGGTGCTGCTGCTGGGGCACTGCGTCACGGCCGGATCCTTCTGTCCCACTCCGCCCGCAGGGTGCCGCCCGATTTCCTGGCGCACTGGGAGGACATCTGCCTGCTCCTGTCGAAGTGCCCGAAGAAGTCGGCGGTCCCGGCGTACGTGGAATCGTGCCTGCACAAGGAGATCAACGGCTACGAGAACCCGCCCGGCATCAAGCACCTGCTGGCCCAGGACCTGATGCTGCTGGACCCCGCCGCACTGCAGCCAGAGGCGGTTCGGTCAGTGGACGAGATGCCGGCCCGGAGCTACTACTAGAGGAGCACGTCCCATTGTAACATGTTACGACGATCTCCACACCAGCCTCCGGCTGACAGAATGTGTAGGGAACAGTGAGTTGGCAAACAGGATCCGGAACTATAGGCGAGTTACGTAAATGCTTGCGTAGAAGAGATGCCAGCCCGGAGCTACCACTAAAGGAGAGTACTCTTAGCCCACAGCGTTTCAAACGAACTTTCACTCCAACTCCAAAAAACCAATGTCCAACCAAACAATACGGCTGTGCACAGCACAGCCGGCGGCGTCAGAATGAGTATGTATTCTGAATGCCGTCATGAGAGCACTCCGAAGCCAGGGTTCGCCACGGGGAGGTCAAGCGGCTCTGGAAGTACTCCGCGGCTTGCCCGGCAAGCCGGCGCAGCGTCTGCAAGGAAAAGAGCCAGCGGGCCAGCAGGGCGCAAGGAGAGGAGGTTGGCAGCTTTAGATGTATGGCAACACAATATATCAGCAGCGACCTGTTGCCTTACCTGAACTGGACCACGTCCACTGGCCCCGTGTGGTGGCCAGCATCCGATACTGAGTGCGCAACAACTCGCTCACCGAATGCACCGGCGACTGAAAGTAGATGATGCTCAATGTGCTCCAGCACCGGGTGGGGCAGTTAAGCTGCGCGGTTCATTTTGCGGGTGTGCACAGCCACATATCCGGTGTGACCCAGGGTTGCTTCTTTCGTGTAACGGTTGTCCAGAAAAAATCTTTTCTGCTAGACGTTGTTTTCCCCGGTGTCCGCCCGTAATCATCCACTCGACAAGCCGCGGGACCTTTCTTCAAAGGGGCACCGGCTGCTTCGAGTCCACCGCAGGCGACCTCGAAAGGCGCACAGTCGCTGCTTAGTAAGCATCCACTCCGTTCTCAGGCTCGAGACAAGCCACAGGACGATGCTACTCGCGGGCCGTCTCTGCGCTTTCGGCGGCGCAGACTGCTCCGGCGGACGACGCCAGTGAAGATCCGCAGGATTTCACTGGATTTGCGGGAGTCGCACCGGATTTCAGTCGTGTGCTCCGGCGGACGACGCCAGTGGAGATCCGCAGGGTTGCACTGGATTTGCGGGTGTCACACCGGATTTCACTGGATTTGCGGGTGTCACACCGGATTTCACACTGGACTTGTGCGTGTCACACCGGATTTCAGTCGTGTGCTCCGGCGGACGATGCCAGTGGAGATCCGCAGGGTTGCACTGGATTTGCGGGTGTCACACCGGATTTCACTGGATTTGCGGGTGTCACACCGGATTTCACACTGGATTTGTGCGTGTCACACCGGATTTCAGTCGTGTGCTCCGGCGGACGACGCCAGTGGAGATCCGCAGGATTTCACTGATTTGCGGATGTCACACCGGATTTCACTGGATTTGCGGGTGTCACACCGGATTTCACACTGGATTTGTGCGTGTCACACCGGATTTCAGTCGTGTGCTCCGGCGGACGACGCCAGTGGAGATCCGCAGGGTTGCACTGGATTTGCGGGTGTCACACCGGATTTCACTGGATTTGCGGGTGTCACACCGGATTTCACACTGGATTTGTGCGTGTCACACCGGATTTCAGTCGTGTGCTCCGGCGGACGACGCCAGTGGAGATCCGCAGGATTTCACTGATTTGCGGGTGTCACACCGGATTTCACACCGGATTTGCGGGTGTCACACCGGATTTCAGTCGTGTGCTCCGGCGGACGACGCCAGTGGAGATCCGCAGGATTTCACTGATTTGCGGGTGTCACACCGGATTTCACACCGGATTTGCGGGTGTCACACCGGATTTGCGGGTGTCACACCGGATTTGCGGGTGTCACACCGGATTTGCGGGTGTCACACCGGATTTGCGGGCGTCACACAGGATTTGCGGGTGTCACACCGGATTTGCGGGTGTCACACCGGATTTGCGGGTGTCACACCGGATTTGCGGGTGTCACACCGGATTTCACACCGGATTTGCGGGTGTCACACCGGATTTGCGGGCGTCACACCGGATTTCACACCGGATTTGCGGGCGTACCCACGCCGACACTTCGACCGCGCAGTCAACTCCCCCACTCGGTGCTGGAGGCGCCGTGTGCTCAAGCGAGCCACCTACAGTTACCCACCTTCGCACCTGTGTTTGTTTCAGTACGTTGCCTCCGGTCGCTGCCAGCTACTAATTCCTTAGTATCGACGAATGCATTGTTAAGTAGCACAAAAAAAGGCCACTGTCCGCACACGCGGGCAGGTGGCTCTGTCCATTACTTGCCCCCCCCTGTTTGATCGAACAGCCGCCTGCACGGTGAAGCCCAGCCTCAGAAGCTGGAGTTAGAGAGGGCCCGAGTCACACCCGAAAAGCGGGTGTGCTACAACCAAAACGCATGTAAAATCCACCCGCTTTTTTTGCTTTAACTCCAGCTTCTGAGGCTGGACTCCACCGTGTGACAAACCGGACTCACACTGCTGTCCTGTCTGCAGACACTCAGGTCGCGCTATCTGCCTTACGTGTGCGTGACTTAAATAAGCCGGTCCAATTCCTGCTCATAGACTGTTGATGGACTGCGATAGCCAGCAGCAGGCAATTGATGACCGAATCACGTGTTGGACACATACCGTTCCGAAGCACGTTCTTTCATGACCCCCCACCTCCCCCCCGCGGCTGGCCTAGCGATCACGCGAGCTCGCAATGTTATTCAGTAGAACCAATCCAAACTCCCCGCCGTTGTTTCCCCGCTCACCTGTGTGTCAATGTGATGCGCCAGCACGAGAGTTGAAGAAGAGACGAGGCACCAGACTTGTTCATAGCGACGTGGAGTTGGCTGGATCTGTAGCTTTTCCTGGGATTTGGCTTGAAACTGCAGATTATCCCGGATGTTGGCAGCGAATCCTGGATCCGTAGCTTAGCCGGAATCTTGGCTTGGAAGCTCATCCTGGATGTTGGTAGCGTATCCTGGATCCGTAGATAAGCAGAACTGTTCAAAGGCGAAACGTTCTCCCACTATTCACGTCCCTGCCACTTGTACACACCGCCCGTCGTTGCTACCGATTGGCTGGGGGATAGAGCTTGGGAGGGAAGCTCGTCCTTGACAACACGTTATGAGCTTGCACTGATTACGTCCCTGCCATTGCCCGTCGTTGCTACCGATTGGCTGTGGGTATAGAGCTTGGGAGAGGGAAGTTCGTTCTTGGCACAAGTCATCAGCTTGCACTGAGCAACCTTCCGCCGGCGGAGAATACCGCTGCCGAAAGAAATCAACCGCCTTCAGGTGGGGCCAGTTTGACACTTGCTGTCGTTGGGGGGGGGGGGAAACAAAAATAAGGAAGCCAAAAGAAACGAGCGGAAAGAAGAGGAGAAAGCACAGGTGACGGGGGGAGGCGTGAGGAACGCGAATACTCACGCCATAGAGCAACGACGCAGTGCAATACGAGCACAAAATAGCTGCCGTTCGAGTCTTCCGCAGGGGAGACACAGGCGAAGATGGGAGAACGAGTGCAAGACCTTCGTTTCGAATGGGGCCCGAATGCTGATTCCGTCAGGGTATGCTTTTTTAGACCATGCGTTCAAGAGCGAAACCTGAGACGAAGAACGAGGTGCACACACCGCGGTGAAGAGAAGAAGAAGAAAAGAAAAAGGCCGCTCCTGGTCCAGGAACGTGACGGTCAACCACAGCTTGCAAAGCTTGAGTCGGAGGCAGCAAAGTGCCACAACCCCGTCCGCTCTGCCCTGCGGCTGACCGTCTCGACGAGCTTGTGTTCAGCGCGAGCGCCAAGCCCCAAGGTGCGCTAAGCCTTGATGCTTTAGTTTGGGAAATCGGTAGCCACTTGACCCGAGGGCCCGTGGCTCTGCAGTACCGCCGAACACGTGAAGCTTGGCTCCCGTGTAGCAGGCTTTCCCTGGTACCTAACAACACCGCGGTGAAAAAAAACACAGGGGGCTAGTCCCTCAAGGTTTCATACCCCACTTTGGGAGCCGTACACCATTTTTACCCCTTTTTACCTCTTTCTAATTCGCATCCCTTTCCTAGACAACGTCTTCCTCGAAGAAGACTTGATGCTAGCATCAACCATGCATAAGAGGCAGTGCTCTGCCTAAACATTAAACTAAGATTTCCCCGCTATTTTTCTATTAGCATAGACTTGCGGGTTCCGACCCCGGCGAGTAAAAGGTTGCCTCTTCCGCGGGAAGGGTGGCCGGTGCTTCTCACCGGCCCCGACGCACGCCAGCGTCCCTCACTGTCTTTCTCTGTGTCTCTCTCCCTCTTTTCTTACAAGGAAGCGAGGTTTGGCGGCAGGTCTTCCAAGAGAAGGGAAATAAACCTGGTCCCAATGAAACCACGCCCGCACCAACACAACAGATGGCCATCCCGTTCATCCACTGCAACATGGGCGGCGAGATGGCGTACATCCTCGAGCAGCGGCTGTACTCGCAGAAGATCCGAAAGGACAAAATCGAGCGCGTCCTCAACGACATCGTCCGGCAGATGTACAACCCGCGGATCTTCAAGGAACTCCTCCGCCCGGGGCCGCTGCCGAGCAATACGTACATGCGGGGGATCTTCCACACGATCGCGAACACGTCGATCATGAAGCTGTCGGACCAGAGCATGGAAAAAATGTACGAGCTGATGGTCATGGGGTTCAAGTACCAGGTGCTCAGCGCGACGCACCCTACGGACTTGATAGCCATCACGCTGAACCACATCGAGAGTAACCGACTGATTACGGACCCGGACTCCGTTGCGAGGCATGCTGTGGATGCTGCCCTGGTGCAGTTCGAGGACGTGATGAAGAGGATCACGGTGCCGCAGTACCACACGATCCGGTGGCTGCTATGCAAGTTCTTCCAGGACCGGCGGACGAAAGTGTCGCTTTTCCTGCGGGAAAACATCCAAACGGAGAAGGGGTATTTCCCGCTCACCTGCGGGGGCCCGATGCCGAACGACGTGTTGGTCGAAATGCCCGGAGTCGTGAGGTACTACGAAAACGGCGCCCTCATCAAAACCGAGGCGTTCGCGCACCCCCTCGCGCTGAAGATCACGACGCAGCGCAAGAACGACCACTTCTCGCCGCCGCACAGGGACGTGACGCTCGGGTTCAACTTGTACATCTCGCGCACGCAGGAGCAGCACATCCGCGCGGTCTCCGACATCGGGAAACCGGCCGCGCTGTGGACGGCGCCGGCCGTGCCGCCGTCGGGGCGCACGGCCAAGAAGTCGCCCCGCAGCGCGAGCCACGCGCGCGTTGCCGTCCAGCTGAACCCGGCTGCGCAATCGGCAGACGACTTGGACGAGGAGCCGGCGCTCTCGACCCCTGAAGGTTTCGAGCTTTTCTTCTTCTTTTTTTTTTGTATAAGCACCTGCTTTGTAGGAAATACTTGAGGAGGCTGCCAGTTGCAAAAGATCAAAGGAGGTAAATGTGCTGTAGCCCACACGAAACACAGGTGAATCTGGGTTCAGTGGCGGGCGTAAGCGTTCAACAAAAAATACCCATTTTGTAGTTGTATTGTTTCTCCCCCTCTAGCCTCCTTCGAAGTAAGCACAAGGCAGCCCCTCGAGTATTTTTGTATAAGCACCTGCTTTGTAGGAAATACTTGAGGAGGCTGCCAGTTGCAAAAGATCAAAGGAGGTAAATGTGCTGTAGCCCACACGAAACACAGGTGAATCTGGGTTCAGTGGCGGGCGTAAGCGTTCAACAAAAAATACCCATTTTGTAGTTGTATTGTTTCTCCCCCTCTAGCCTCCTTCGAAGTAAGCACAAGGCAGCCCCTCGAGTATTTTTTGTGTTAACAATGCATTGGTACTAAAAATTAGTAGTTTGGCAGCGTACTACATGAAACTTACCAAAGCAGGTGAGTTCCGCTAGTGCGCACAAACAAAAGAAAGCGCCATTGGTGTGGTCGGTATAGCCAAGGGGAACTACGGGGGAACTACGGGGAACTGACCTTGGGGTGTCCTTTTTGTTTTTTTTTTTTGTAGGGGAATTTTTTCAAACGCCACGCACCGGCGCAAAACCCGGAGCTTTGGAGTGACCAAAACGGTTCCTCTTGCTTGGGCCTTCCACAACAGGGCCAAGCCTTTCGAAAAATGGAGCCTGTCGGTGGCGACGCCCCTTGAAGGGGTGGTGCTTTCGTGCCGCCGTCGGGGCGCACGGCCAAGAAGTCGCCCCACAGCGCGAGCCACGCGCGCGTCGCCGTCCAGCTGAACCCGGCTGCGCAATCGGCGGACGACTTGGACGAGGAGCCGGCGCTCTCGACCCCTGAAGGTTGCGAGCTTTTCTTCTTCTTCTTCTTTTTTTTTGTGTTAACAATGCACGTACCAGGGAAAGCCTGCTACACGGGAGCCAAGCTTCACGTGTTCGGCGGTACTGCAGAGCCACGGGCCCTCGGGTCAAGTGGCTACCGATTTCCCAAACTAAAGCATCAAGGCGTGGCGCACCTTGGGGCTTGGCGCTTGCGCTGAACATAAGCTCGTCGAGACATCAGCCACAGGGCAGAGCGGACGGGGTTGTGGCACTGTGCTGCCTCCGACTCAAGCCTTGCAAGCTGTGTTTGACCGTCACGTTCCTGGACCCGGAGCGGCCTTTTTCTTCTTTCTTCTTCTAACAATGCATTGTCGGTACTAAAAATTAGTAGTTGGCAGCGTACTACATGAAACTTACCAAAGCAGGTGAGTTCCGCTAGTGCGCACAAACAAAAGAAAGCACCATACTAATTTTTTGGAGCAACATACCACGCCGTGGACATGTCAGTACAAAAAATACAGGTGGCAGCGTTGGAACCTGCCCTGCAAAGATACAAAACAGGTCCTTCGCACACAACAAAAGTTCGCGTTTTGTGTTAACCCAACTCCGACCAACCGGGCATGTGTGTCCGGTTTAATCTGGAATTTTCTAGGTGTTTAATTCAGCTAATCCCGAGCAAAGCCCCGGCAGGAGCGCGGATCTCCACCAAACCGGATCAGTCATTTGTTTCTGTTCAACTCGTTTGGCTCTGCCACTGCTCGCCGGGACTGAATACCCGTGTAGCAAAGCATGCAGGGGGGGCATGCCAGGCTGATGCCTGAGGTGCGAGGCGCGGCCCACCTGAGGGGGGGTCGTCGCACGCCGATCGACGGTGCAGCTGTTCCAGCTGAGATCCGTCCTGTCCAGTACTTGACGTGCAAGCCGTGGATATTCGTGTGGTGCCTGGCCAGCGCCTTATCATGACGAGACTCGCTTGGCTGAGGGCATGTGTGTCCGGTTTAATCTGGAATTTTCTGTGTGTTCAGGGGCGCCAAAAAAGTCCCAAAAGTATGGAATTGATCCAGTTTGAGCATATCTTTTCATTGCCGCCCTCGAACGTAAAAAATCGTCGTCAGTAATGACGCTTGAAACATTGTGGAGAGTCTGGGGTCTACAGACGAAGATGAGGAAGAGGATGAGGATGAAGAAGAGGAGGAAGAGGATGACGACGAAGACAACAACAGGTCGGGAAGGACAGTGCGCGAGCAAGTACTTCATCTCGACGCCGCCAAGCTTGGGCGGGTAACGGTGGTCGACTCTTGCGAGAGCTGGGACAGGCACCGATCGCGATGCGAGGCGGTATCCGGGTGCGACGCTGCTGCGTGGCGAGCAGACGGGGTGGAGTGCGGGTGTATCGCACTCATGCGAGCAATGCAGGACAGCTTTGCGATGCGATCGGCAGTGAACATTCTCAACTTCGTCCGCGAGCATTTCAACATGCGTTGCAGGAGTGTGGCACGCTTACCGGAGCTGCACTTATCAGTACAACGGCCGCGCTGAGAGGAACCGGCTCAGTCGAGCGAGACGAAGACCCGGCCAACGTCGTGTTCCTGGCCAACCCGCGGGCTCAGAGGGGCGATCTCGGCCACTTTATGAACATTTCTTTTCGGTGAGCCACCAAAAGAATAGGCGCCGAAGTCCTCCGCAAAGCCTGCACCGAAGCGCCCCGGCCGATCACCAAAAGAACCGGCACAGAAGCCCCCCGCAAACCCAGCACCGCGAGGCCGCCCGCCGAATACTGAGAGTGCAGCGGTCAAGGCAGCAGGTGCAGCGTTCAAGCCCTTGTCGTGGAGCAGCAAGGTCGAGCCCAACCCGGGCTTGCCAACTCAGCACTGCGGGCTGAAGCTCTGTTCGGAGCACTGCGGGCCTTCTCAGCTCAGCGTGCCGAGGTTCACAGCACTGCGGGCTGAGGTTGTTCGGGTTGCCTGCACTGCGGGCAGGGGCATTCTCATGCACTACCTGTGCTGACACAGGCAGTCTCCTGGGCTAAAAGCCTCTGGCCGACAGAACAATGTAGGTAAGGGAAGTCGGCAAACTGGATCCGTAACTTCGGGAAAAGGATTGGCTCTGAGGACATGCGGGATTGTCAGTGCGGGTCAGGTCTGGGCTCAGATTGAAGGTGCTGTGAGTGGCGCTCTCGGGTGCTACCCGCGGCTCCTGATTTCTTCCAGGCCTTCTTGCATGTTGTGCTCTCGCCGCGCGACCGGGCGGCATGTTTGTTTGTACGTGCCGGGCACAAAGGGTGTCGGTTCATCTTGACAGCAGGACGGTGGCCATGGAAGTCGGCATCCGATACTGAGTGTGTAACAACTCACCTGCCGAATGCACCGGTCCCGAAAATGGATGCTGCTCAAGCGATCCACCCATAGTTGGCCGCGTACTGGTATCACAAAGCCAGGCGTGCGTAGGAGTGCGTGGTCCACTCGTTGGCGTGAGGAGGATTAGCACATTAGTGAGTGAATCCACAAATAACGCTGCATTTCTCACACACAGTGCGCAACCAATGTTATACCGTGGTACACCGCGATAAGGCGGCAGTATTCAAGGGATAGCGGTGGACGGGCATACTACCCCTGTGATACCCCCCGCATTTCATGCAAGATTACACTGCCAATCCACAAATAGCGCTGCATACTCACACACAGTGCGCGATCAAGACCAGTCGCAGCCTTTCTCCGACGCTGACTTCCTTGGGCAAGTCATGGGCAAGAAGGGCACCGAGGAAAAGGGCGGCTTCAAATTCGCCCCGTTCGGCGACCAAGCACCCGCGTCCTCCGGAGAAGTCATCGACATCCAGGGCATGTCGCGCGAGCAGTTCCAAGCCATCAACAAGGAGCTAGTGTCGTACCTCGACGAGCTGGAGGTCCTTGAAGAGGTCTGCCCCCCCGCCCCTCATGTTTTCATCCCCTCATCAGGGTTCATACCCCGCTTTGAGAGCCGTACACTCCCCTTTTTACCTTTTGCTATTTTTGCATCCCTTTTCTAGACAACTAATCTAAGATTTTCCCCCGCCCCTCATGTTTTCATCCCCGACAGGAGGAGTCGCGCACTCCCTTCCTCTCCCTTTTTTCCTCCTTTTATCATATCTCCTCCGGGGAAAGCCTGCTACACGGGTGCCAAGCTGCACGTGTTCGGCGGTACTGCAGAGCCACCGATTTCCCAAACTAAAGCATCACGGCATGGCGCACTTCATGATGACTTGGTGCAAGCATCACACATGCATGATGCAGTGTTGCGTCTAAGCGATACTAAGGGTTTCTCCCCCCCTTCCTCTCCTGCCTTCCTCGCTGCCATGCAGCGTTTTCCTTTAGCCGTAGAAGATCGCAGATCTTAGAGGATGCAGATTTCCCAACGCTTGCACATGGCTAATACACCCGCCGCTATCCGAGAACATCGTAACGATCACCCGCTAGGCTTGCCCATCCGCCTTTCCCTCCTTTTTTGAAGTCCCGTGCCAGGCGTGATCCAGTCGGGCACACCTGAAACACCCGCCTGACTTTCTGCTTTCGATTTTGCATCACGTAGGGGCGAAGCCGATCCGGTGGAGGCGTACCCGCAGCGAGTACCGAGCCGGCGACTCTCCCTTTATAGTATGCCACGCTCTCCAAGCTTGAGAAGAAGAAGGGTCGCAACGTGCATCGAGCAATGCGAGCAAACACAAGGCAAGAACGCTAATCACACAGCAGAAAACTCAACTTCCCACGAACTTACTAACAACTTCCCAAGTACACCCCAATAGGGTAAACGGCGATTTCTGCCGTTTTTTTTTTGCATTTAGTACTTCCCAAGTACTTCCCGAGTACACGCCGTTGTACACCCAAGTAAGGCCACCGGATCACACCAATTAAGTATCTACTTCGAAGAAAACTTGATGCTAGCATCAATCGTGCATGGAGGGGCGGTGTTCTGTTCCAACATTAAACTAAGTTTCCCCCCCGCAGGTTTACAAGGACAAGAAGTCGCTCCGCGAAGGCTCGTGTTCGTCGCTTCTCGACCTCCTTGTGCAGGAGACCACTTAAGAGGCAGCAGACCGACCCCAAGACGGCGTTCTCGCTTTTTAAACGGTCCTGCTCCAGGATGGGGTGGGTAGGGGTGGGCAGGGCTCTTGGGACACCAGCCGCTGAATGAGCGGACACGCGGCCGTGAATTCCCCCGCCTGGGGCTGGGCTGGCTGCATACGTGCATACGTATGCGTATGCGTATGCAGATTTGAAAATATGCATACGCCTACGGCTGCATACGTATGCGTATGTGGGGCTGTGTGAGGCCAGCCCGGCCTTCTGGCTGCTGCATGACGGGCCTATGAGTGAACACGGTGGTGTCCAGAGCCCCAGAAACTGGAGTTAAAGCTGGAGTCGAAAAAGCGGGTGCCACACGCTTTTTAGGTGTGACTCGCGCCCTCTTTGACTGCAGTTTCTGAGGCTGGACCTCACCGTGTAACATGGTAGACTACAAGGTAGAAAGCAGGTCGATGAGGATGCGTGCCACGGTCAATGTCTGCCTCGCTTTTTCCCCGACGACGTCGAACGCCAGCTCGAAGCACTGAACGAGCATGCTTCATGGCGCACGACAGCCTACAACGGGCTGGCGGAAAAGGCTCGCACCACGTGGGCGGGCCTTTCCGCCAGTCCGTTGCTCAGCAGATCCTGAGACAACCAGCTTCGATGGCCTCATCGGAGCGCGGCGTCGGCTTACGGGAGTGAACACACTTGTCCGTGTACCCTGGGTTGCGGCGGGCATAGGTTCCGTCGACACTCACGAAGCTCTGCTTTTAAGTATCCTTTTCGACTTCCCCTTCGTCCTGTACGAAGGAGGTGCATTGCTAGAGAAGTCACAGCCGTATGCATACGTATGCATAGCCGTATGCAGCGCCATATGCGTATGCGTATGCAGGTTTGGGCGCATACGCGTATGCAGCCGTATGCAACCACCATAGGCCTGGGGCGGATGGTTCGGCACTCCTAATTTCACTTTTCAGTTCGATTACGCTCGATTACGTTCGGCGATGCAGATTATCGCCACAGATTCTTTGCATTCTAATCCAAACGATTACGTTCGATTGCAGTCGATCACAGACGATCAGCCTCGATCAGGCTCGATCAGGCTCGATTTTGTCGATTACTCTCATAGTGATAGCACTCGGGTGGGAGGTCATCGGCTGCCTCCGCGTCAACGTCGCGTTCCATACTCGGTGAAGTCCGACATCGGCAAAGCTGGAGTTCAAACCCCGAAAAAAAGCGGGGGGTTTCAGTACCAACAATCTTGCGGGTTGCCCTTCAACGTATTGTGCAGGCTAAAAAGACGTCGGCAGCGTGCTTCGGTGGTTGATCAGAATTCCTTACCTGAATACAAGCGGGAAAACGATCACGCACGCACAAACAAAACGATGTGCCTGTCTTTTTTAGTGCAAGCAACCGTTGCGGGGTTGTCCTGCAATGTATGTGACGGCTAAAGTTTTTTTGGGGACTGATCAGAATTCCTAACTACTGCGCCGACGCGTCACTGCTGCTGTGTGCGCTCGGATTGGCGCCGCTCAAGCGGCCCACCTTCACTCGTTTGTTTGTAAAGATTGCTCCGTTCTTCTCCCTGACTTGTTCCCGGATTAGGATGACACATACTACTACTACTACTACTACTACTACTACTACTACTACTACTACTACTACTACTACTACTACTACTACTACTACTACTACTACTACTACTACTACTACTACTACTACTACTACTACTACTACTACTACTACTACTACTACTACTACTACTACTACTACTACTACTACTACTACTACTACTACTACTACTACTACTACTACTACTACTACTACTACTACTACTACTACTACTACTACTACTACTACTACTACTACTACTACTACTACTACTACTACTACTACTACTACTACTACTACTACTACTACTACTACTACTACTACTACTACTACTACTACTACTACTACTACTACTACTACTACTACTACTACTACTACTACTACTACTACTACTACTACTACTACTACTACTACTACTACTACTACTACTACTACTACTACTACTACTACTACTACTACTACTACTACTACTACTACTACTACTACTACTACTACTACTACTACTACTACTACTACTACTACTACTACTACTACTACTACTACTACTACTACTACTACTACTACTACTACTACTACTACTACTACTACTACTACTACTACTACTACTACTACTACTACTACTACTACTACTACTACTACTACTACTACTACTACTACTACTACTACTACTACTACTTTAGTACACGGTAGGAACTGGAGCAAAGCGCATGGCAGGATGAGCACACCACCCGAGCCTACAACAGGAGACTTCGGGTGGGCTGAGGTGGGTCTTCTGAGACTGAATTCTTCTTCTGCTTCTACTACTACTACTACTACTGGGAACTGATCAGAATTCCAAACTAGAAAAAAACGAAACACGCTCGGAGACAAGGGAAGCGATCAAACCGGTACCTCAAGGAGGTTGCAAAGTCTCAAAGGAGAAGGCAACACGACTCCACTCCCTTCGGGAAACGAGAGATTGAGGGCTCCGGTTCTGACTTCGAACTTGTCACTAGCTACCAGCAACAGTTCGCAACGGTCACGAGTTGCATCACGTCGAAAGCGCGCCAAGAGTATAACCAATCGAGTTTCGAGGAGCTCAACGGTGACGGGGCGTCATGCCAAACAGCGTAGCCTGCCTCAGTTGTTTCGGCGGCCCTGGTCGGGGTGAAGCGCCCCCCAGGCATATCGAGTGTTTGTTCGAGTTTTCACTGGATTTCTTGGTCCATGCCAGACACCAACCACAGCATTGTTGGCACAGCCCCCTTCACAGAACAAACATCAAAATGACCCACAAAACGGTATGGCAGAGGGCGTCGTGTTCATTAGTGCTGGCCGTGTGTGACCGGTCATATGCGGGCCGAACATGGCTGCCGGTCAGTTGTCGGCGGATGGATCTTTATGGTTGGTCTATTTCTTAGCGCGAGCACTGGTTAAACTAGGAGTTGGCAGAGTACTGCATGCAACTTGCTATTCGGGCGAGTTGCACAAACAAAAGAAAGCGCCATACCAACTTTCACGTCTGGTCGCTCGGACACAACACGATTCCGGAGGGATTTTCTCGTGCCCAGTTCATTGGCAATCCCGGCTGCGACGAGCTACGAGCAGCCGCCTGGCGAACCTGGGACTCCCATCACTGAACCCCCCCCTCATCCCCCATTGCAGTTTCCTTGTCTGGTTTACTGCCTGCGGGCTGCGGTCAACCCCCCACCTATACTTTTCGTTAACTCCTTTTCGTTCCTGACTTGCACCCATGCATCACAAAGAACACCTGCCTATGCCGGGGGGGGGGGGGATTTTGAGATGGAGAGGGCCCGAGCGGCAGAGTTGGTTTGGGTTAGAATGCAAGAGAATCTGTGCATCCCGTGACAATACATTACGCATGTCGGTTCCTCGCGGGAGCTGCGTAGAATCGCAGGAGGTTTCACGGGGCAGTGCCGGAGTGTCTCTGTGTGAAAGGCCGTTTTGAAAGCAACGTCTGCGGTTAGCCTGATCACTTTTAATACTTCGCACCCCTGCCAGTCAATACTTCGCCTGCCGGATAAAACTGCGCACCCCTGCCGATCGATACTTCGCACCCCTGCCAGTCAATACTTCGCCTGCCGGTCAATACTTCGCACCACTGCCAGTCAATACTTCGCACCCCTGCCAGTCAATACTTCGCCTGCCGGTCAATACTTCGCACCCCTGCCAGTCAATACTTCGCACCCCTGCCAGTCAATACTTCGCCTGCCGGTCAATACTTCGCACCCCTGCCGGTCGATACTTCGCACCCCTGCCAGTCAATACTTCGCCTGCCGGTCAATACTTCGCACCCCTGCCAGTCAATACTTCGCCTGCCGGTCAATACTTCGCACCCCTGCCGGTCGATACTTCGCACCCCTGCCAGTCAATACTTCGCCTGCCGGTCAATACTTCGCACCCCTGCCAGTCAATACTTCGCCTGCCGGTCAATACTTCGCACCCCTGCCGGTCGATACTTCGCACCCCTGCCAGTCAATACTTCGCCTGCCGGTCAATACTTCGCACCCCTGCCGGTCGATACTTCGCACCCCTGCCAGTCAAGGTCCGAACGGGATTCGCCTGTGCTCGTCGTACAGGGTAGTCGATGCCTTCGCATCGCCTTCCTGTTCATGTTTCACTCGGTTGTGAGCCACCTGAAGTACACCACTTGTTACTACACCCCGGACTGCAGCAGCGGTGCGGGTTTCACAAGATATGTCACAAGACGATGCCAAAAAGGGGCGTTGGGCAGAATTATGGCGTTCCTGTGTCCTGGTGTGGGTGGTCCTGGCTGACAAGCTGTTAGCAGGCACTCAGGTCCCGTGCTGATAGTGGTCTGCCTTATCATGCAGGGTCAAAACCTTGTGTCTTTTTAAAACGCTCCCGCGGGGCCGATGGCCCCCCAAAAAAAAAATTGGAAAAAAAAAAAATTGTCTCTCAACTTCCTCAAAAATTACCGCAGTTTTTATTCCAAAATTTTAAAATTCAAAAAACCCAATTATTTTCCGGAATTTTTTTTTTTTTTGGCCATTTCCAAAAAGACACAAGGTTTTGACCCTGCATGTTATCTGTTTCGAGGACCGAAACACGGTGCAGATAAAACCCGCGCCGTCATTTCAAACACGTTTTCAGTACCCATTTTGGCATCTTCTGCAAGACATGTGCGCACCTGGAGGAAGCACGTGCGGAATCGTGTCGACTCTGTGCTCCGTGAATCTGCACTGTTTTCCTGAGACTCAAACTCAACAACGAGTTCGGAGCCCAGTTTCCGTTCAGAACATGTCCTGGGCCTGCGGTTTGTCACTCGTCGTGGCAGCCGTGCGGAATCGTGCCGACTCTGTGCTCCGTGGATTTCCACTTTTTTCCTGAGAGTAGCAGGTGGGGGTCTCCCCCCCCCGGTATAAGGCGGCGAGCAAACCCAGTGGGCGGGGCGGGTTGCTCTTCTCCACACGCACGCACACAAACGGATTGTCCCTCCTTTTTTCTGCTCTCCCTTTCCGCATCGTTTCTCCTCTTTTTAATTTTGAATGTTTACCAGCTGTGTAGGAAGCTTTCGAGGGGTGACCGCCAGATGCGAACCGCAGAAGGAGGAAAACGTGCCGCACATACGGGTGCACGAAACCTGGGTGGAAGTGTTCCACAAACCAATAGGCAGTGTTTTTTTTTCTCCGTCGAAAAATATGCACCGAGCGGCGCCTCTTGAGTGTTTTTAGTCACTGCGAGTCTTTGTCTTTTTGCCCCCCCTTCTTTGCTGGTTTGTTTTTTGGGAGTTCGCAACTGTTTTCGGCCCGCCGCAACATCGGGGCTGTGGTTTGTCGAAAGGCTCAAAGCGAAGGTTTCACGTGAACGTCACCTCATGGGGGTGTTT
The DNA here is from genome assembly GCA_030068145.1 of Diplonema papillatum. Taxonomy (NCBI): domain Eukaryota; phylum Euglenozoa; class Diplonemea; order Diplonemida; family Diplonemidae; genus Diplonema; species Diplonema papillatum. Next base: position 112,323 of record JAPJBO010000143.1, read on the forward strand.
CAGTGGCGGGGAAGAATGATCAGGTGGGGGTTAAACATCATGCTGCGTAATACGTCTAAAAAGCCCGAAAGTAGTATTCCACCCAGGACAAACGAGAACACTCGTGCTACCGCGCACAGCATGTTTCAAGAACCAGTTTTCCAGGCGGCAGAATGAAGATCGTAACGGACAGCCGAGAGACGAGCAACGACACGTTGAGGTCGTACGAGGACAAACAACACTGCCATCAGTCTTCATCGTGTAGCATCGTGGAGCCTCACGAACCAGCTTTCCAGGCAGCAGGCTGGGCAGCCAAGAAGAAGTAAGCGAGGGAGATGTAAGCGATAAAGAGTTGTAGTGGTTGTACATTTGTATTGAAGGGAATATTTCCGGGAGGTTGCACACGAAAAGTTAAACGAAGCCAACGAAAATCACTCTGAAAAAGGCGGTCGCAAGATACTCCGGAAGTTACGAGACCGTGGGAAATGAGCGTGCTCTAAAATAACTCGAATCGTCGGCAATAGACAACAAAAGACACGCACAGGCACACACACTGCCCCTACCGCAGATCCGATCACACTAGTGCCCGATACCTATCTTGAAGGAAAACATTTACGACAATGGTCACCCGGAGGCTTTACACCCCGGGATCTCAAAGCGAACTTACACGCTGAAAACGTGCGAGTCCGCCCGGGAGAGGCAGCTGTGACGAGCTACGAACAGCCGCCTGACCAACCAGACTCACACCGCTGTCCTGCCTGCAGACACTCAGGTCCCGCGCTGGTGATGGTCCGCCTTATGTGTCCGTGGCTTAAAGGACCGAAACACGGCGTAGACGGGTGTTGAACACAAACCCATTCCCAATCCCCCGGGAGAGACTCGATTTGTTTACACGAAAAACTTCCCTTCGTTTCGCTTTCTTTTGTGTGACCAGCTTCAAGTTGTTTTGTCGGAGACATACCGCTTCTTGACAAGGGTGCGACACCGTGTATCATTTTTCATCACCATTGATTAGTTGGGGCGTTCGTCCGTTGCTTCGTTTAGCAGGGCAACCCCCCAAAATCCGGAAATGTTCTTGTGTTCGCCCATTCTTCAAATGGTGTCAACCGAGGTTTCATGAGCTTCGGCTGACACCATTTTTGCGCACTTAACCGTGGCTACGAAGACGACTGAAAGCATAGAGCAAAAGGTAGCTCAAAGCATCGGCAGAATAACGCGAAAAGCCTCTGGGCAAAAACCCGTTTTCACATTTCTTCTTATTCGTGTCGTTCGGACGTCCAAACGATTTTGCACGATCGCTGCACGCATCGTCACCCGTCTCACGATGGCTTGCTGGACCTCGCCGTGTACCGACGTGTGTAAACACCTTCAAGAGAGCGGAGCACCTTTACCCCACTCGTTATGAAGGTATCAAGACGTGTCCGTTACACGAAACGGCTGCACCGCCATCGACGCAATCATCATCCGCGGCTCGCACTGCGCCCACGACGTTTCGACTTACGCCCGCCGTAGTAGTACGGGACAGTAGTGGGGCGACCGGATACTCAGCGGAGAGATGGTCCGCACTATATAACTCGCCCCCCCCCTCTCTCTCTCTCTCTCTCCAAAAAGGTCGCGTTGACAGAAACGGTGCCAATGATAGTTGTCACAGGGTTGGTGAAATGAAAGCGAGAATTTGGGGTAAGCCCTGATTCTTAGATTCACGGCTAAACGAAGCTAGCGCACAAGGTTTGCCTGATCTCGCACCTACTTTCCGATACCAAAGAGATTTCCGGATAACGTGCAGCATGTCACATCTATCACACGTCGTGACTTCTCACATGTTTCTGTCAATGTTTTTTTTGTCGCGCGAAACCCCACAGCACGTGGGTCATGCAGCCTCCCCCGTCGAGATAGGACCAGTGCGGTTTGAGCACGTGCCGAGCCATTCCACACTCTTGCAATCCCCACCCTTTCCCCCCTCGTGGGATTGCCTCCTCGCACTCTTTTCCGTTTGGCGCTTCAACCATTGGTGCTGCACACTGTGCTCTGAGGAGTTTACTTCGCAGATTGCCACCGCAAGTCAGTGCTGCCTAGCGAGTCGCAGTCACAACCAGGGCGGGGGGACTCTGAGTTTTTAACTGATTGCTCAGACACGGTTGTAGGGGTCCTCCCCGTGACGGATTCGCCTGTGCTCTGGTAGCACGGGTGGTCCTGGCTGTGACGAGCTACGAGCAGCCGCCTGACAAACCAGATTCCCATCGCTGTCCTGTCTGCAGTCCGCGCTGATGATGGCCCGCCTTATGTGTCCGTGGCTTAAGGGACCGACACGGCGCAGACGGGGGACCAGTGCGGCGTTGAGCACACATTGCAATCCCGGTGGGCCCCGGTTGTTTTCTGAAGCTTTTCGGAAACGTTCTGAAGGGAAAATGGGGACCCCATCGGCGTTTGCTTTTTTCTTCTTCTTTTTCTGCGGAGGCGCAGTGTACCGTCTTGGTTCTGACGATTTCGACCAAACATGTAGCAAAAAGGGAAATCGACTGCGCCAAGCTCGACTTTTTTATTTGAAGCGGATTCTCTCATAATCTCTGTTTTCATCGTGTATCCACACTCGAAGTAGCCCTTTATGGACGGGGGTACATTACAAGTCGAGAAGTGTTGACCACCCCCCACGCACTTGACCGACTTGGCCGAAGTGACTCAGGTTGCGAGCAGCTGTAAACTCGCATGTAACACCACACAAGTTTGCTTGAGCGCCTTCGGCGCGTCAAGTTGAAACCCGTACGTTTCTGAGCGAACTCCTCGTATCCACTCGCCAAATGCGAGGTTGGAGGGTAACGCAAAAACTGACAAACGCAGCTTTTTCGTGCACCCCCATTCGACAGACACGCATGCACAGTCGCGGTTACCTCACGCAGACTGGACCCACACGTGAACACCGATTCAAGCGAACCACGAGCAAATCCCGAGACTGCAGGGTTCACGTAGTTGAGGCAAAAAAACAAAGCTCCTGAACCGCAAATAGTAACGCTATGAGGGGCTCCAGTACCCCCCTCCCCTCATGGGTTCATTCTCCCACTTACAGAGTCGTGCACTCCTCTTGTCTCTCTCTCTCTCTCTCTCTCTCTCTCTCTCTCTCTCTCTCTCTCTCTCTCTCTCTCTCTCTCTCTCTCTCTCTCTCTCTCTCTCTCTCTCTCTCTCTCTCTCTCTCTCTCTCTCTCTCTCTCTCTCTCTCTCTCTCTCTCTCTCTCTCTCTCTCTGAACTTCTTACCTCGGGCTTATTTCGGACCGGCCGCGTTGCTGCCCTCAAACCTCGCACTCGTGTGCTTGCTAACAAGAAAGATAAACGGCAAACCAAGCTAGACCACTAAACTGCACTACTTGTGCCACGAAAGATACAAATCCCGATACCATGCCGCATAAAGAACATGAGTCTGCAAAATAAAACCGCCCGAACAGTACAGTTTTTCGGGAGGGGAGTTGCTGTGTGCTCCTGCGGTCTTTGTGTTTTTCGTACTTGACCAACAGGTTCACCCCCCCGCACGCCAAGTCCGCCCTTCGGTATAAGTTCGTCCAGAACTTCACTCACTTCGTTCACGAAGTTCTTGATCCCTCTCTCTCTCTCTCTCGCACTCTCACTTTTTTCTTCGAAGGACGACTGGTGCTGGCACCAAGACATGCATGCGAGACTGTGTTCTGCTTAAACATTAAACGAAATATTTTTCCTCTCCTGCCTGAAAGAAAAGGACCCTTCTCCAAGCCCCCCCCGCCTCATGTGTAGGAGTGAAACGCGGTACAGATGGGACCAGTGCAGCGTTGATCATGGAGCCATTCCAAGCACGTTCTCGCCGCAATCCCCCCCCAAGAGCTTGCGGCAAGACCTTCACTGACAGTGAGACGAGAGGCATCGTTTCATGCTGTCGAGAGCCGGCAAGACCGCAGCTAGCTGGTGAGATGAGAGGCATCGATAAGAGCCGGCAAGACCGTAGCTGACTTGTGAGACGAGAGGCGTCGGTTCAATCTGTCAAAGCACATTTCCACCGACAAGAGCCGGCAGCATCGTAGCCGACTGGTGAGACGAGAGGCGTCCAAGTGGGCCAGGCTGGCTCCTTGGGAGGGACATAGCAGTCCCAGGACCTCTCCCCACCAGACGATCTTTGGGAATTGTCAGTCGCTCTCATTGAAGATCCATCGACCACACACCACCGAGTTTCATCAAACCTTGCGATTCAACTCCAGAAGATATGCGATGCTTGTTCTCGGACCCAGAATTTCAAACAGAGCATCGATCGGGCTAAGTGATCTTTGCACCGCCAAGTCGAACTGTGTTTGTTCTCGTGGGCATCATCGCTGCCGCGCCGACCTTTCCCAATAGCGTCCTTTAGCGAGCACAGAATGCCGTCGACAGCGTGCATTGGGCCGGATCGAGACCGCCGCCCCCAGGCGGAGAACGCCTTGGGATAAAAAGACGTAGCCAATCCCGCCTTGCGGTCCCTCCTTTGGGACCGCATTAACGACCTGGGGCAGTCCATTGGGCTTGCTCCCAGTGTTTTCTCTCTCTCTCTCTCTCTTCGCTCTCTCTCGTTCTCTCTCACTCACGCGCACATGCCCACACACACCCACACACACCCACACAGAATGCAAGCAAAGCCAAAAAAAAAAAAACTAAAAAAAAAAAAAAAATGCAGCGAACTTTTACTCTAATAAATCTTTAAAAAGGCTTGCCTTCCCACCCCCCCCGGCAATGTACAAACAAACACCGCCTCCATTTTTCTTTTTCTTCAAAGCCCACTTTTCCGAACCAAAGCACATGCTACTACTTTTGGCCACATGCGCAATGTACGAGGACCCTCTGCAGCATGACCAATTGTCAGTCGACACCCGCATCTAAGGTTTGGGCTCTGGCAGGGGATTGGCTTCTATATCATGCAGGGTCAAAACCTTGTGTCTTTTCGGAAATGGCAAAAAAAAAAGTTCCGGAAAAAAATTGGGGTTTTTGAATTTTAAAATTTTGGAACAAACTCTGCAGTAATTTTTGAGGAAGTTGAGCAATTTCTTTTTTTTCCAACTTTTTTTTTTGGGGTTTATCGGCCCCGCGGGAGCGTTTTAAAAAGACACAAGGTTCTGACCCTGCATGATATCCACATTTGGACTGTCAGTCCAAATTTGGAAAAAGCCGCCGGAAAAGATAAATAAAAAAAAAATGGCATACACCGCCACCCAAGCCCGGCAGAGGTGGTCAATGTGCACTCTGAGGGCCTCTCAGGGCCCAGCCTTGTCATGAAGATGCGTCGACACTGGGGGGTTGAGGCCGGAGGGGAGACAGAGACGTGCAACACTGGCCCCTGAGTGCAGAAACACCTGAAAAACAGTGAAGGTTCATAAAGCCGTTAACGGTCCAAATTTGGAAATGGGCCCGACCAAGCTAGTGCCCTGGAAGTTCACAGGGCAGTAACGAAAAAAAGCATATGAGCCGGTCCATCCCCTCTTGATAGACCGTGATAGACCGAAGAATACAGCACCGGGCAATTCGATGCAGCTCTAGGGACTAGAGATGGACCTGATAGACCGTGGTGGACCGTGATTCACTGTGATAAACAGCGGCAGGCACTTCGATGCAGTTTCAAGAGATAGGGACGGACCGGCTCAGTAGTGTAGTGATGGGATCGTCGGAAACACACAGCAAGGATCGACGGTAATCCAAAGCACAGGTCTTCCATTCTTCTCAGGCTGGACCTCACCGCGTGGGCTTTCCGCCTTCAGGTTCACGGGAACACGACGGTGAGCAGACGGAGCCTAAGGCACGACAGCAACCGTAGACGGACGCCGTTAGGAGGGACCTTTTCATTTTCTCCTAATTTCTAACCAGCTTCGGCTGACACCATTTTTGCGCACTTAACACCACGGTTAAGAAGACGAATGAAAGCATGGACACAAAGAAAGCTCAAAGCATCTGCAGAATGACACGAAAAGCCTCTGGGCAACAACCCGTTTTCACATCTGTTCTAAGTGAGTCGTGGGAGGGGGCCTGGTCAAGCACCTCATCACTATGAAACTTGCACTCTACGCATGGGTGCGGGCGTTAGATAATAATACCGGTCATCACGTTTCAAACCCCCGATTGCCGTTACCTGGAAGCACCCAGAGGGTGTCGGTGGTACGAAGGTGCAGTTGCCCGCATCCAACCGGCAATCAGCTCGCGTCGGGGAGGTGACGCTACCCACCTGGACGAGGTGTCCTGCTGCTCCACCGCTGCTGGAATGCACAGAAGGTACGGCCATCCTGCATAGAACCACCATACTACGTATGTGTGTATACTACCACGATACCATGCATCTAGGGACGCAGGATGGGATATCCACCCAGGCGTGGTGTGAGTATCCACTCACCTCCCGATGCTACGTGGTATCACATACCACCACATGCACCTACGTAGTACCACCACGTAGTACCACCACGTAGTACCACAGGCAGTATGTAGGTAGTATGTATACCACCATAAGAAGTCGAACTTTGAGTGATACCTCCGAAGAACGGCCCACTGGGTTCAGAGTGATATCCCCGAAGAAAGGCCCCCTGGGCTCAGACTACTTAACCCGGGTCTGAGTCGAGGTACGGAAGTACCGCATATAAGTCGAACTTTGAGTGCGTCCGAAGAAGGCCCATCGCACTGGGTTCAGACTGCTTAGCCCGGGTCTCTGGGTCGAGGTACAGCACAATCGCCACGCCATACACTTGATATTACGTATCCGCGAGTGACCCCTTTGCGTGTGTGACGTAGCGACACCGAACCCATGAGACACTGTACACACACGTATGCGGTAGTGACAACCCGAGTAGCTCTGTTACCTCCTTGTCTAACCTAGCGAATTAGCGCTTTTTTCGTTTTGCTTGCATTCTACGCCTCCTTCTTACCTGTCGTCGACCCTTTCTTTCTCCACCGGCGCCACGGCAACTCACCGATACTTCGCATATCTCTCAGCGTTGACATTCAGGGCAGAAGTCACATTCCGCTCGCCTGGTTTAATTAACCAGTGGGATTCCTCTTGTTCGTAACAGTTCCAAGCTACCTTCATTGCGGGCACACCATGCAAGAAGGCCCGGAGGAAAATCGGGAGCCGGGGGTAACAACCGAGAATAGCACGTTCAATCTGGACCCGGACCTAAACCCGCACTGGCGATCCCGCATGTGTCCTCAGAGCAAATCCATTTTCGAAGCTCTCCGAGGGAATTGACATTTGTACCGCGTGTCAAATGTTTCACACCAACGAAAAAGTCTGAGGTGAAGCAGCCAGGCGAAGCCTGCATCACCTGTACTTCCAGGCGACAAAGTTGGTAGACGACAACGTGGATTAGGCGACAAAGTGGATTCGACGACGAAGTGGATTAGACGACAAAGTTGATTCGACGACAATAGTGGATTAGGCGATCATCCACTTTGTCGCAATCTCCTCTTTTCGATTCTACTTCGTCGTTTCCCCCATCGAAATTGGTCGACGGTTTCAGGGTTTGCATATTTCCATCCAAGCAAAGGTCGGAATCTACCTCTCTGTAAACATAGAGATATCGCACTCTTTTACTTTTCTCAACCCCCCGCCATACCCAAGCCTCTACGGTCAACCGGAGACTTTAAAATACCGACCTTCTAATCCACAAATAACGCTAGATAGGATACGAAACAGGAGAGTCCCATTTCTGAAATACCTCGTGGCGTTCTGTACTGTCCGGTCAACGTCTACATCACCACAACACACACGCACTCACAGGGGTAGCAGTCGTAGAATGCTTGGCGACAAGTAATTCGCGCCACTTCCCCGTGCGAGCGAGTCTCGGAACAGGACTCAAAACTGTGACCCAGGTGGCGACTGCCGACCATGACGGGTGCTTGCATCAGGAGTTTGGAACTAGGAGCTAGTCAGGCCAAGCTCATTGCACAGAGAGAGCTTGCCACATACTCGGGTGAGATGTGCCGCCTGTGTAAAGACACTCAGCTGTTGCACGGGGCCGAAAACCCCGTGCAGCTAACACCGCAAGATGAAAACAGATGTCTTGAGCCGAGTGCCGGATGGAGAAGCTGACAGCCTCCCACGAAGGATCCCGCCCCACCCGCCCTTCGGAAAGGAGTTACAGGACCCAAAAGCAGCGTGTCGGAAACTCAAAGCCGACTGGTGAAAGTGACAAGTGGGCTATACTTCGCTTCAGACGTTACCCACTCAAAGCCCTGAACTTAAAGTTTAACCACGCACACACACACAGATTGAGGACAAAAGAAAGGACTCAACACACACACATCAACAAACGCGAAGAAAAAAACAACAATATAATTGACTTCACCCACCACCCGAAGTTGAAAGCACCAACAAACAAAAAATAAACCACAAACACACGCACCCTTCTCCTCCGTTTTATTCTCTCTCTCTCTCTCTCTCTCTTCCTTGTTTCTTTTCATTCGTATCCGTCTGGCCCTTGCACGCGCAAAAGCCTTCTCCTTTTTTTTCTTCTACAGTACAGTCCAGTACACGCAAGTAAAACCACCCGTCCCCCCCACTACTAATGTCGGTTGTCGTGCGCAAACCCAGTCCGCACCGTCTTTCGGTGGTGAACGCGAAGCCCAGGCAGGTGACCACTGCGCTGGGGCACGCGAAGTCCGTGCTGATCCACCGGAAGAAGCAGCAGGCGAAGGCGAGCATGTCGATCTCCAACACGAACATGCGGAGGACGAAGCGGCGTCTGCCGAGAGGCGACGACAAGCTGGTGCACAACACGCTCAAGGGCAGGGTGCTGACCGAGACGTACGAAGATCTCAGCCACGGGTGGCAGGTGATGGAGCTCGACAACGGCGTGAGCCTCGCCGTCACCCTCATGGACCCCGTCTCATCGCAGATCCCCCTCCAGCCGCCGAACAACTTGGAAGAAATCAAGGGCATGACCATCCACTCCGTCACCTTCCGCAAGCGTGTCGTCCACATCGAAACCACCGTCCGCCAGCGACTCTGCCTGGTTGCAGCAGCCCGCCGCATGGGCCTCGACGACGCCTTGGTTCGGACCCTCGCCAACTTCGTGCACACCCGGTTCACGGTGGCCCTCACGCCCATCCTCGAGCGCACCGCCGAATACCCCGTGGCATTCGAGTTCCTCCGGCTCCCTGCCGAGATGGAGGCGGAGCAGAAGCTCGCTGGCTGCGGCACCATCTTCGACCCGGCCATCCCGCAGTTCTCCCTCGCAGCCCCGACGAACATGCCCAGGCCCATCACGGCCTACACGCAGGCCGCCGCTTGTTCGTCGGACGACGACGCCAAAAAGTGCGTGATCATGTAGTTTCATACGGCGTTCAACTTCGGTTTATTGTCGGCAACACAAAAAAAAAAAAAAAAAAAAAAAAAAAAAACCCAAACAAACTTCCGCCGGTAGAGTAAACCTGCCTTAAAGAAATCAAACTACCTTCGGGTGGGCTAGTCTGACACAACGGTGGTCCAGGCTCAGAAACTGGACCCAAATTTTGGACCCAAATTTGGACCCACACTTTGGACGCAAATTTTGGACCCACATTCTGGGATACCAAGGGCCTTAGTTTGGGGCAAACCTTGGCAGAACGACCAAAATCTGGAAAAATGGTAAAAATGGCCAAAATGACCAACATCCGAAAAGTGTGCATTTTCCTGACAAAAGTCGAGGAAAAAAATTTTCCGACAGGGACTAGGCTTAAGGCACCTTACCCTCAAGAGGGCGTGCCCGAGTCGCACCCGAAAAGCGGGTGTGCCACAGCCAAAACGCGTGTAAATCCACACCCGAAAAAGCGGGAGTGGACACCCGCTTTTTCAACTCCAGCTTCTGAGGCTGGACTACCCCGTGCACTAGCTGTCGGAAGAGAACCCACCCCTCCCCCCCTGTGAACCCCGCAAACAAACTTCCGCCGGCGGAGAAACTCTGCCGAGAGGAATCAAACCGCCTTCGGGTGGGCCAGTCTGACACGTGCTGTCGTCGGGAATAAAAAAAGCGTCCCATCACATTTCACGGGAGAGACCCTGCCAATAGGACCGGGCTACCGGGGGGGGGAGGTGAATTATCATCAGCGCTTCGATTTTCGCGAGGCCAACCTGTGGGGTAGCTTCGGATACTTTGAGGACTCGATTCGGTGCAGCGGCTACAGGTCGCGCGAAATACGCAACGTCCATCGAAGAAGCTCCAATATACCCCGTAAATACTAATATTCCGCCACGAATTGTTTGAGGACCTGTACGCTGTCTGCATACACCACCATCAGCAGCACGTGTGCACTACGCGTAGTAGCTACATGCTGTATACTTAGGTAGTACGTGTATACGTATGCATGAATGCACGTGTACCACTACGTATGCACAGAGGTATGCTATGTGCTGGTATCACCGGATACCGGCATCAGCCATTGCCCCTCTCCCAGTAGTGACATTGAGCCGGTCCATCCCTTCGAACTGCATTGCATTGCCTGCTGCTGTCTATCAGCAGTCTATCAGCAGTCTATCAGCAGTCTATATATATATATCGCAGGTTAACTGGCTGACCAAGGCTATCACCTAGTGGCTAGTGCAGGCCGTCGCTACCGGTATTCTGCATTCCAACCAATAGTCTGCGGCGAGATGCCACAGATTCTTTAGCATTTTAACTCGAACTAGCCGTGTGCGCAGTCTATCGGGGGAGGATCAGCTCAAATAGGGCCCACCTGCCCACCGCGTCGTACTTTTGCCAGCATCTTTCTGCCCACCCGACCCCTCCAAATGGACACTCAACCATCAAGAGGCAACTGCACGTCGGCACTGGCTGGGGTCGTCAGCCTCGCAAACAAAGAGAGCAAACGCCGCCAGACATCGCCAAGCAGGATGCGTTCTTGTCAACCGTCGGCTCTGCTCGCGCACTCACCCCCCCTTTTTCAACACGTTGCGATATCCAAAGAGAGTCCTGTTGGCCGACGGCTACCTGGAGGCTCTACAACACCGCGGGAAGGACACATCACGAACTTTTCATTCGAATGAAAAATAATCCACGAGTAACGCTAGAATATAAAAAAAAAAAAAAAAAACAAAAACAAAACAGCAGCAAGAAACGGTCTAATACCCCGCGAAGAATTAATCTCAAGCAACCTTCCGCCGGTAGAGAAAACCTGCCAAGGAACCAAATGGGCTAGTCTGGCACTTGCTGTCGGTTGGGGGGGTACAGTGCACTAAGTGACACGAGTGCTTTCTGAGCTTTCCTTGTTGAGACATGACAAAAATTGTGAACTTGCGCTCTAAAAAATTGAGGCAAATCCACTGGTTGGCTTGCATTCTATGGTTGTAAAACGCACCCAGGCAGGAGACAAGGCGCCGAAAGAGAACATGCGAGCTTGCTTTGAGAAAGAAGCAACCGGCGACCTTCAGCGCACTGGCCTTCTAAACGTCAAAATGTCGCCCGGGGGAAAAAAAAAAAAAAAAAAAAAAAGGAACCCAAAGACGAACCTAAAGACCGAACAGCTTCCAGAACGGTAGTAAAGAACCCGCCAAGAGGCAAGAGAGAGGAATCCACCCTTGGGTGGGACAGTCCGACACTTGCTGCTTGCTGGCGTCGAAGTACCCCAGTGCTGATGCTAAGGCCCCTAAACTCGGCATCGTTGTCAGCCGGACGGCAACGAGGGGTGGGTGGGTACCCCCCCCCCCCCCCCCCCCCCCCCCCCCTCCTGCAGGGCCTGTGTGCAGCAGGGTGGTGACCGCTCTAAGGTGGTTTCCTCAGCAGCGACCAAGAAAAAAAAATTTTTTTTTGGCCCAAATCCTCCCAAAAAAGCACTCGAAAAAAAATTTTTTTGACCCACTTTTTCCACCATTTCACCTTAGAGAATTTAGCTAAGGTGGGTCCCACAGTAGGTCCACAGTGGGTTGCACCAGGAGGGGGGGGGGGGGTACCCACCCCCACCCAGGGTTAGCAACTTCGTTTTGGGTCTCAGGCTTAGTATCAGCACTGGAGTACCCTACACACTAGCCCAAACAACTTCCATACCGGTGGAGAAAACCTGCCGAAGGAATCAACCACCCTCTCGCGTGTCACTTGCAGTTGTTGGGGGGGGGGGGGGGGGGGGGTAAGAAGCCGGCGGACAAAGCGTGAGGGAGGAGGTGGAAGGGAAGGTTGTCTGGTGTGGGCGAGGCCACCCAGTCTGCCCAGTTTTCCTGCCCAGGCGTCCCCCTCCCCCGCGCTGATCAGCCCTTTTGCAGGCGTACTCTGCATAAATGGGCGGTGAAGAATTCGCAAAGTCACACGGAAAATGAAACGCTATACAAGTCAAACAAACTCAGAGGGTTATTCAGCCCATAAATTGAGCCAACTCGCCCCGATTGCTGCCCGATCGAACTTAGAATGCACATAATTTGTGGCGATATTCTGCATTAGTATTATTAGAGCGTACTCGAGTGTAATCGCCGTGGAATCGCTTGGGTTAGAATGCAAAGAATCTGTGGCGATAATCTGCATCATCCGCGTAATCGAGCTCAGGCCGCTTTCAGGGGTAGGTGGATTGGCTCAATTATATAAATACAAATGGAAGAATGCAAAAATGGGGAGGGGGGGGGGGATGTTTGGCCAGAAATATTCTGACAAGGTATATAGTTAGTTGAAGGCTCTCAAACTCGTTTAATGCGTCAGTGTAGTGCGCGTGCAGCCTAGGGCATTTAGGAGCATCACAGACCTGCTATTGGCTCGCTCTGCCGCGCGCTATAAGTCGCGCGCAGTCCCCTCAAGAAGTGGTGCGCGTCTCGGGTAAGCAGCCGATGCCAAAAAGACACCCCCTACAACGACACGCCCACCTGTGTAAGGGTCGAGATCTCGTTCGTTAACGGATTCAACCTGACAAATCACTCCACCAACCAGGAGCGGCCATGCACCACCACACAATTAGTAGCCAACAGGAACTTCTAAACCTAGAAAAACGGGGCCCAAAGCTCAGAAGCAGGCTTGATGGGGCCTATGCGTTGAGAGGCGATGTCAAAAGAAGGTGCATGCTAATCCATGTGGTTCATGTACTTAAACTATCCCTGTATTCAGCTGGGTCAGAGATATGCGTGTCGTCTGGCCTTGCCTCTTGTAGATACTACGGGGCAGAAGCTTACGCGACGTGTGTGTTCATCAGCGAAGACCCGCCTCGAAAACAGGGAACGTGATCTGGTTTGCAGGCTGTATACGAAATCCCCCTTTCATCATGTAGGAAGAATAGCCCGAAACCATCCTCGCCCCATCGAGAATACCCGTGTTTGGATCGGCCAAGAGGTCCTGGCCGTGACGAGCTACGAACAGCCGCCTGACAAACCAGACTCACACCGCAGTCCTGTCTGCAGACACTCAGGTTCCGCGCTGATGATGGTCCGCCTTATGTGTCCGTGGCTTAAAGGACCGAAACACGGCGCAGACGGGACCAGTGCGGTGTTGAGCACATACCCATTCCAAGACGTTCCCCCGAAGACTTGATGCTAGCATCAAGCATGCATGAGAGGCAAGCAACGCCTGAACACGAAACTAAGATTTCCCCCCTTCCCCATGCCACCATACCCCTCTTCCCTCAGAATAATTGTGTTGCTCTTCTCTTTCCAATGTTTTTCTGCCATTTGCTTTCGCAAACACGCGAAAACGAACGACACACGGAAAAGTGAAAAAAAAGAGAAAGAAGGAAGCATGAAAAAAAAAATACAAAGCAAAAACAGAAATCACACATCGATACCCGCACACGCAAACTCTCACAGCCCCACTCTAAAAAAAGTAAAAAAAGTAAAAGGAAGATACCACCGAGAGATCTTCATGAAGCGACGATACCATCTGCACTGTTCCAAAAAAGGAAAAGAAAGAAGGGCCTCTAAAGAAACCTCAAGAATGCTCTAAGCTAACCCAAGCAACTTCCGCCGGCAGTGACGAAAAAATAAAAAAAAAAAACTGCCGAAAAGGAATCAAACCGCCCCCTACGGGTGGGCTACTTTGACTGTTGCTAAAATAGTAAACCCTCGAAATTAAAAAGAAAATGAAAAAAAAAACAAAAACTTTAACTCTAAAAAAAATTGTGTGTGCCGCGCGTGTGTAATCATCCGCACTCATTTTTGCGGACAATGCACTGTCTAAAACAAAACATAATACGAGCTGCATGGCAACCCCTGCTCAACATGCCTTGATGGCACTTGCACCTTAAAGAACTCAATGCTCAACATGCATGCGCGTGGGGGGCCCAAGACCAAATTCGAAGCGAATTTCTTCTTGGTGTCGGTCACAACACTTGCAAACATGGCTAGCCGTAGTTAAAGTGTATAAGCATACCTACTACCCTCATACTACCCGCCTCCCAGCCTCAATGGTCAACCGGAGACCCTATAACACCGAACCTCTAAACCACAATAAACGCTACTTAAGAAACCCCACCCTTTAATGCCGGTAAAAAGACAAGCGCACGTTCTCTCTGTTTTTCCCTCAGTAGACCCACCGTATAGAAATTGTGTTGTGTCCAGGTATCCAAGGTAGCTAAAAAATGTGCATCCTCCGGCACTGCAGGGAATAGTTGGCGACCTCTTCAGAGGACAACCCTCGAACATCAGTGTTGGTGATCCAAAAAGTGGGGACAACCCTCAAATGTCAGTTTTTGGCGGTCCAAAACGTGAGTTTGTGCTACCCACGATTGCGGGAGTCGAAGCACCGGAGTTTGCGAACGCAACCTAAAGCATGACCGATTCCGCCCTTGAGAAAAAACGAAGGATAATAACGCCCCCCGTTTCTCTATCTCGTTCCACGAGACTCACACCAATGGAGTGGATCCGTACAGTAGAAAACTTAGCTTCCCATGGACTTACTACAACCGGCTCGTAGCGCCTTCGGATTGCCTGGGCAACACTGAGCAGAGTGTGCGTAGAAGAGATTCCCTTCTACTACGAAAGACGTGTCTGGATGACCGCATTTGGGATTCTGGCGCCGATTATCGCACTTTTCATTCGCATTATCGCACGCTTAAAACCTGGGCAAATACAGTACTATGGACTATCGCATGCTATCGCACGCCCATTTTGTGCGATAATGCGATAACTACTATCGCATGCGAATCGTCTGACCACTATGCATGAGGTGGCCAAAAATGCCTCGTCAGGTTGGCGGGGGGGGATGGGAGATTGCTGGCTGTTTCGCCAGATAGTAGGTAGGGACAGAAGGAATCGCATTGGCCCTTCATGCTTATGAGTCGTAGTACTCCCGCCGTTTACCCGCGCTTGACCTGATCTCTCAGCGTTGGCATTCAGGGCTCGGGGCAGACGTCACGTTTCACTCCGCCACTGCTGTGATGAAGCGAAATGCTGCCGTTCAACTAACCAGTCGGGCTCCTCTTGTTCGTCAAGCTGGCACGTCGTTGCAAGCACAACATGCAAACAGGCCCGGAAGAAATCAGCGTTGGCAAATTCTCGCAAACGCTGAGGTGTGCGCAGGAAGAAGAATTCTCCATCGGGTGGGGGGTCGAATAATAACATGTTATACAGTTGTTTGACACACGGCTGGTGTGGGGCTAAAAACACTGCCACTATTTGATCGTGCTACTGTTCGGCTACCCGAAACTTTTTTTAGTATTCGGGCAAATCGAATAATACCACACGGGTGTTATTATTCGACCCCCCCAGGCATCTTGTTAAGAACCATCCATCCATCCATCAGCCGGCTGACCCCCCCCCCCCCCCCCCTAGGCTTTTCACTGTGGAGGGGGGAGACGCTACCTGTCACACTCGAAGGTGGTCACCACGGTGGGCGGTCAGAAAATTTTTTTGTCGTATAAGACGCTAGTCTTAGAAGATTAATATTAACCGACTAATGATATACTGTGAAACAGGGCCTCTCGCTCCATCACACAACCGCTCACGCTCTTGCTTACCCACCTCCCTAATATTCATTATGCCCAAGTCCGTTACGAACGAGTATGTCGCCACCTTGACGATGACAGAGCTCAAGGCAGTCGCGGCCGAGCTGGGGGTGGACGTGAAGGGGCTGAAGCGGAAAGACGAGGTGAAGGCTCGCCTGATGGAGCAGAAGGGAGGTGCTCCGCTCGATGACAGCGACGAGGAAGAGTCCGGAGACGAGGACTCTGAGGACGCCGGCGGTGAGCAAGAGGAACAGCTTGACAGGCAGCCGGAGAGGAGAGCGAGAGTCGACCAAGGGCCCGGGCCAAACGAAGGCCTGTTTGCCGCCCAGGAGCCACAATGGCACACGCGGCCCCCTTTCTCGGAAGGCGAGCTAGCCGACCCCGCCGAATGGCTCCGCGACCCGTGGCGCGCCTTCGAGGAAGCAAAGCGGGCATGGGGTCCGGCCACGTTGAGGGCCGCCAGCGCGAAGCGCGAGGTCACTCGCGTTTTCGAGATTGTGAGGCAGCTCGTGCCGAAGATTCGGGACCCCGCGATCCAGACGGTGATCGCCGGCCTCATCAAAGAGGCGATCACACGGAGGTGGAACCCGCGAGCACTGGCCGCCGCAGAGGAGAAACAGCGGTGGGCGGAATACCCGTCGGACATTGTCGAGCTACACGACGAGTACGAGAAGGAGTTGAAGAAGAGCCGCCCCCGATTCCGGACTAGGGGTGGTGAACAGCGACGATGGCACGGCGGGAAGGGACAACGCGACCACAGCAGCACGCGCAGCCACTCCTGGGGCCAGAACCGCGGCGACGGACGCAAGGGGGGAAAGAAGGGAACCCGAGCGCAAGGTAGCCGTGGAGATCGTTGGTGACAGATACCCCTTCGCGAGCGTCGTCCCGCTGCCCCGGCGAACCCGCAGCGCACCGCGTCCAGGACGACCGCTCAAGAGCTTCAAGGACGCGACGGAGAGCCGGATTGTGAACGCGCTCCACGAGGTCTACGGCGCGTCCTACGCGGAAGCGACCTGGAGGAACATCGGCTATTCCGCGGCAAAATGGGCCAGGTTCGTCAAGAGCGCCCGCCTCCAAGATCACACGACAGCCGATCAGGTATTGGCATTCATCGGATGGTGCCATGCGGAAGGAATGAAGGCGACGTCGATCCTGACCGAGGTGGCGAATATCCGAGCGGCGCTGCGGATGGATGGGGTGACTTTGGCCGACCATCGTATCGCAATGGCACTCAGGGGCCTCGCGAAGATGAAAACGAAGGACACCACCCGCCAAGCCAGGCCCATTCCGAAGGGCGTCATCTACCGGACCGTGGATCGTTTGGCCAACACCGACACGCAGGCGGCGGTCGTGATTGCAATCGCATGGCTGACGGCATCGCGGGTAGGAGACGTGAGAAGGCAACGCGTGGGTGCAATTTCTTGCACGGAAAACGGGGTCCTCCAGATAGAATGGACGGAAAGGAAGGACTGGCGGAACGTGGGCATCGTCACCCAGGTGTGGGCCGGAAGACTGGAGCAGACGATAAGACGACACCTGGCAGGCCGCCGGCCGAACGAGGCGCTGGGAGGCGACAGAACGACGGCCGACTTTGCGAAGCTGCTGCCGACGGGATTCACAGCCCACTCAGTCCGAAGGGGGGCCGCTCAACACGCGCTCAAGACGGCCGACCCCGAGGCGGTGCGGACGTTGACATTGCACGCGACCCTATACGGGTTAATCCGCTACGCCCCCAAGTGTCATGTAAGGACACAGCTGGCGGCTTCGCGCGCGCTGGCGGAGTAAAGAGAGATGATACTGCCTCCTTTCTTCACGATGATTCTGCCGTGAAGCCATCATTCAGCAACGCGGTCCTCTTGTGGGACACAAGCTTAAACAGAGCTACTCGCCCTCACACACCGGCTCCGCCGACGGCAAGGATAGCCGAGTCGCCGCCCCCAATCCTAGACTACTTGAGAGCGGATGAGATCGCTAGAGAGACGAATCATTCCTCCTGGCTGCTAGCATCGAAGTGGATCCGGGACCCCTCTTTCTTCTTCTACAACTACCGCCCCTTCGCTGGGTCACACCTGATGGAGCCAGTCTCCAGACTCCACCCGAATCACGCCACCGACGTGGCCATGTCGTCCATCACCCAGCGAGCCTCGAGGTACGCGCCGATCGTGGAGATGCGCGTTTTCACAATCGCGAAGAAGAATCCCGCCGAGGGCCGCCTCATTTGCTGGCCAAGGGCACTCAACGAACACGAGACACCGACTGCGAGCCCGCCGACGTTTTTACCCTCGCGGGAGGATGTTTGGGACACGATCCGCTCCTCGAGTCTGGGGCTCGAGGTGGACGCGGTCAGTTATTTTCATGCTTTCCCTTTACATCCCTCGATTCGCGCAGCTTTTGGCATGCGGCTCCCCGCGCGCGGAAAACACGTCATGACCGTCATGCCGATGGGATGGGACAAGTCCATGGGAGTGGCCACCGCCTTCGCTGACCTACTAGCGCATGCTGTCCGGAAGAAATGCCCTGCCGGGAAAGTCACACCCTGGGTCGACAACTTCTTTCTATCCGCTCCGGATCCCAGCACCATGGCGTCGGTATGGGAAGCCTGGAAGAGTGTATCGGGCTACGTCGGCCTGAAGACGAAGGACGAGGGTTACTCCCCGAAGTCCCGAGTCACATGGTTGGGTATGGACGTTGACCTCAAGCAGAAGTGTGTACGAGCGCCGCCCGCTGTCGCAAACGGGATGATAAAGGCAGTGGCCGAGGCCGAGCGCGCATGCACGTTCCGGGAGGCGTACCGAATCCTCGGAGGCATCAATTTTTATTTGTACTTCCTTGGAATTGATGCCTGGGATTTCCCGACGCTATCGCGTTTTCAGTCGCGTTTCGGGAGGCTCTTGTTTGAACGACCTGGTTTGTGGGACGAACGATGCCCTTTTTGGCCCTCCTTCGCATCAGCCCTCCGTGCAGCGATCGGAGCCACTGGGGCCTGGCGGAGGATACCGACCGTCGGAGGGGGCACGACTTTCGTTTTGTACACAGACGCTTCGCTCACTGGCTGGGGCATACTTTCCAGCGGTCTGTTTGCAGAAGGAGGAACCTGGGGCGAGACCGAGTCTCGGGAACCTATCCACAGGCTAGAAGCACGGGCTTTGCTGATAGGCGTGAGACGTTTGTCTCCCCGGCTCCCGCGCGGTGTGACCATCAGGGCTATGGTGGACAACACCGTATGCGTGCACTCCATGGCGCGAGGGAGATGCCGCGACTACATCACGGCGCAGATACTACGGGACGCGAAGCGTATAGCAGCCGGGCGGGGACAGAGGCTCGAGCTTCGATACGTCTCCACGAGCGAGCAGCTTGCCGACCCGCTCTCGCGAGGAAAGCCCGCGGCCGCGTGAAGGGAGCCGCGGTTACTTTGAATCTTAGTTTGGTTTTAGCTTGTACGGTTTGTTGCCCAGGACACGGGTCGTTTTTACTACGTGCACCAGATTTTCATTATGCAGCGACTCCGCGCATGAGACGATGGAAATGTGGCAAACACACGAAGATTAACAGTTGGTTCGTTTTCTACTTACCCTTTTACGCAGCGGCACTGAGACTGGAGCTAGTTGCAGCACGAGACGCACACCAAGGAGGAGAATATTAGTCGTATAAGACGCTAGTCTTAGAAGATTAATATTAACCGACTAATGATATACTGTGAAACAGGGCCTCTCGCTCCATCACACAACCGCTCACGCTCTTGCTTACCCACCATCCCGCCCCCTAGCTTTCCGTGTCCTGAGGCGCCACGATGGAAATGTGGCAAACACACGAAGATTAACAGTTGGTTCGTTTTCTACTTACCCTTTTACGCAGCGGCACTGAGACTGGAGCTAGTTGCAGCACGAGACGCACACCAAGGAGGAGAATATTATTGCCCCAAATACCCAGGGGTTATTCTAATCCCCGAAATTCTGAAAAATCCCGGTTAAAAAATCTTTGATATGGCCAGAAAATTTTTTTTCCCACGCTGCGCGTGGGAAAGCTGGGATTGCTGAAGCAAGCAGTGTCCCAAAGAGCTGCGCCTTTTTCAACCTGTCGTCCGGTTCCCTGCTGGACACCTCTCAGGAGAGCCTGTTTCTCCAACTTCGGTCCCTTCCAGTTGCTGTAGTCGTACTGCAATGTATTGTCATCAGGGCTAGTGGCCGCACCACTAAAACCAAATGCGGCGAGCGACATCGCTTTTAGTTTCAAAATCCTTTCAGGCCTGTGAGCTTCAGGATAGCAAACGATCCTCCAGTGACTGATTACTGGGTGTGGTGGGTGTGATGGAAAACACAATCTGGCTGCTGCTTCTCCACTTAGTTGTAGCCTTCACTTGTCAGTCCCAGTGGGCACTACGGCACTACGGCATGATGGCCTCAACGCCTTTCAACGAATCGAGGCAGGGCGAAGCTGCTCACGACAGGCGCCCTCCAACACGCTAATCCCAACGCCCCTCATGGCCCCAGAGATATTTCTGGACCACATCGCTGGCAGGCTGTACACAAAACAGCAACTACGCCTCCAGGATCTGAGCCTGTAGCCTGGGTCCCTTGCCAAAAAGTTTTCACCAGAAATCCCCATGGTTAAAAAATCTTTTTTCACCGGCCTGTTTTCTCATGAGGAATTCCTCACCTTTTTCCCGTTGGTGGTATCGTGTAGCCAAAGCACTGCATCACAGTCTACGCGTGGGCTGGCGGGCAGAAGTCTGGGGCTGCCACGGGGGCTGGAGCCGAGAAAGAGAGTCGAGGATCAGAAGCAGCCCCGGAATTGTTGACAGATTCTCTCCGCGTCGACACAAGTGCCTTGTTCAATGTGATCTCTGGTCTGCGTCTACTCGTGCCAATGATTTACCAGCACGCAGTATCGAGTGGTGGCTGAATTTCAAATGGGCTGTTGCCTCCAGGAATGTGCAGTGTATATTGTGACAAACAGACTGAGAAGTGCAAACTTTCTCCACCTGTACCGTACCGTTCGCCGAGGGGCTTCGCCCCCCCGACCCCCCCTGGAGAAAAGCTTCTCGGTCTCAGAGCGGCAAAAGAAAGTTGGTCGGAAAACCAAGGCAAAAACGAAGCTAATAACCTGCACAACACGGGGGTAAAAAAATGGGGGGCACCAAAAAAAAACAAAGCCCAAAAAAGGTTTTTGAAATTCCCCACCAAAAAGGAGGGTTGCCGGAGCACTGCCTCCCCCCCCCCCCCCCCTAAAAAGAAGAAGATTCAAAAGAACTGCGACGGGGGAACCAACAACCACAACAAAAAAAAGGGTGAAATGTGCACAGGCGTGTTTGCGTAGTCTGAGCCAGTCTACACCCCCCCCCCCCTCTTCAAGGCTCTTGACATTCATTCGTTCTTGCATCGCCCGCCGGGACAAACCAGAAATTAACGGGAGATCAAACGTGCGTGAGAGGCAGTGTCCTGCCTAAACATCAAAGTCAGATATCTCCCCCCTTTAAATTAGTCGAGAAACCGATTTTGGGCCCCACACAGCGGAAGAGAGAGACAGCTGAATATTCCGCTTTTTTTTTCTTCTTCTTTCTCGTCCTTTTTTTTTTTTGTATAAGCACCTGCTTTGTAGGAAATACTTGAGGAGGCTGCCAGCTGCAAAAGATCAAAGGAGGTAAATGTGCTGTAGCCCACACGAAACACAGGTGAATCTGGGTTTAGTGGCGGGCGTAAGCGTTCAACAAAAAAGACCCATTTTGTAGTTGTATTGTTTCTCCCCCTCTAGCCTCCTTCGAAGTAAGCACAAGGCAGCCCCTCGAGTATTTTTTACAGGGAAGTAGCTTCAAGGGTTCCAAACCCCACGGCGAACGGTGGCTCTTCCCCGGCTTAGGGGCAGGCGTTGCTCTAGCGTGACGCAAACGCAAAGCTGTGTCCCTACGATAGGTTCTGTGAGCCAGGGTGACCATACCGCACCGAATAGCCCACGGCTGCGGAACCTCTCAGGCAGTTTGATAACGGTGCTGCCGTTGGCTGGAAGAAAGCTAGCGTATGGTTAAAATGTAAAACAGAGGTGTCCCCTGCGGTACTCTCAGGGCCTCCCACGTGACAAGCCAGCGGTGTTGCCGGCGAATCCCGTGTCGTGTGTGGGAAAGGGTAGTGTGACTCCTCGCTACCCATCCGCTGCTCCGCCGCACATACCACCCGCTACCCCTCTATCACCCGCCTGCTGTAGAACTACCACCCACTACTTTGCCACCTACAGTTCAACTGTCCACTTCCTGCTAGCCGCTGGCTAGATGTGTGGATGCTGTATTGGCTTGACATCGGGTATTCGAAGCTACTTCTCTGTTAAAATTTTGCACCCCCTCCCGGCTACTCTCCCCCCGTGCAGCTCTCAGAGTCTCTCCTTCCCTCTCGCGGCTGGCCGTCGCGAATCCCCCACCTCCCTTTTCTTCGAAGAAGTTTTGATGCTGGCATCAACCATGCATTGAGAGGCATCGACAGTTCTGTCTGAACATTAAACTAAGATTTCCCCCCGTTTTTAGTACGAGCAATTTTGCGGGTTGCCCGCTGTATCGGCAGGCTAAACAAAGTAGGCAAGGCGTGTTTCGGTGGTTGATCAGCATTCCCAACGTGAAACTGGGTATCATGCAGAGTCAAAACCTTGTGTCTTTTTGGAAAACGCTGCCGCGGGGCCGATGGCCCCCAAGAAAAAAAATTGGAATTTCTTTTGCTCAACAGCATCAAAAATCGCTGCAGTTTTTGTTCCATTTTTTTTTTTTTTTCAAAACCCCAGTTTTTTTTTCAGAAGCGAACTGTAACTCTAAAAAATGGGTGGCCATTTTTTTTCGGGTCTAAATCCCTCTTACAAAAAAGACACAAGGTTTTGACCCTGCATGGTATATACAAGTGGGAAACGATCGCCCGGCACGCGTAAGCACGCGTGCGTAACGAACTCAGCTGCAAAGACCAGCCAACAGACGAACCAACAGGCACCATCAAGAAAAAAAACCCCAACCCGCTGTCGACCGTAGACACAGGACACCGATCTTTAAAACTCGAAACAGGGGATTAGCTTCTATATCCACATTTGGACTGTCAGTCCAGATTTGGAAAAAGCCGGCGGGGAAAAAGAAGAAGAAAAAAATGGCACTCAGCCATCACCCAGGCCCCCGGCAGAGGGGGCCAACGTGCAATCCGAGGCACTCAGGGCCCAGCATTGTCGTGAAGATACGTCGCGTCGCGCTGTATTGAGCCCATTCCTGAGTGAGGGCGCAAAACGCCGTTGGCGGTCCAAATTCGGAAAATGTGCCGGAGACCAAGCTAATGCCCTGCTCAAAACAGTCTTAAAAAAAAAAAAAAAAGAAAACGTCCCCCCGCCCAGATCGCAATTACCAGATCCTGGAAAGCCTCCCTCCCCCCCGGCACACGTTCAGGGGGAAAAAAAAAACAGTCGGAAAACCAAAACGTGGGCTAGTCTTCACGGTGCTCTCCAGCCTCAGAAGCTGGAGCTGAAGCTGGAGTTAAAGAAAGCGGTGTCACACCCGCTTTTCGGGTGTGCATTCATACACGTGTGTTGGTTGTGGCACACCCTTTTTCGGTGTGCATTTATACACGCGTGTTGGTTGTAGCATACCCGCTTTTCGGGTGTGTTTCGGGTGTGATTCGGGCACACCCTCTTTAACTCCAGCATCTGAGGCTGGACCCAACCGTCTTGACGCATGTGTCGTTGAGGGAGGGGTGGCGGGAGGGGGGGAAAGAAACCTGAAAACGTTCCGAATTCACACCCCCCCCCACACACTACTAACACGTTTTTCTCCTTTGTACTCCTTTAGACTACTTCCAGGTTCTGTACCATTGCTGGGGCAGCAGTTAGTTGCGAGACTTGGCGGTCACCATTCTCCCCGCGAAGATACACGATGAGGTCCAGCCTCGGGAAGCTGGAGTTAAAGAGGGTGTTGTGCCTGAATCACACCCAAAAAAAGCGGGTGTGCTAAGGTCACCCGGAGACTCTAAAACCCCCGGAGTTTCAAGCGAACTTTCACTCTGAAAATGCGTGCAAATCCACACCCGACAAGCGGGTGTGGTACCCGCTTTTTAAAACTCCAGCTTCAACTCCTCTCGGCTTCTGAGGCTGGACCACCGTGTGTAGCAAAGCCAATTCAGCAGGGTCTGCAAATGCTTCAACCCCTTACGGACGGAGGGGAGGAAGGTTGTCCAGGGCGCAGAAAACCTTCTGGGAATCTATGGGGTCAAACTCGAGAAGGTTTCCGACTCCGAAATGGGCAACCTGGGGCTCCTTCGAAAGGTTTCGTAACACGTCTGTTCACAAACTTGACTGTTTCTTTGAACCAACCAGAGTGTGTGAAGTTCTCTTTTGTCGAAGTAACCCAAAACTCTATCCGAACTGGGGTATAAGGGACACATTTGCGCACAAAGCCATGGGCAAGACATGCGAAAACCTGGACACCAAGCTCAAAGCGTCTGCGTGCAGCACAACACGAACAGCCTTTGGCTCGGTTTCAAACTTCCTAGACTGCACACCCCATGTCAACCAACTACCTGCTGAGAGTGCTCCCTACCAGCTTCTGTACCATTCTGTCATCCCCCCCTTTTCCATCTCTTAGTGACATTACATACGAAACAGAGTAGGCTTTGAAGGCCGTAGCTGGATCAGTCGTTTCTTTTTTTCTTCTACCGAGAAGACGCTGAGAAGAAAAAGAAGAAAAAGGCCGCTCCTGGTTCAGGAACGTGACGGTCAACCACAGCTTGCAAAGCTTGAGTCGGAGGCAGCACAGTGCCACAACCCCGTCCGCTCTGCTCTGTGGCTGACCGTCTCGACGAGCTTGTGTTCAGCGCGAGCGCCAAGCCCCAAGGTGCGCCAAGCCTTGATGCTTTAGTTTGGTTTGGGAAATCGGTAGCCACTTGACCCGTAGGCCCGTGGCTCTGCAGTACCGCCGAACACGTGAAGCTTGGCTCCCGTGTAGCAGGCTTTCCCGGGTACCAGAAGACGCTGAAAGTAAATAATGCCGTCGACAAACGAAAAGTAGAAATAATAAGCCGCAAACTGCGCATTTCTTTGCAGAAGCACCCGCTTTGGTGTCGGAATAACTCGAGGAAGCCCGCCGGCTGTCAAAAATGTGAAGCACCGCAAGTGTCGCGAAACCCAAGTACTACTCTACTACTCTACGAGAGAATACATAAACACGCGGACAACAGACCGGTACGGGCTACAAGGCAACCCTTGCCCGAAAAAATGTTTTCCCCGAGGGCGAAGCCCGAGGGGTAAACATTTTTTGAGGGCCAACACACTCTTCTTTTCCCGGTAAAACGTGATTTTTTTACCGGCTGGCTTTTTTTTTCCCTCCGGCCTTCAGAGTTTCCGAGGGGTGCCGGGACAATAAGGAGGCTTTTTGTCCCGCCAGGACAATAACCGGGAAAAAAATCCTATTTTCTCCCGGCTATTGTCCCGGTGTGTGCTGCATGCAATAATGGCAGGAAACTGGCCCAAAACCAGGACCAACCCGATCGGAAAGTGCTTCGTAGACTGTTGTTTGGGCGCAGAGAGCTCTCAGAAGACCACAAGACACCCACAAAATCTACAAAACCCAGGAATCCAGGAGGTTGGTTGGAAGTAAAAAAAGAATGCCTGGGAAGAGGAAACGCGATCCGTCTCCAAGCGCATCTGAAGAGTCCGCTTCAGAAGACTCGTCAGGAGATTCGGTTCTTCCTGAGAAGTCCAGAGCCCGTTACACGGCTGTGTGGAAAGAGTTAGTCGAGCACATCTGCACAAACGCTGGGAAGTTTCCTCGCGGTTTCTTCGAAACCAAACAGCAGCACCTTGCGCCTTTCACACAGCATATCCCTTTTTTCTCTTCGTAACCGACCAGCAGTGCCTGCGCCTTGTCTCACCCCTACACCGCCACCAGCGTGCAAAGACCCACTTCGCTGTCAGCTGATACACCGCCACTAACGTGCAAAGAACCACTTCGCCGTCGAGAAAAAAAAAGCCAGCCGGTAAAAAACTGACGTTTCACCGGTCAAGGGGCCTTTTTGTCCCTCGGACAACTTTTTTCACTCGACTCGCCCTCGGGCTGACGCCCTCGGGCTCGTCTCGTGAAAAAAAGTTGTCCTCGGGACAAAAAGGCCCCTTATCTACCGGTAAAAAATAGCTATTTTTTCCGGGTGTGTACGTTTTTTTCGTCGTATAAGATCGAAGATCTTAGAAGATTAATACTATTCCGACGAGAACTAACACTTGTACAAAGGTTATTACCCCGTCGCTCCCGAGAAAAACACCGTATTTTTACCCCTCGCTTGCCCACCCACCCTTGCCCATTTTTTCTTCAAAGTCCAGTGTCCTGAGGCGTCACGAAGAAGTTCGTGGCATACACACGAGAATCTCTGCATGACCTTTCTACGTTTGTTACGCACCATCAATCTGGCATCACGCAGCAGCAAGGACAAGAGCAGCGAGTACGGAGCAGCGAGACGGGCGAGGAGGAGAGTATTACCGACCACAGCGCAAAGCAAGAAAAAAGAAATGTCACCCAATCTGAGCATGTGTGCAGGCAAATAACGACTAATGTGGGGATGTGAATGTCTATGGGCACACCATACACACGCCCACATACAGGCACACACCATGACTACAAGTGCTGTGCACTCGTCTCTGCTACTGCAGGGCGGGCGCGTTCCTTTTTCACCACGACTCATGCTTGATGACACAGAACTGGATGAGAAGCTCTTGCTACGGCGCTCTGTCAACACATTTTCGTGGGCGCTGTCACTTTTGGACATCCGTTGCCTGCATGTTGCCTTTAGGAAAGTCCGAAAAATGAATGGCGCTTTGTTTCCGGAAAAAAAAGTACAACCCCTGCTGCAGGACAGGAGTATTTCAGTATTTCACCAAAAATCATGCTTGATGGCGCAGAGCTGATCCAGCAGCTCTTGGTATGGCGCTCTGTCGGCAGTTTTTCGTGGTTTCCATCGTTTTTGGACGCCTATTGGCTGTAATTTGCCTTTAAGAATATCCGGGAAATCGTGCTTTTTTGCCGGGAAAAAAAGTACAAAAATTGGTGTGATCGGTATAACCATGGGGTACTACGGGGGAACTACGGGGAACTGGCCTTGGGGTGTCCTTTTTTTTTTTGGTGGTTCTTGAGGGGCATAGGTCTCATGTTTCCCTCAGACTGCGGGGGCTTTGGAGTTAGTTAAAGGGTTTGGGGCTTTTTGGGGGTGTTGGTGGACAGGGGCGCCAGGGGTCTTCAAACCGGCGCGTTTAAATTTAGGGAAAACGACAAAGTGGATTCTATATAACTGGATTACGACAAAGTGGATTATAATCCACTTTGTCGCCAATCCACTTTGTCGCCTAATCCACTTTGTCGCCCCGTATGACGGACCTAAGCTCACTTTTGATGGTTTCAATGAACTCAAACAGCTCAAAATAGTCACTTTCCCTGTGGGAACTTTTTGTGAAAGGGTCCCCCTATATAATTCATGCCGGTTGTCAGAAGCGACAAAGTGGATTATCAAAAGCGACAAAGTGGATTATTACTGGATTATAATCCACTAATAATCCACTTTGTCGTAATCCAGTTATATAGAATCCGTTTTGTCGTTGACCCTAAATTTAACAGAGAAGCATTGCATAATAAAGCTAGACAGCTTTATGAAATGCTTCTCTGTGTTCTAACATCTGCTGCTGTAGCCTAAACGAAATGTGACCCCAATACGATGCAATCGCCTTACAGGTGACTTTTGCATCCGGAATCTCAAGCGAGCTCGAACTCTAAATAAAGCGCAAATCATCTCTCTCGTAAAATGATCGTTTCCATTGAACTGGCTACAAAAGAAAGTACCCAAATAAAGGCACGAAACAAAATTCAAAAGCGTAAAATGCAATTCTGTATCGGCGTTACGTTTCACTGCTTTACGAAATATCTCCAAGTCCGCACGACGGAAGAGCGTGAGGAGAACGACAACAGCGAGACCGAAGAAAGCGACACCATCGACCTGAAGGAAGAAGACATGAAGTACAACGCCGACTTTATGACTAACGGCTCGCTGCAAACGTTCCACGAGTCCACAATACGGCCGCACCTGCTGGAATGCGGAAACCAGCTTGCAGAAAAGAAAGACGCTCCTTTCCTTAGGGGGGCTACCGGTGTCGCACGTCGCTGGTTTTATAAGGAGCGCGACGACGAGACGGAAGTGCTCAACGACGCGGGACTACAAAAGGTCGTCGAAAAGAAGTTGAACCTCCATATAGTGGTCCGTTTGGAGCTGAAAAAGCACTCGGCAAAGCACGTCCGAAAGCACCTGCTAACACACGACGCGGAAGTGCACGACAACTCATACACATCGCGGGCGGACAGTAGCTCGATGATTACGAACAAGTTGGAGGAGGCGCTGTGTGACAGGTTCGGCAAGGTGGGGCTGAAGTTCGGACCCTCTTGGGTGCTTTGTATTTGTGGCACAAAGGTCAGCAACCCGCCGGACAGGCTTTCTGACGGGACGTCGTTTGTACGACACGGTTGTCGATGCCCGAAGTTCGCCAAGAAGCTGTCAAAGAACGCGAAAGCAGACCTAAAAGCTTTCAGAGAAAAAGAAGCTGCTAAAAATAAGAAGAAGGTGGCGGCCAGGAAGGATCTCACAAGGGGCATGTCCGAACAAGAAAAGGCCAACGCCAAAAAGATGTTTGAAATGGTTGGCTTCAAACGAAAGGCAGACGAGGAAGCAGAGGTCGAGAACCCACGCAAAGAGGCAAAAATCTAGCTTTCTGGTGATAGCCTCCATCGTAAAGGCATTTCTTTTTTTGTGTGTTCCCGACGATCAATTATAGTTTTTTGTTGTCTCAATTCTCTTTTGTTCTGGATGTCCATTGGAAGCGACGGCCTGTCTATCCGGCGGCAACTCGGGTATTCGACTAGCTGACGAAGAGAAATTAACGTTTGTAATGTCGGTGTGTTCAAAACCAATGCAGGGGTTTGTTGCAGGAAAAGGAACGAGAGCGAGTCAGGAAAGCCTGGAACAACGGGGAGATGAAGATTGACGTTACTTTCGTGAAGCCGTGTGGAATGCGCCATGAAGGTTTTCTCGTCGAGAATGCTGACTGGAACGCTATCGTAGGACTTGCGAAGTCGGTTGGCTACGCGCTTGCTGGGACATATGTGCGCCTCGCTACCGGCCCCCCTTCAACAGTTTGTCTGGCCGACTGTCCTGTTGTTCTCAGAGAGGACTTGTGGAAGCTCAGTTGCGGCCATTGCGTGCTTGTACCAGTCCTCGACAAGAATCGCGCTGTGGTGACGGACGGCGGAGGCCTGGCCGACGGAGAACTGCGAGGTATCGTAGACAGCCTGATGGCGGAAGATGTCAAGATCCGACGCATACCCCGGGTACTCCTCATTATCCAGCGAGTAAAAGTGAGTCGTTTCAGGGTTGAGCGAGCATGGCAGAGCAACCTGGTTGCGCGTGATATCTCGTTTTTGTGTGCCATCGAAGACAAGGATGTCGCCTTGCAGCACGATAGCACACCTGTTAACGAGAATTGGCATGCAATCCACTTGACAGCAACTTGGATGCAAGGAACATCACAAAGGCACCATTTCCTGAAGGCGTGCCTTTCAACCGTGCACGATGGCAGCATGGTGGAAGACGCAGTGACAGAAATCTGTTGCTACTTCTCGTCTCTCACGCAAGAACTTCGAGGGCTTGGCGTTCTCGGCCCTGATGCCTTTTTCGAGCAAGACCGCTTCTGCTGTATGTTTACGGACCGCGGAGCAGGTGTGGGGGGCCTCAAACAACCCCGGGTATACGAACCAGTGCACAGGTTGCATCGGACGATGAGCAGGGTTGTGACCGAGCTCAAGATTGGGAAGGAGATGACGTTCCTGTGTGCAGCAGCGAACGACGTGGCATCTTCACCTGCATTTGCTGTATGGCTGCGGGAACAGGGCGGCCCGGAGTTGAAAGGTGTGTTGTGGCAGAGGGCGACGACAGGGAGATTCGGAACGTCCTGGGCAGCCGCGTGGTCTCTATCATGCACCGTTGGTCAGAAGACCCTATTGGGATGGTACTTGGACTTCCTCGGCAGCTTTGATGAAACGACAGAGTATTCGAAAAAAAAGAAGAATATCGTCATGTACCTGACTCCTCGTGGTACCCAGGAGCGCTTCCGTCGAATAGGTTTAGCATTTGAGATCATTGCATATCCGGCGTTGAGGCGAATCTGGCAGTACGCTGGGGAAGAAGTACTCGACGACGACTTTACTGCCGGCTTTGCCAGCGATTTGATGGCTACCCTGGGTCTCTATTTCACAAAAATTCGAACTGGAAAGGACATTTTCGGGAATCCGCTGTGGATGGAAAAAGCGAGACGAGGTGTGACATTTCCTACGAAGGCCCCGGAAGTAAAGTTTGTGTGCCAGCGGAACTCCGTTCAGCAGTTCATTCGGCGTATGAAAGCCCACTTAGACGCGGCTGGCTCTATTGCGAGCTATTACGGAGGTCCCGGCGTGCAGATGCCAACCATTAAACCCATAGACGAGGCAACAGATTCAGCTTTCCTGTCTTCTGTTGCCCACAGGTTTGCCTGCGGCATTGTTGCAGAGCTGACCATGTACAGCAAGGCAACAGCGGATACCCCAAGACCCGTAAAGCTAGGACCGAGTCTCATAGAGGGCACCGTTGGATCCATGAAACGTCACCTGCAACAGCAGACAAACACGCGCATCCGCGATGAATGCATCAGGGCAAAGCTATCGAGCACCAACGCTCACCTGAGCATTCACCAGCCCTACCCAAAGACAATTCAGCAATATGCTGCGCAAAGGATAGAAACTATCCAGGCGAGGAAAGACCGATGCGGTTTGCTGAAGTTGACCCACTACAAGGCGAAGCAAGTTTCTCATGACGACAGGAAAAAGTGGCAGGCAGAACGCAATGACTTCATCAAAAGGATTCCTTGGCGATTCGATGCAGACAGTCATTGGCGAAAGGATGCGCTTGTGCAGCAAGCTGAACGGCGAGGTATCAAGTCCTGCCAAAACTGGAGCAAAGACAAGCTTGTGTCTGCATGTCAGGAAGCTGATGAGAAGTTGCTTCTTGACGAGCTAAAACAGCACGCCCTTGCCCGAAGCATGCGATTCCGGGCTAATGTTGTTGCTGGCAAGTTGCTCCATGACCTGGAACAGAAGGATGCAAAAACCGAAGAACCCGAGGCTTTGCCGCGTCCGAGGTCTCCCTCCCGGCAGCGAAAGAAGCAACCCCAAGAAGACGAGCCCCCCCTGAAAAAGGTGCGCTTCGAGACAGCTAATAGCGAGGATAGTGAAAGCAGCGAGGAGATGTAGCGCAGAAACGTCACAGGTTTGCAGACTGGGTTATTTCATCAAGATGTTGGAACCGTTTGACCGTCGAGATCCCACAAATTTCGCTTTCCAATTTCCGGAGGACGTGTGCCGTCTTGTTTTTTGGTCGTTTTATTTTGTTTTTACGCAGTGTCTTCTTCTTCATCCTCTTGGCTTTCCGACCTTCGTGGGCCAAATATCATCAGAATTGTCCACATTGTGTGACAGAAAGGTGCAAAGTCGCTAGGAAGTGCTCGCCAAGATCAAGAATCACAGCCCTGAAGTACTCAGCAAAAACTGAAAAAGCAAAAAAAAAAACGACACCCCCCCCCCTGGTTGAACTACGGGGGAACTACGGGGAACTGGCCCACCGACCACACCAAAAATGTACTTTTTTTCCCGGAAACCATTTTTTACCATCCCGGGAACTATGGACCGATACATGGGGAGGAGGGAAAAAATGTACACACCCGGATTTTTTTTTTTTTTTTTTCACTACCGAGAGCGACGACGTCACGCACTTCGAAAATCGCAACGTTCGTTTCTACCCGCAAACCTCTCTGAGCTATTCTACACTCTGCTCTACTTAGAGCCATGGTGCGAACACTGGACCGGTACGGTTTACAGGGCAACTCCTGCTCAACTTGTAAGACGTGGGGAGCCCAAGAGCACTCACCTATCCTGGCGAGAACTTGGTGTCGGTCACAAATTGTTTCGAACCTGACTCGCCTAAGCGAGTAAATAAAGTGTACACGAAAGAAGCCATGCATGCCCCCCCAAACCCACCCAGTACGTATTAGCTTTAAAAGAACCCATTCGACGAAGGTCCCGGAGACTCTAAAAGCCCGGATTCTCAAGCGAACTATAACTCTCCTACCTACCACCCCCCGTGTTTAAGATCGCGCCCTCCCCCCCCGTGTATAAGATCGGGGTTTTTGAGAAATGAGGGCGATCTTATACACGGGGGGGGAGTGGGGTGGGGTCCCGCGCAGCGGGAAAGTTTTTTTTTTTTTTTTTGGGCGTTTTTACTGGGGGGGGGGTTCAGGGCCCCGTGCAGCGGAAAAAAAATTTGGGGTGTTT
Source organism: Diplonema papillatum (assembly GCA_030068145.1). NCBI lineage: Eukaryota > Euglenozoa > Diplonemea > Diplonemida > Diplonemidae > Diplonema > Diplonema papillatum. The sequence continues at coordinate 144,548 of JAPJBO010000143.1, forward strand.
TTTGTCCCCCCCCGTGTTTAAGATCGTCCCCCCCCGTGTATAAAATCGGGTTTTTTGGGGGGCGATCTTAAACACGGAAAAACGCGATCTTAAACACGGGGGGGGGGGGGGGGGTAGGTAACTCTAAAAACGGGAACCGACGGGCGCATTTGAAAGATTTCGTGGCAGGTCTTTCAAATACGCACCTCGACACTGAATGAGTACACATGGAAGTGGCCCAGGACGGGCTCCCGTGCCTCTTGCAGATACTCGCGAATAACTTGTATTATCTACGCCATATGGCGTAGTTCGTCTGTATGCGGTTAAAAAAGTGAGATTTCCCTCCCCGCTCCCCTCAATACTCTAGAAGAGCCTCTTCAGGAGAAAGCGTTAAACAAGAAATAAGTCAAGCGACGCGAAAACTCAAAAAAAATATGCCAGACAAGCACGAAATTAGGGTCATCATAAAACCGGAAAAAAAGAGCTTGCAACAGAATAAGCCAAAAAATTCCAAAAAAAAAAAAAAAAAAAAAAAAAAATGAAAAGTATGAGAAAGAGGGAAAGAGAAATAAATAGCCGAAGGGCGCCCATCATCTTGGACCCAAACAAAGCTCAGGACGGGGAGACGAATCAACCACCCCCGGGTGGGCTAGTCTGACACAAGTTGTCAACGGGGGAAAAAAAAAAACTACGCTCAAGAAATACCGCGAGAGTACCCTTTCCCCATCCCCACCCCTCGGCCAGGCAAAAAAAAACAGAAACACTGGCAAGACCGTGTCGGAAAACAGTTACATACCGCCGCCACCAGTCATCGTTTTTCTTTTTTTTTCATCTGTATCATTTTCTTCGTTCTTTTTTTTTTTATGTGTCCAATGAACCAGTCGGACCCTTGAATAGAACCGCACGCGTTGCAGAATCAATTTCTTCCATAAAACACCAAAGAAAAGAAGAACCGACCTGCCTCAGAAACTGGGGGCAAAACTTGGACCCAAGGGAAGCTCCCGCTTTCTGAGGCTGCCATGTGTTCTACTTTTCCCTCCCCCCTCTCTCTCCTCCCCACCCTCCCCAATTTTTTTCTTTTCCGTCTTGTATTATTATTTTCATCGTTCCATTTTTTACATAAGCGCCAGCTTGGAAGGAAATGCTCGACGAAGCTGCCAGACAAAGAATCGAAGGGATCCCACTACCGAACACGTGTTGAACGGACGTGAGGTCATGCGGGTCAACCCCTACACGACAAGACACACGAACACAACAGGGGAAAACGTTCTGAGCGAAAAAAAAAAAAAAAAAAAAAACTCGGTGTTGTTCGCGCGAAGAACAAATCAGTTTGTGTTTGTTTTGTGTTTTCCCCCTCTACCCGTACATCTCCTCCCTTCCATTCGGAGTCAACGCAGCTGTGTCGAGTATTTCTTTACCGAACATGCTATGTTGAAGGAACTTCGACTACTAAAACTGGTAGTTGACAGCGTACTACATGAAGTACAATTTACGGTATTCCAATTACGGTAAACAGCCCGGGAAGAAGATAAACAAAATTATGTCACGCCCGACCAAACATAAAAAAGTTTCACTCCAAATCTCCCGGATCTCTAAGTGAACTTGCGGAGTTTCAAGCGAACTTTCACTCTAAAAAAGAAGAAGAAAAAACGCTAAAATAGCAAAGTCATTTCGTTCTGTTCTTCTGCCATCCGAACCCATTGCGGGCGCGTGTAAAAACGTGAGGCACCGCCGCAATAACGTCTTTTTTGTCACCCCGAATCTTCATGACCATCACACTGCTGCAAACAGCGATCAAAAAGGGGGAAAAAAAAAAAAAAAGGAAAACGAGAAATTCGAGTTTCGTAGCAGAACCACCACTCAAAGGAAAGGATAAGCGAGCAAAGTCGAAAGACGCCACCCCCCCCCCCCCCCTGTACGTCAAACTTTCGGTTGATTGCCGGCAACGCAAAACAAAACACTGTACGCCCACAAGGGATTGTCGGAAACACAAATGCCAACACAAACAGAAAACAAGTCTGAAAAAAAAAAAAAAAAAACCCGCACAAAAAGGTCATCAACTCTCAGGTGGGGCTAGTCTCGACACGTGCAGTCGTTAAGAAAGAAAGAAAAAGGGAAACCACCGACCAAATGGACTAAGCCGAGCCTCAATCAAACACAAGGTCGAAGGACACCAATCTGTACGCCCATATCGAGGTCGTCGGAAGCACAAGAAAGAAAAGGGAAGCAAAATGGAGGGGTAGCTGCGGTGCCTGTCGCCAGAAAGAGCGAAACTCCGCACTCCCACTGCGCAGGTGGGGTTTGGCATGACCGTCGTTCGCAACGTAGGTTTGCACACTGATATGCCTCGAACGAACCGAACTAGACAAGTGTATGCTCCCGTGATCTCAGGAAGCAGGGAAGTGCCAGCGATCCAAGTTTCGGCGCCTGACAGAAAGACGGGAACCACGAGCGTCTTGAAAAACAAAACCTTTAGGTCGAGCCTAATCGTGGACCGCCAAACAGACTTCAGTCTGTGTACTGCTACCCAGGCCAAAGACTTGTTCCGTAGGAAATCCGCTCTGCTGTCCACAAGCATGGAGCCGAGGTATTTGTAGTCCGGAACCTCACGGAGGGAACGCGTTACGGGACGTACAACTGGCGAACCCAGGACGACTGCCTCTGTCTTGCCTACGCCGTAGTTGACCTTCAGGCCATACTTCGCGGCTTATCAGACATGTCGGACATGATCCATATTGGGTAGAGACGGATGGATCACAGAGAACGTTGCCGGAAGCCCTCAGGTGGTAAAAGTACGTATCGGACACCGAATATTATTCATCGGAAACAGCAGACATATCTTGCTCTACGAGAGCCCATTTAACAACGGTCACACGGCGACCCTAAAATCCCGGAATCTCAAGCGAACTTTACCCCTCAAAATATCCCCCCGGGTCCCGAAGCGCAGTTCCCGGCTTGGGTGCTTCGCTTACGGGGTTCTCCGTATCGGACATGATACGAGTCTGGTATTTGGTGGCACGCTTCCGATTATAGATGTCGGATAAAGCAGCGTACTGTCGTCACTCCCGTTGGATGGAGAAAACAGCTGTGTCAGGTCGAGTGGCGAGAGGCTGAGTGCACACCTAAGCAGGGCTGCATCCTCGTGTTGTGTACAAGGCGACGTGGGGCCTAGTCAACCACCTCATCACTTTCGGGCACAACTACTTTCGCGACCGTGATTGGACAGTCGGGATTGCCTAGGTTTGGAGGAAGGTGCACACAAACAACGGACGCGTCAGATTCGGTTTGTGAACTGATCGGCTCAGGCACAGTTGTAGGGACCTTCTCCTCGTGGCGGGTGTAGTAGTGGCAGCTGATGCACATCCGGTACACTATACACGTCAGATATGATACGCATTGGTGGTACTCAGTCCATATCGGATATGATACGTATCCCGTACGTACTGAGTATTGGACAATGCTCCGCATCCGCTATTCTCCGGAAGGTCGCGGTGGCAGAAACGGTGAAGAAAAATAACTGTCACAGGGTCGATGCAACGAAAGCGAGACTTTGGGGGGGTAGGCCCTGTTTATTAGATTTATTCGTGGTTGACCACATACGAACGGAGGGTGGGTGCTATTTCTTTTTGGGAAAATGGACCGCTCAAGGCAAACCTTGGGTCATACTCAAAAGGGGGGGTTCGTAGGTCAAAAATGGGAATCGAGGGCCCCTATTTGAAAGATACACATGGCAGTGACCCAGAACGGGCACCCGTGGCGTCTTGCAGATACCCGCGAATTAATGACTTAACTACGCCGTATGGCGTAGTTCGTCCGTATGTGGTTAAACGAAGCTAGGGCACGGTTTGCCTGATCTCGCACCTCCTTTCCGATACCAAATAGATACCTCTATTCTAACTCGTTTCGGGATACGATATCTGCGTATCCGATACGAGAAGTTCCTGTCGAACCGGGCCACGTTTTCGTACGTCTTCGAATCAGCGGTTGGCGAGCTTCAAAAAATCCATTTGCCCCTCTCAGAGGCCCGCCCTGATGATGGTCCGCCTTATGTGTCCGTGGCTTAAAGGACCAAAACACGGCGCGCAGACGGGACCAGTGCGGTGTTGAGCACCCACTACCCATTCCAAGCACGTTCTTGCAATCCCAGAGGCCCCCCTCTGCTGTCGACACCTCTTCTTCTTCTTCTCTTTTTTGCTGTTTTTTTCAACCCGTTTTCACATTTCTTCCACCCTCTCACTTCGAGTGAACTCTAAGTGACGTCACCTCCCCCCCCCCCGCCCATATATATTTGCCTGTTCAACCCTTCCTTTTTGTGACATTTTCTTGAACAAGCACCTGCTATGCAGGAAATACCCGAGGGAGGCCGCCGGATTGCCAAAATCGCAAAGGATCATCCCGTGTTGCGCACGCAACACAGGTAACCCTGGGGTGACGGGGGGGGGGGGGGGGGGGGGGAACATTCTCTACGGGGGAACGAAGACCCACTCTGATTTGCAGTTGTGCTGTTTCTATCCGCGGTTAAGACATGCGGAAATTTCGGTTAAATTTTTAGCCACAAAAAATGAACCGCCCAAGTAGGACCTTCTGATCATGATCATTTGCCAATTTGCCACCTGAAACTACGTGGGCCCAGGAGTTGGGCTCAGGGTAGTGCGGTCAACGAAAACTCTAGTTTCCCTATTCTACTTTCTCCTGCTCTCGAGGTGTATGGTTTCTAGATAACATCTTCCTCGAAGAAGACTCGATGCTAGTCGTAGTGCATGAGAGGCAGTGCTCTGCCTAAAGATTAACCTAAGATCTCCCCCCCACCCCTCCTGCCGCCGTCGAAACAAGCACTAGGCGGCCTCTCCGAGCATTCTTATTATTTGTTTCATGCTTCTTTAGAGTGGAATCTTTTCCCAGCCAGGGATTTTTTACGAGAAATCGAGTTTTTCTGAGTGCTTCCCGGCACTACCGACGTGGTAAGTTTCGGGGTGTCTGTAGGTAGCTGTCACTAACCTTGGCGCCGAAGCTTTACCAGCTTCGGCTGACACCATTTGCGCACTTAACCATGGTTAAGAAGACAACTGAAAGCATAGACACAAAGATAGCCCAAAGCATCTGCAGAATAACACGAAAAGCCTCTAGGCAAAACCGCGTTTTCACATATCTTCACAGGAGTCGTTTGAAGATTCCGCCTCGGGTGCCAACTCGGTTTGATCAGTGTCTTCGCACCTTCAAAGTTTTCCACACTCGCTTTGATCAGTGTCTTCGCACCTTCAAAGTTTTCCACACTCGCTTCGATCAGTGTCTTCGCACCTTCAAAGTTTTCCACACTCGCTTTGATCAGTGTCTTCGCACCTTCAAAGTTTTCCACACTCGCTTTGATCAGTGTCTTCGCACCTTCAAAGTTTTCCACACTCGCTTTGATCAGTGTCTTCGCACCTTCAAAGTTTTCCACACTCGCTTTGATCAGTGTCTTCGCACCTTCAAAGTTTTCCACACTCGCTTTGATCAGTGTCTTCGCACCTTCAAAGTTTTCCACACTCGCTTTGATCAGTGTCTTCGCACCTTCAAAGTTTTCCACACTCGCTTTGATCAGTGTCTTCGCACCTTCAAAGTTTTCCACACTCGCTTTGATCAGTGTCTTCGCACCTTCAAAGTTTTCCACACTCGCTTTGATCAGTGTCTTCGCACCTTCAAAGTTTTCCACACTCGCTTTGATCAGTGTCTTCGCACCTTCAAAGTTTTCCACACTCGCTTTGATCAGTGTCTTCGCACCTTCAAAGTTTTCCACACTCGCTTTGATCAGTGTCTTCGCACCTTCAAAGTTTTCCACACTCGCTTTGATCAGTGTCTTCGCACCTTCAAAGTTTTCCACACTCGCTTTGATCAGTGTCTTCGCACCTTCAAAGTTTTCCACACTCGCTTTGATCAGTGTCTTCGCACCTTCAAAGTTTTCCACACTCGCTTTGATCAGTGTCTTCGCACCTTCAAAGTTTTCCACACTCGCTTTGATCAGTGTCTTCGCACCTTCAAAGTTTTCCACACTCGCTTTGATCAGTGTCTTCGCACCTTCAAAGTTTTCCACACTCGCTTTGATCAGTGTCTTCGCACCTTCAAAGTCTTCCACACTCGCTTTGATCAGTGTCTTCGCACCTTCAAAGTCTTCCACACTCGCTTTGATCAGTGTCTTCGCACCTTCAAAGTTTTCCACACTCGCTTTGATCAGTGTCTTCGCACCTTCAAAGTTTTCCACACTCGCTTTGATCAGTGTCTTCGCACCTTCAAAGTCTTCCACACTCGCTTTGATCAGTGTCTTCGCACCTTCAAAGTCTTCCACACTCGCTTTGATCAGTGTCTTCGCACCTTCAAAGTCTTCCACACTCGCTTTGATCAGTGTCTTCGCACCTTCAAAGTTTTCCACACTTTTGTCGTGGCGACGTTCAAGAAAGCGGCTCGTCTATGGCAACTGGCGATCGATCAGCTCGCGGGAATCGATGCGTCACGTGCGCGGTTTTGCACCCCTTCTAACTTTTCGGTGCGTTTACGGGCAGAGCTACCGGCATTCGAACACCGGTTTCCGGTGCAAATGATTCGTCCCCCTGTGGCCCCTTCCAGGCACCCAGTGCTCGCGCTAAAGGAAAAACGCGGCTGATTTCAGCCGGAGAAAAAATGTTCTTGAAACCCCTGACCGGCTGATCAGCCGGCTGATTTTTGGAAGGTCTGCCGATCAGACGGGTTTTGCGGCAACATCTTGACACCTTACCCGGTTTGTGCGTCAAGCTGATTCCGCTCCATGGTCGGCATAGCCAAAGCTTACACTGTTGAAAATCGGCTGATTTTGTGCGGGTCTGCCGGTAAAAAAAGGCTCGAAATTTAAGCAGCCGGCAAGCCGGCTGAATCGCGCGCACACTACAGACACCCCGAAAAAAAACCTATACTTACGGTCCACCTGTCGGAGGATACTTCTCGGAACAACGGTTGCACGTGAAAAAAGTTAAACGAAGCCAGCACACAGGAAAGAAAAAAAAAAACCGGTGGTCAACCAGAGACCCTAAAACACCGAACCTCTAAACCACAATAATCGCACGCTAGAAAAAAAGCCCCAGTGCAACATCGGTGCTTTTTTCCATCTTTCATGATGAAATTATCGACTCGGGGTTTCACCGTCGTTTGACCATCGTTGGTGCTTGCTTCGTTTTATCAGTGCAAAACCCTGGCTCGAGCATCGTTTCTTTTGTAACTTGTGTTCCCGGCATTGTACGTGTTCTCGGGGGGCTCTGTACCTCCTGTAGGGTCATCGTCCTCTGTTCAAAACAAGTTGCCCAATGGTCCGTTCCTGATCCTTTTTTACTCTTTTTGTTTTTTGCTTCGACATTACTTCGAGTGAACTCTAAGTGATGTCTTCTTTCCCCTCCCCGCCTATATCAGCCTGTTCAGCCCTCCCTCTATGTTTTTTTGGTGTTATCAAGGCATTGTTGGCACCGAAAATCAGTAGTTGGGCGAGCGTGCCGCGCGCAACTCACCAAAGCAGGTGAGTTTCCTGGCGGCGCGCAAAACAAGAAAGCGCCATACACGCTTTCCCCTTTCCAAAAAACTCTTAAAACAAGAATAACCCCAAAATATGCATTCTGGGGTGGCCGGCTACGTTGGAGACACACCAAGTTTCACAAGAATTTCCACTCTAAAAATCCCACGTCTTTCACATGAAATCACCAGTCGCTCTTGGGAACGTTTGTGTAAGAAAGTGGAACCATGTAATGATAGCGTGGTACTCATTTTCATGCAAGTGACTCCTCACTATCGAAACAAGAAGACGAAGTTTTTTTGTGGAAAAGTGTGCTCGTCCAATGTAGCCGGCCACCCCAATTTCTTCCCTTTCAAGTTAACCAGGACCTTGCCGCACCCATTCTTTCTCCTTCGAAACTGACACTAAGCCTGCTCTTGACGACCGACCGATCACCATTTTTCTGGTCCTGCTGAAGTCAGTACTACTTTCCACAACGTGGTCAGCATAGCCACAACATTTACCCACAATGCATTGTGTGTTGTGGCTGCCCATCATGACCGAGGGATTGCCGTCCCTCGTCACACATGCTACGTGGGTAAAGTTCGTGTCGACGGACTTTTTTGATTCTTGCCCGTTTTCGATGGGCCCAGTGTTCGCGCTAAAAAAGTAGTTAAAGTGTACAAGCATACCTACTACCCTCATACCACCCGCCTCACAGCCTCAATGGTCAACCGCAGACCCTAAAACACCGAACCTCTAAACCACAATAAACGCTAAAAAAAATGTTCTTGAAAACTGACCGGCTGGTATTCAGCCGGCTGATTTTTGCAAGGTCTGCCGATCAGACGGTTTTCGCGACAACATCTCGATTCACACCTTACCCGGTTTGTGTGCTTCAAGCTGATTCCGCTCCATGGGCGGCATAGCCAAAGCTTACACTGTTGGAAGTCGGCTGATTTTGTGCGAGTCTGCGGGTTAAAAAAAAAGGCTCGAAGTTTAATCAGCCGGCAAGCCGGCTGGATGGACCACAAAAGAAAAAGGAACGACCACGAGGTATTGCGGGTAAAATGTTGTGGCGATTCTGACCACATTCTGGAGTACTGCTGAAATTGATACGAACCTAATTGCTGACCGAGGCTGGTGTGATCCAGCGGGGTCACAAAATGGCAGCTGCAAAGGGGTCCAGCCTGGGTACAAAGGCACGAAACCCCCACGTTCTTAGCACGAAGCGTTTTGATCTGTAAAATGAGCGTTTTTTTTCCCTTACCGGTGCCTGTCCACCCGTGTGCTTCTAAAGCGCTAAGACGGATGTCGCCGCAGAAGGAAAAGGAAGAAGCAAAATTGAATGACCTCGCATCCCCCCCACGGGAGGCTGACATGTCCTGCATTCGACGCCTCCTGTATCGCTATTGCTCATCTGCAATGCAACAGTATCAGTATCGTACGCAAGAGGAAAAAAGGAGGGCGAGGAAAAAAAAAAAAAGGTCGCCAGACATCAGAACGACGTATACCGTCGACCGCACAAAAGGAAAAATATGTACGGTTTCTGTAAATTTTTTATCCGAATCCGAGATCCGGGCCAAAACAGTACTAAGGGAGGGGTTGATCAGACTCTGTTTCGGTTTGTTCCACTTGGTGCACGAGACTAATTGTCGAAGTGCAGAAAAAAAAAAAGTAGCCGCTACATCGTCCAGGCATTAACATTCCCTCACACGCACGCACGATTACGCGCCATGAGCGTAAACACACACACACACACACACACACACCACACGCACACTCCCATTCGAGTATCGTAGTTACACTGGAATGTGTAACACGCCATTGTTATGTCATTAACTATGAGCCGACGAACCAGCAAGTGGACGGAAAGCAGCAACCGATAATATTTGTCCCCAGGTGAGTGCTCTGCCTCTTCCCTTTAGTTTGAAAACGTAGTCTTTCGGGGCGGGGTGAACAGTCTAAAAAAGATGATCGCCAACGCAGAATGAGTCGGCAAAAAAAAAACGGGAGAGGCACGTTCTCGCATTTTTTTTGTGTAAACAATGCATTGTCGGTACTAAAAATTAGTAGTTGGCAACGTACTACATGAAACTTACCAAAGCAGGTGAGTTCCGCTAGTGCGCGCAAACAAAAGAAAGCGCCATACTAATTTTTTCTCCCACCCCCCTTCACCGCGGTGCGCACAGCACCGCGGTGAAAGAAAGAAGAAAATGCAAAGAATCGAAAAAAAGGCCAGTTTTTTTTTTTACAGAAGGGTGCTCTGACTTTTTTGTTTCTGGTCCCCGGACCCCCAAAAAACCTTTACGCGCACGCACGCAAAAAAGAAAAATAAATACCTAGCCCCCTTTGTAACGTAGTGGTCACTTCTTGTGCAAATTATCTTTTCCTTGGATTAAAGGGGGGGCGGGAGTAGCAGGATCAAATAGTGGTAGTGTTTTAGACAACCAGACGTGTGTCAAATAACTGTTATTATTCGACCCCCCCCCTTTATCATTTTCCCGACAATTCTCAGAATAATCTGTACGCACGCGGGACCAGAAACAAAAAAAAGTCAGAGCACCCTAAGCGCCAGCTTGGAAGGAAATGCTCGAAATCCCGTGTGGATTCCAGTGGACACCCGCGCATACAGGTGATCGCACTGGGGTCGCGCACGGGGATTCGCGGGGTGCGGCGCATCTCAGTTTTAAGCTGATGATGGTCCGCCTTATGTGTCCGTGGCTTAAAGGACCGAAACACGGCGCAGACGGGACCAGTGCGGTGTTGAGCACATTCCCATTCCAAGCACGTTCTTGCAATCCCCCCCCCCCCCCTGGTGCTGGTGCACTGCATTTGTTACAGCCCAGCCCAAAAAATCTCGAAGAAAAGGTAGTTGATATGAATGCAATTTTCACCCATGACACCCTCGTACCCAGGCTCTGAAGAGAGCCATTCGTACACAGGTGCCCAGTATCCTTTGTCGCATATACGACGACCCCGCCGAACCCGTTTTCATGATGGAGTGGTGAGAAATCACCCAAAAGCAACGGAGTTCCCCTTCTTTCCCCCTCCGCTTTCCAGGCTTTCAAGGTCAAGTAACTCAGGGGATTAGCTTCTATATCCACATTTGGACTGTCAGTCCAAATTTGGAAAAGCCGGCGGGGAAGAAGAAGAACATTTCCGGAGTTGGGGCTTGCACTGATAAACGAAGCAACGGACGATCAGCATCAACTGACCAAAGGTGATGAAAATGATAAGGCAAAAGTTTGTTGTTCTTCGCGTGTACAGGGTATAAACCTCTCTTGGGGGGGGTTTCCTGTGTGTTAGCACTTTTTCGTTGGCTTCGTTTTCTCTTTCAGTGTGCAACCTTGTTCCGGAAATGTTTCCGTCAGTACAGATGTACTATTAACCACTCAAGGACGGAGGGGGGGGAGAGTTAGTTTGGGAAAAGGGCGGGCTCCATAGCAAACCTCAGGTATCCGTTGAGAGCTCGGAGCAGGATTTCTGCCCGACGAAGGAAGCATTTCAAAGATTTGTGTCAGATCTTTCCAATAAAGCAAACAGCGACCACTTTCGACCATTCTTTGGCCTCTCACCCGCGAACTTTCTTGAATTATCTACCCCCATAGTGGTAGTTCGTCCTTAAGTGGTTAAGAAAAAAATGGCACTACATCCATCGCCCAGGCCCCCGGCAGAGGTGGCCAGTGTGCAATCCGAGGCACTCAGGGCCCAGCATTGTCGCGAAGATACGTCGCGTCGCGCTGTATTGAGCCCACTCCCGAGTGAGGACGCCAAAAGCCGTTAGCGGTCCGAATTTGGAAAATGTGCCGGAAGTCAAGCTAATGCCCTGGGTCAACCGGAGGCACCCCGAAAAAAAATTGGTCCTTCAGAACGCGAAAGAACGCTCTTTTCGAAAAGAACCCCGCACTCGAATAAAAGCACGCGTGTGCCGTGGAGTGCTCTTGCCAGACGATATCGACCTCGGCATTGTGCGTGTGTGTCACAATCGTTGGGTGGTGGATGGACAAGGGGGTTCATCGGACACTCGAATGAGCTACCGCCGTGTGTTCCCCCCCCCGGGTCCTGCGAGGTCTGCAACCTCCTCCTGGCCGATCCCGCCAGGGTGCATTTTTTCCTGTTGTGCCCGCAATGGAGGTGTCAGCTTGGAACTGTTACGAACAAGAGGAATCCAACGGGTTAATTAACCCCCAGCATTTCGCTTCATCACAGCGGTGGCGAGTGGAATGTGACTTCTGCCCAGGGCCCTGAATGTCAACGCTGAGAGATCAGGTCAAGCGCGGGTAAACGGCGGGAGTACCTATGACTCTCTTAAGGTAGCCAACTGCCTCGTCTTCTAATTAAAGACCGTGCGCCCATCGTCGCTGCTGCAAAGTTTCGCGGCGAAAACTGCTTCGCGCTGATCAAGCGCGCGCCACCATCTCAACCAGACCTCTCGTCGCCTATCCGCGCCCCTTCATAATTCCTCTGTTCACCGTCTACTCAGCAGTTTGGTAAGCTAATGCATTCAGCGTTCGCTATGCAACTGCGCAGCATTTACATACGCACTTGTACTCGGAATCTCAGTATGCACCTCCACTCAGCGCTTTGGTATACACTTGTATTGGCGGATGTTTTAGAGCATGTCTTTTGGGCCGCAGGTTTCCAAGTGCCTTCCAGCGTTTTGGAAAAACCGAGCACGATCCGCAAGTTGGGAAACATACCGCTGTACCCACTGCGGAGCAACAGCGCGACCAAAGCTGGCGCACCGCTCGTGGGGAGAAATAGGTCTGAAGAATCCTCGTGCGATGGCGCCCCCAAAACCCTATCTCACCTTTACGACACGGCTGTGTCACGCATGCTACCGAGTCTTTTCATGATGACCAACTACATATAAAAGGTGTCACGGGATAAGCCGGCAGCCGCTGCTTAACGGCTTACCACTGCTTACCATCGAGATCGTCCCCCCGAACGACTGCCTCGGCGAGAACCGCCGGCGGGGAAACCCAAGAAAAAGCACGCGGCGCGAAAGCGCAGCTTTCAAAAAATGGAGCTGGATATCACCAGCCTGTCATCATCGTCTGCGTCCACACTGAGATCGTCTTCGGACGACGTTATCAAGTCACCTTAGCCTATGACAAATGCAAGCTTACCCTGCATTTCAAGTTCACACTGCTTAACGGTTTTTAGTGCATGTTAATCCGTGTGGTTCATGTACTTAAAAGAACTCAATGCTTAACGGCTTATCACGTGGGCGGCCCTGAGATAACCCCCTCAGGTGGCACCACTTTATCTTTAGCCATACTTCACCGCTCTTGACAGGCGCCAGCATCCGGCATTGTGCACGTGTGTTACAGTAGTTGTTGGGTGGTATTGACGAGGGGACTGCTCTTGCCACATGGGTGGTTGAATGGAGAGTCACCGGCCACTGCTGTAAGTAAACGATGCCGTCTCAGGATCGCGGGAGGTCATTTTGGCTCCCACGGCACTCCCCCGAACGAGAAATCAAAGATTATGGGTTCAGGGGGGGGTACATTTGCAAGGCTGAAACTTAACAACAAGAGTAGTGGTATTTCATTGTTGCGGCCTCCCACCTATTCTACACCTCTCGTGTCACTGCACAAAGTCAGACTAGAGTCAAACTCAACAGGGTCTTCTTTACCCGCTGACAGTTTCAAGTCCGTTCCCTTGACTGCTGTTTCGCCAGATAGTAGGTAGGGACAGAAGGAATCTCATTGGTCCATTCAAGCGCGTCTTTAATTAGAAGACGAGGCATTTGGCTACCTTAAGAGAGTCATAGTTACTCCCGCCGATGACACCACCAGGCGTGGAGTATGCGGCTGGTCGCTGTTGTTCAGCTTTTCGACAGGTGTATGAGCGTGTGCCACCCGAAGTATCGCGCGTGCTCCGCTATAGTCGCAGAATTCGTGATATGGTTGCAACGTACTGAATGCCACATGGGTAGGAGCCGGTCTACCGCTGTCCCCCCTATGGAACCGCATCGAATTGCCTTATCACAGTCGACCGACGGTCTCCCACAGTGCAGGTTATCGCCACAGATTCTTTGCATTCTAATCCAAACTATCAGCGGCTATGCGATTCTATCACATATCAGCAGGGGGGGGGGGGGGTCGACTTGGGGTCGACTGGCTCAAAATGGTACTTGCGATCTCTTCGGGTTCTTTTTGTGTCGTTCTCGTGATCGAGAACTACTCCGACCTCCTGTGAGCACCCGTATCGACCGTGCCACACGTGTGTAAGGATATCTTCCCATATTGACGGTCACCCAGAGACTTCAAAACCCTGTCCGTCGGAAGTGTTCAATGCTGACGAAGATGAGAACAGGCAGGTCATATCCCAGGCCAGGCTCTTCCTTTTCGATCTCTGCCGCCTTCCCCGGTGTAATAATGAGCCGTCTGCAGACCCACTGTTGATCCGCTGCTTCTGAGACTTGCATGGCTTGCTCCTTGCAAACAAGCATACAGACTACTGGCAGGATCAACACCAGGTTTCTTGTCACTCAAACCAGACTGGACCGAGGAAAATCTGACGAAACAGAGATTCCCCGATACCAAAGATTGTATCGTGTCAAGCCTACATTGATGCATTGGTCATCCATTCATTCTTCAGCTTTCAAAGGGGCAGAACTCAATGCTTCTCGCAGAGCCGTGGCTCAGCGGCACCACCGTACACGTGAAACTTGGCTCCCATGAAGCAGCTTGCCCCGGTACACTACGCCGATGGCCACCAGCGAGAATAAAACGGAAAGCAAAAAAAAAAAAGTGGTAACCGAGCGTGAGGGGTGTTGTGTCGCTGGTGGTCTCTCGGCGGGTTCTCCGCTATGCCGGCAAGTGTCCGCCAAAGTCTAACTGTCTTAAATGTTCCTTTAAAAGGTCATCTGCTGTAGTAGCAGGACATATGCTTGTGAGTGTCTCTGTTGCTTATTGCCGACTATGGGAACGTGTCAGTTAGGCTTTGGCGGACAAAGTCCGGTTCTCCGCTATGCCGGCAAGTGTCCGCCAAAGTCTAACTGTCTTAAGTGTTCCTTTAAAGGGTCATCTGCTGTAGGAGCAGGACGTATGCTTGTGAGTGTCTCTGTTGCTTATTGCCGACTATGGGAACGTGTCAGTTAGGCTTTGGCGGACAATGTCCGGTTCTCCGCTATGCCGGCAAGTGTCCGCCAAAGTCTAACTGTCTTAAGTGCTCCTTTAAAGGGTCATCTGCTGTAGGAGCAGGACGTATGCTTGTGAGTGTCTCTGTTGCTTATTGCCGACTATGGGAACGTGTCAGTTAGGCTTTGGCGGACAATGTCCGGTTCTCCGCTATGCAGGCAAGTGTCCGCCAAAGTCTAACTGACACGTCCCCTCTGCAGAATAACACGAAACGCCTCCCCAGGCAAACCCCCCCTTTCCCACTTCGTCCCTTTTCCCGCATTCTTTGTCTCGTTTTCTGTTTTTCCCTCCTCTTTTTCTTTTACATAAGCGCCAGCTTGGAAGGAAAATGCTCGACGATGCTGCCAGACAAAGAACCGAAGGGATCCCAAGTGCTGTAACTACCGAACCACGTGTTGAACAGACGTGAGGTCATGCGGGTCTACACCTACACGACAAATCACACAAACAACAGGTCAAAGCCCTGAGTGAGAAAACAACAGACGGTGGTGTAAGAGAAGAACAAAACAGATTGTGTTGTGTGTTCTCCGAGACAACAACAAAACAAACCAAAAAAATTAGAAAACATTGCGACGCAACTGTTCCCCCAGCTTGTTCGGGTGAACAATGTTGGTACCTACGAAAAAATGTCAGAAGGTAGTTGGCAGCGTGCTGCGTGCAGCTCACCGAAAACAGGTGAGGACCCGCGAGTGCGCGCACAAACAAATTTCTTTTTCTTGCTTTCTCGGGGTTGACAACAAACAGCGGGCAACCAGATTGCTGCTCGTTAGGAGCAAGCAGCCGCTTCAGTTATCGACGAACGAGAGCAAGCCGATCCACCCCCTCCTACAGCCCGTAGAGGATACTACGTAGTGGTGTGTAGTGCTAGTTGCTGCTGATAGCATACCACATACCGTACACGTAATATGTGTAGTGACTGCACGGCACACCACGTACCATCCTACAGCTCGTAGAGGATACTACGTAGTGGTATTGCTAGTGGCTGCTGATAGCATACCACATACCGTACACGTAATATGTGTAGTGACTGCACGGCACACCACGTACCATCCTACAGCTCGTAGAGGATACTACGTAGTGGTATTGCTAGTGGCTGCTGATAGCATACCACATACCGTACACGTAATATGTGTAGTGACTGCACGGCACACCACGTACCATCCTACAGCTCGTAGAGGATACTACGTAGTGGTATTGCTAGTGGCTGCTGATAGCATACCACATACCGTACACGTAATATGTGTAGTGACTGCACGGCACACCACGTACCATCCTACAGCTCGTAGAGGATACTACGTAGTGGTATTGCTAGTGGCTGCTGATAGCATACCACATACCGTACACGTAATATGTGTAGTGACTGCACGGCACACCACGTACCATCCTACAGCTCGTAGAGGATACCACGTAGTGGTATTGCTAGTGGCTGCTGATAGCATACCACATACCATCCCGCAGCCCGTAGAGGACACTACGTAGTGGCACTCATTCGAAACATCGTCGTCGCGCTGGTTTTGAGCCGAGGGCACATCGGTTGTTGAGGTTAGAATGCAGAATATCTGTAGCGATGGCCTGCATTATTAGTCACTAGGCGACTACCTCTTCGATCGTACACGTGCCGTGCTTCAGGCGCTTGCACTCGTTCGAATCGTCGTCTTCGCGCCGTCGCAGATGGTGATAGTCAGCGGCCGGCACGGCGAACGCAGTTCCAGAGGATAGTTGGTGGACCGACACAGAGAGATCTCATGGTTGTATCTTCGGGGCACAGAAAGTCCCCCCCTGCATCCTTTGCAGGGTGCAGCTGCTCGGGTTTCAAGATCCACAAGTCTGTTGATACCCGTTCCGCAGAATACAGGTTCAGGGCACTGCCCTATTCACTCGCCGTTACAGCGCGATGCTGCGTATGTGACCTACGTCCTCCAGAACACGTATTCTGATGAAGGCCTGCTACCATCCGGGAAGCCTTCTTCTAGGCGCATCACCCCCGTTTCTGGGTTGAGGTCCCTGTTGATTACATAGGCCGCATACCTCACATGCACAGCATCGTACTTTGCCAGTATCCTTCTGCCTACCCCCCCTCCTCTTTCGGCAACCAGACCCACACCGCTGTCCTGTCTTGCAGACACCCAAGCTCCGCGCTGATCGACGGTCCGCCTTCTGTGCCCGTGGCTTGAAGGACACTGCCCGAATGCGATGGTTGGACAGTTGCGTAAAGGGTCATTGTGCCCTCTCGTGCTACATACGCACGGTTATCCAGCAAGGGTGGGGGAGTTGAACTGTGCAGTCCATTTTGCGGGTGTGCCGCACCCGCAAATCCAGTGTGAAATCCGGTGTGATGCCCCGCAAATGCATTTCCTGTGTGAAATCCAGTGCGATCACCTGTTTTTGCGGCTGTCCACTGGGGTTTCGCACTGGGTTTGCGGGTGCACCCACACCTTTACACTGCGGTCCATTTTGCGGGTGTGCCGCACCCGCAAATCCAGTGTGCAATCCGGTGTGATACCCCGCAAATGCAATTCCTGTGTGAAATCCAGTGCGATCACCTGTTTTTGCGGCTGTCCACTGGGGTTTCACACTGGTTTTGCGGGTGCACCCACACCTTTACACTTTGACTGCACAGTTATCTCCCCACCCGGGTGCTGGAGTGCACCGTGTGGGTACCATCACGTAGCGCGACTTGCTGCCCTCAGCACGCAGGATTACTTCCTCACACTTTTTTTTCCTTTTGGTACTTCAACCATTGGTGCTGCACACGGCAACCCAATGTCCACTGTGCTCTGCGGAGTTTACTTCGCAGATTGCCACCGTAAAAAGAAGACAAGTCAGTGCTGCCTAGCTAGTCGCAGTCACAATCAGGGCGAATGCCCTGAGTTTTTTAACTGATTGCTCAGACACGGTTGTAGGGGCCTTCTCCCCGTGACGGATTCGCCTGTGCTCTAGTAGCACGGGGGGTCCTGGCTGTGACGAGCAACGAACAGCCGCCTGACAACACCGCAGTCCTGTCTGCAGACACTCAGGTCCCGCGCTGATGATGGTCCGCCTTATGTGTCCGTGGCTTAAAGGACCAACACGGCGCAGACGGGACCAGTGCGGTGTTGAGAACATACCCATTCCAAGCACGTTCTTGCAATCCACCCGGGTGCTGGAGTGCACCATCACCGTAACCTTTGGTACCCGTGTTCTGTGGTTGTGCCCAGAGCGCTGCACCTAACAGAAATAACGCTAGAAATTCCCGAACGCCTTCTTACCCTTCTTTGTTTCCCCAAATTCAACGACAAATACCCCTCACCCCTCTTCCCCCTTCCCCTTCACGGACCACTTGTTGTAGCTAGTGATTTTCCGTGTTATGTTGATGGCATGCGACGCACCATGCGCTCACATGTTGTTCGACTGTATTAACGCGTGATCACGTACATCCGTGTGAAACCGCATAACAAGTGGGTTGTGTCGGGGGGCAATGCAAAAGGTTGTGGCGCGCGTGTTGCCGCGTGTCGTGCACACAAACAAACCAAACCTGCACGGCGGACTCGAGTCTCGATTTTTTCGTGGGCGGCGCCGAAGCTTTACCAGCTTCGGCTGACACCATTTGCGCACTTAACCATGGTTAAGAAGACGACTGAAAGCACAGACACAAAGATAGCTCAAAGCATTTGCAGAATAACACGAAAAGCCTCTAGGCAATAACCCGTTTTCAGATTTCTTCTTGTTTTAAGTACCTCTTTGTACTGAAGGGAACGTTTCCGGAACAACGCAAGAACCTACCGTAGTTCCTTCAACGTTTGCAAACCCATACCGTTATGGGTTCAATGTTGGGACATACTGTGATTCGGTCCGAGTGTGGATAGCATACCATGCAGGGTCAAAAAACCTTGTGTCTTTTTGGTAGCAGACCCAAAAAAAACGGCCACCCACCTTTTCTGGAAAAAGATTGGGGTTTTTTTAAAAAAAAATTTTTTTGGAACAAAATACTGCGGTGGTTTTTGATGAAGTTGAGCAATTTTTTTTTTCCCCAATTTTTTTTTTCTTGGGAGCTGTCGGCCCCGCGGCAGCGTTTTACCAAAAAGACACAAGGTTTTGACCCTGCATGATACCGCGTACTGGGTTCGGCCCCCCCGAGAGACGTTTCGGGCGCCGAAGCTTTACCAGCTTCGGCTGACACCATTTGCGCACTTCACCATGGTTAAGAAGACGACTGAAAGCATAGACACAAAGATAGCCCAAAGCATCTGCAGAATAACACGAAAAGCCTCTAGGTAAAACCCCATTTTCACATTTCTTCCGTGAATATGCGAACTGATCAATTCCATCATCTTTGGTCAGTAGTTGCCGATCGTCGGTTACTTCGGTAAGCAGCGCACAGCCCACCTCCGGAAATGTTCCTTCGAAAGTATGCGAATCGTGAGGAAACAATTGACTGGGCCTCTTGAGTTCCTGCTGCTCGCGATTGTGGGAGTGACCCCCTTCTCGTTGAGAAACAAAAATGTTCGTTTCATGATATGCACCTTCTTTTTACTCTCAGCTTTTCCCAGCAGCAATACTTCGACTCGAAGCCCCCCCACCGAACTTTGCAAAGGATTCCTCCCCCGCCTCGCATGCTAGTCGGAGACTTGAAAGCACCAAACTCCACAACCAGGGGAATTGGGTGGTCTTTTTTCACGTGTTCCAAACCGCGGATTGGGAAAAAAGTTTTGCGACTTTTTTTTTAACCAAATATGCAATGTTGGAGGAAATAAGAACGCGTCACAGGCCTTCCACGGCGTTTCCTTGCGCCCTGTACCAAGAAACAAACGTCCAGGGCAAAGCGTTCAACGAAAAACAATTCTCTCCCCTCATCATTTTCCGGCTTCAACCGTGGTTAGCCAGTGACGCGTCTTATTTTTGACGAGTACAATCGAGACACTCGGCACAAATTGCTGACGCGCGTTTACACTGCCGGGGCAACGCTGGTAGTACGTAGAGCTGAGACTGGACACCGCTTGCGCTTGCGCGGAACTCCAGCGCGTTCAAACCGCCAGGCAGCGCTGGTAGTGCACGGGCTCTGTTATGAAAACAACCGTTTGCCCAGTTTCTGCGGCTGCGCTTGGGGGGGTTAGTTTGGGCCAATCCGCTCTTTTTCTGTTACAAGAAGTATGTGCGCATCGGGAGAAGAGGGGGTCGGGGGGTATACTCTTGTTTTTTATTCAAGGCGTTTTCACTGCATTCGGACGTTCCTTTTCACCGTTCTTTTGAAGTTCCGAGCATCTGAGAAGGCGAACCACAAAAGACTCAGTGGGGACCAGAATGAAGGTGTATGCAAATGCCGCAATCAAGAGCCCAAGTGGAAGGCAAATGGCCTCAAGCACGACTTGAATTATATGCCGAGACAGTACTATCGTAGAAGCTACCGGCTCTCAACCACCGACCACCGAACCACACAAACGAACAACACTCCCGTACAGGATCTTGTGGACCATTGTGGGTCGTATTTGTGGATTCTTCTTCTTTGTGGGTCCCTTGCGGGATGGTTGTGCTTCGTGGGTCCCTTGCGGGATGGTTGTGCTTCGTGGGTCCCTTGCGGGATGGTTGTGCTTCGTGGGTCCCTTGCGGGATGGCTGTGCTTCGTGGGTCCCTTGCGGGATGGCTGTGCTTCGTGGGCGATTTTGTGGGTCTTTTGCGCTTGGTGGGCTCTTCGTGTTCCTTTGCGTTCGTGTTTGCGGGTCCTTGCTCGACAGCTACATCTTCGTCTTCCTCATTCTTCGCCGCTTCGGTTGCGAAGCAGGCGGGATCGGGTTATGGCATCTCCGCATCGTGCTTCTGTAAAGCTGCCCAGAGTGTTTGCGTTTGGAGGATCAAGCACACGTTCGAGGAGACACGCCTTCAGAAAGTCCTGGCAAGCAGCAAAGGTGGAGAGGGAGCACGGCACCCGTGCTGATTGGGTGGAGCTTGCCTGTCGTGCCGAGGCATCACGAAACTCAGCAAGAAAGGGGGCTACAGCTACGTGGTAGGCTACCATTCTTCCGAGCTAGACACCTGCATGTTGTAGGCTATCTACACAGCTGTGTGGTAGGCTACCATTCTTCCGAGCTTGGCACCTGCATGGTGTAGGCTACCTACATCGCTGTGTGGTAAGCTGTCATTCTTCCGAGCTAGACACCTGCATGATGTAGGCTATCTACACAGCTATGTGATTGGCTGTCATTCTTCCGAGCTAGATACCGGCATGGTGTAGGCTATCTGCAGATAGGCTGTCATTCTTCCGAGCTACACACCTGCATAGTGTAGGCTATCTGCACAGCTGCGGTAGGCTGTCATTCCTCCGAGCTAGACACCTGCATGGTGTAGGCTACCTACATAGCTGTGTGGTAGGCTGTCATTCTTCTGAGCTAGACACCTGCATGGTGTAGGCTATCTACACAGCTATGTGATAGGCTGTCATTCTTCCGAGCTACACACCTGCATAGTGTAGGTTATCCACACAGCTGTGTAGTAGGCTGTCATTCATCCGAGCTAGACACCTGCATAATGTAAGCTATCTACACAGCTGCGGTAGGCTGTCATTCTTCCGAGCTACACACCTGCACAGTACACTATCTAGGCTACCATTCTTCCGGGCCACGACCTGCGCAAGAGTGGCCTCAAAAACACGCTCGAACACAGGGGGCGGGAAGCGGGCGGGGAAGAACACAAAGAAAAGCCGAAAAGCAGAAGTAAAAAAGTCAACTACTAACAACAAAGGCAGCACAATCGTCGCAAGCCACCCAGCAACCTGATCGCCCCTTCGGGATCGACACGCAAAGCGCACACACCCGGAACCACCGTATTGGACCTAACCCATCCTAGCCTTCAAGCATGGGGTGCACGGCGAGTGACCAGAAAAAGCCAGGCGGGGCTGCGGCACCTGTGGCGCCGGCGCAGGGTGGGTTCGGGGCCCCCGTGAAGAAGGAGCAGCAGCGGCACGACGTCACCACCGGCGTCCCGGACCTCGACTTGTACAACAGCCTACCGCCCTGCGACGTCGCCGAGGACGTCAAGAAGATCCACCCCAACTTCGGCGGGAAGCCGAACGGCGTCCAGGTGCTCGAGGCCCTGTACTCCTCCATCAGGAACCTGCAGCAGCGCGCCAGGGACGAGCCAGAATACAGATTGCTGCAGCTGGCCTCCATCAACAGGGAGCCGGAGGCCATCAAAGTGGCCAACTGGGCTGGGTTCAAAACCGACGTCGAGAACCCCAGCCAGCTCACCGCCGAAGAAGGCGTCGGCTACTTCGTCGCGAAGCGCAAGTCGACCGAATACGACATCTGCTTGCAGTACATCGAAGCCATGCTCGGCGGCGTTCCGAACGTTGGTGCCAGGTGCGTTTTCCTTTTTCGTTTTTTTTCCTTCGTAATAACAATTAATTGTAAACACGAAAGAGAACGCTGGCAGCGTGTTTGGGAGAAGTTTAGCCTACCGATCATATTCACTCACTATCACTTACTAACAGGCTAATCCCCCCGGCACGTACAAACAAAAAGCGCCAGCTTGAAAGGAAATGCTCGACGATGCTGCCCGACAAAGAACAGAAGGGATCCCAAGTGCTTTAACTACCGAACCACGTGTTGAACGGACGTGAGGACGATAAATCACACGAACACGACTTGTCAACATGCGTTGGCCTGTTGAGGTTTTGGGGTGGGGCCTATCCTCCCATCGCGACATAGAAAGGGCGAAAGAAACCGGGACAAAGAGCGGGTGTTCACGAAAAGAACCCGCGAGAAGACTGGAGGCAAGAAGTTCCCAAAGACACAAAAGAACTGCAGAGGGCAGCAGTCAGTCCTGGTTTGTGGTTAACTGACAGGTGCGTCGCGACACCTCCAGATGAAAGCAGCGAAGTATCCTGGGAGTTATCTGTCTCCCCAGTCCCCCTCGTGGGGGCCTGGCGCCTACGTCGACCCTCAACCCCTCCTTTTGTTTCCCACTGCCATTCCATTCGAGGGTTGACGACTACTACTACTACTATTACTACTACTACTGCTACTACTACTACTACTTTAGTATACGGTAGGAACTGGAGCAAAGCGCATGGCAGGATGAGCACACCACCCGAGCCTACAACAGGAGAATTCGGGTGGGTTGAGGGGTCTACTGAGACTGAATTTCTCTGCCACATGCAATGTGTGAGGAAACTGAACCGCCCAAGTAGGACCTTCTGATCATGATCATTCGCCAAATTTGCCAGAAACCACCTGAAACCACGTCCAGAATTTGGGCTCAGGGTAGTGCGGTCAACGAAAACTCTAGTTTCCCTTCTACTTTCTCCTACTCTCGCGGTGTACGGGTTTTTACATAAGCGCCGGTAGGTGTCATGCGGGGGCCTTCAGAGTCGATCCCCCAACCGCCAGCAACATGTACTTTATGCGACGCGGAACACGTGCTGGCCGGTCAAAGTCCTGAGTGAGAAAACAACACACGGTGGTGTTAGCGAAGAACCAATGAGAATGTGTTTGTATCGTATTTGCCCCCTCTACCTCTATATTTCCTCCCTTCCATTCGGAGTCAAAGCAGCGACGTCGAGCGTTTTTGTAGGAAAGTACTTGAAGAGACCGGCAGTTGCGAAATCTCAAAGGGTTGACCGTTGAGGGCGTGTATCGAGCAAGCTTTTACCCTTATGCTCTACGCGAGATTTCTGTTCCCGCTGAGCTTGCCTTAGGACACCTGCGTTAGTGTGTAACAGATGTGCCGCCCCAGCCAAACTCCCCACCTGACTGGTGTCTCCCAACGAGGATTCGCGAGCCGAAGCCCGTTCGTCGCTGGAAACGGATAAGCTACGGATCCGAAGACCCTAACCCCACAAGGGAGCAGCTGCCGTCTTCCCATCATTGGATAAGAAACGCGACAACAAGAGTAGTGGTATTTCATTGTTGCGGCCTCCCACCTATTCTACACCTCTCGTGTCACTGCACAAAGTCAGACTAGAGTCAAACTCAACAGGGTCTTCTTTCCCCGCTGACAGTTTCAAGTCCGTTCCCTTGACTGCTGTTTCGCCAGATAGTAGGTAGGGACAGAAGGAATCTCATTGGTCCATTCATGCCATCGTTGAATACGTAACGCTACAACGTGAGTACACAACACGCACCCATCAACAGGAACACGCAGCAGTACATGCAGTAGCCAATCGCGAAAAGTCGGAGTCGCCGCAGTATGGGGAGGGGGGGCGGGTCAGTGCTGCGAGACCCGCCTTCACCCGCCTGCGGCCGCGCACCTGCCCTTAGCCTCAGGGTGCCCACTCCGCAGGTATTCCGACAGCAATACCGGGGTTCTTACGAAAGGAGGAACTCCCGTTTTTAGTCCCTGGCATCTACGGTTGTGCGATCTGACAGTGCCGTGCGACACGGAACTCAGTCGAGAGGAATGCGTGAGTTCCTCAGGGCACACCGGATGTATCGGGCCAGCGCATTCTGACAGCAATACCGGGCAGCACACGAGGAACTCCAGTTTCTGGTCCCTGGCATATCTACGGTTGTTCGATCGGACAGTGCCGTGAGGCACGGAACTCAGTCGAGAGGAATGCGTGAGTTACTCAGGGCACATCGGATGTATCGGGCCAGTGCATTCTGACAGCAATACCGGGCAGCACACGAGGAATTCCCGTTTCTGGTCCCTAGTATCTACGGTGCCGTGAAGCTACAGCTGGCATGAGATTCTGGCTGAAAACGCCCCTCAGCCAGAACCCAGTTACTCAGGGCACATCGGATGTATCGGGCCAGTGCATTCTGACAGCAATACCGGGCAGCACACGAGGAATTCCCGTTTCTGGTCCCTAGTATCTACGGTGCCGTGAAGCTACAGCTGGCATGAGATTCTGGCTGAAAACGCCCCTCAGCCAGAACCCAGTTACTCAGGGCACATCGGGTCTATCGGGGCACGAGTCGCTTCGGCGAACTATGGCAACTTCCAAATTCGCATCCACCCAGTGTATTGCCGGAAATCCAGAAAAAAAGTGGTCGGACGGCCCCCAGAAGGCGAAACCAGGGCGAAATCACGAGCCTTGTTGTTCCGAGGGTTTGAGTCGGAACCTGGTTGCATTGCCCCCTGTCGCCTTTGTGCAGGAGGTATACTCCCTGATTCGCCTGTGCTCTGATAGCACGGGTGGTCCTGGCTGTGACGAGCTACGAACAGCCGCCTGACAAACCAGACTCACACCGCTGTCCTGTCTGCAAACACTCAGGTTCCGCGCTGATGATGGTCCGCCTTCTGTGTCCGTGGCTTAAAGGACCGAAACACGGCACAGACGGGGGACCAGTGCGGTGTTGAGCTCCTATCCGGGTTTGCGTGTGTCACACTGGATTGGCTGGTGTGTCCCGACACTTTGATCGTACAGTTAACTCCCCGACCTGGTGCTGAAATGCACCGTCTTGTCTGTTCTGCGGAGAGGAGGAAAGCTGGCCGCACACACACGACGTCAAAAAATAATCCACAAGAGGACCTCTAGCCTCCGTCAAAAATCCCCCCCGGATTTACAAACGAGCTTTTCACTCTGAAACAAGCACCAGGGCGGTTCCTCGAGTAGTTCTTCTATTTTAATTCATTGCCAGTACCGACAACCGTGCGCATCGCCCCACACTGTATTGTGAAGGCCTGGTCGCAGCTCGTTTTTGCGGTTGGTCCGAATTGCTACTAGTTAGCTAGCCATTAAAAAATGGAAACGCCAGTTCCAGGCATTTGTATACAAGTCTAGGGGATAGAGATGGACCTGGGAGACCTTGGTAGGCCGTGTTCCACTGTGATAAACAGCGGTAGTTTGAGGTTAGAATGCAGAATATCTGTAGATGACCTGCATTAGCGGTTGACAATTCGATGCAGTTCCAGAAGTTAGGGATGAAGCGGCTTGGACACGACAAACAAGGAACCCGATCAACCGGCAACGCATGCTCCGCCACAAACTGCACTGGGGGTAGGTCGGCTTTTTTTCTCTGGCATAATCTTTTTCGACTACAAGTGCTACAAGTGTGTGGTCCTTTTTAAGATGGATTGTGTCTGCGCTCTCTCTCCCTTCAGGTTGCCGCCCGAGGGAACCGGCTGTGAGCCGAAACTCGACGCCGGTCTCTCCGGACTGCACCAGGAGAGAACTTCGCGGCGGATCACAAAGCACCCGCCCTGCACGAGGCACGCGCCGAAGACCCGTGCACGGCTACCGTAGCACCCTCCATGTTTGCACCTTCCTTCGGATGCTACGGTCGGGAAGGGGCTTCAAAGTAGTTGGGAAAACACGTTCCCCGCGTTCTGCGTGTGGAATTACCACCGGGGCAATTGCCGCAGCAGCCGCAGATACGTCCTTCGCCCTTCGCTCACTTTCGGGAGGTGTCGCTGCTCATCTCCCAGTGTGTTCCTAGTTGTTGCCCTACTGCGACACAATCCGTCTCATGGAAACAAGAATCCACCAGCCCCGATAAATTGACTGGCGGCGACTACTGTTGTGTGCACTCGGATCGGCGCCGGTGGTGGAACAGAATCCCGAACCTGAAAATAGCACAGTCGGCCGCAACCGGTGGCTAGGCGGCACACAAAAAAAGGACTCAGGTTTTGCAACAAGTGCGAGTCGGAGGAACACACCCTCCTATATTTGATTTTGGCCACATGTAGGAAAGCATGCAGGAAAACAGCGGCAGGGTTCAGAATCCCCCTCTTCGCGAAATACCGCCACCGGCAACCGGCGAGTGTGGGGGGGGATTGGTTAAAGTGTGTAATCCCCAGCCTCAATGGTCAACCGGAGACCCTAAAAGCACCGAACCTCTAAACCACAACAAGCGCTGGTAAACGCAAGTGGAAACAAAAGTTTTTGCCAGAGAGAAAAGCCCCTTGACCGCGAGACTCTGCTGTCGAAACGCTCGAAGATGGCGCCTCACGGCCATTTGACACGCCGGAGGACTAACCCAAGTCCAGGCAGCGTGTTTCCCAGGACACACATCGGAAGTTCCCCTCGCCCCCTGATCGCAGGACCTGGGTCATGCTCCGGTTTACTTCCGGTTCTTACCTTCCCGGACGTTTTTCTTTTTCGAAAGTATGCTAAAGGGGGGGGGGTCGAATAATAACAGTTATTTGACACACGTCTGGTTGTCTAAAAACACTACCAGCTGCTACTGTTCGGCTACCCGGAACTTTTTTTATAGTTTGACAAATCGAATAATAACACAGTGTTATTATTCGACCCCCCCCCTTTAATACTGCAGGGAATAGTTGACTCGACCTCTTGCGTTTGTGCTAACCACGATTTGGGGAGTCGGGAGAACCTAACGCAGTCTAAAGCAGGACCGACCCTCCCGTTCGTGGGAAAACGCGATGGTTAAAACCGCCTTCTTTCCGGGTGTGATCCGCAGTAGAAAACTTAAAGGGGGGGGGGGGGGGGGGCGGCAGTGCTGGCTGCAAACGTGCAAACGTTTGCGCAAACGTTTGCGTTTGCGTTTGCAGATCTGGCAGATGCCGTTTGAAAACGTTTGCAAACGGCAACGGTGCAGTGCAAGGCTAGCAATGGATAGACACATGCGAGCGATATAGACATGGGCAAGTGACATTTATGCTGTCGTGAGTGGCAGCAGTGACAGTGGGATGTCGACAAACCGCAAAGGAAAAGGCTTTGTTTCTGTGAGACCCTTAGTCGGACTTCTGCTGTGGAGGATTTATTACCGGCGTCCCCTCCACGAAGCCGCCGCCGCTCTCAGCCCGCAGTGGAAAACGGAGATCTACACCAACGCGACAGAGGGATTGCGAAGGTCCTCGCTTCTTTCCGGACTACACGACCAGCTCTGTGCATTGGCTGAGCACTCCGACTGCCTCACCGTACGAGAGGGACTAGGTTTGAAAGCAGCAAACAAGTGGCTCGGGGAGATCTGGTGGCACGCATTTGGCACCAAGTGGCTGCCATTGCAGGCGGTAGCCAAGAAAAATGTTATTGGCCAGCCCAGGGTGGTCGGTGTATGACGCAGTGAAGGACAACAAGCGAAGCAGCATGGGGATAAAAATAGCAGATTCTCTCGTGCGGCTGAACTACATCAACAGGAACACCGCCAAGACTCTCCCGCCGTATAAACCCTGTAAAACGGTAATGACGTTTGCAAACGTTTGCAACGTTTGCACTGCAAACGTTTGCCGCTTGCAGAATCGGTGCAAACGCGTTTGCAGCCGTTTGCAGCCAGCACTGCCCTAGGGGGGGGGGGGGGGGGGGGGGGGGGGGTCGAATAATAACAGTTATTTGACACACGTCTGGTTGTCTAAAAACACGACCACTATTTGATCCCGCTACTGTTTGGCTACCCGGAATTTTTTTATTGTTCAACAAATCGAATAAAAGTGTTATCATTCGACCCCCCCTTTAACTTCCCAGGAACCAACGAAGAACTTCACAAGTACTTCCCGAGTACACCCCCTTGCAAGGCCACCGGATCACACCATATCCGCCTTTGTCAAGAGCTGCGACTCAACTATTCCCCTCTCCGTGTCTTTTTGTTTCCGCCCACCCCCCTCCTGTTTTTTTTGTGGTTTAACGTTTTTGTTTTGTTTCATTTTATTGCTCTCCTCGTTTTTTTTTATACATGATCTCGCAGGCTGCGCGGCGCATGCGCAAGGTTAATGCACTGAAGTACATCGACCAACACATTTGTGCGGCACCGACCTTGAAAAAAAGTGCATCTATCCATCGGAACACTCATTCCACACAGGACCACACAAGGGAAGGTAAGGGGAACAGGAGGGAAAACGGTCGCTGAGAACTTAAAGCTCGAAACGTGTCCACTAGCCGAGGACCCCCCATGTTCGTCGAAGGCGCACTGAATGGCGGGTAAGAACGCGAGCGATAGCAGGGCGTCGTGCGATGTGGCGCTTTCGAAGGTGCGGCCCTCGGACCCGTTGCAGTTCGGGATGCTGCTGACGTACTTCGTGTTCGGCCTCCTGCTGAACAGCGTCGGGATCGTGATCCTGCAGATGATAAACATGTACGGAGTCAGCAAGGAGTCGGCCAGCACTCTGGAGGGTTGTTTACTTGAAAAAAGTGCAGCTATCCATCGGAACACT
Organism: Diplonema papillatum; assembly: GCA_030068145.1. NCBI lineage: Eukaryota > Euglenozoa > Diplonemea > Diplonemida > Diplonemidae > Diplonema > Diplonema papillatum. The sequence goes on from JAPJBO010000143.1 coordinate 173,192, forward strand.
CATTCCACACACAGGACCACACAAGGGAAGGTAGGGGGAACAGGAGGGAAAACGGTCGCTGAGAACTTAAAGCTCGAAACGTGTCCACTAGCCGAGGACCCCCCATGTTCGTCGAAGGCGCACTGAATGGCGGGTGAGAACGCGAGCGATAGCAGGGCGTCGTGCGATGTGGCGCTTTCGAAGGTGCGGCCCTCGGACCCGTTGCAGTTCGGGATGCTGCTGACGTACTTCGTGTTCGGCCTCCTGCTGAACAGCGTCGGGATCGTGATCCTGCAGATGATAAACATGTACGGAGCCAGCAAGGAGTCGGCCAGCACTCTGGAGGGCTGTTTACTTGAAAAAAGGGCGTTTCTACTTTGGAACACCCGTGCCACACGACCACACAAGAAAAGGGGTTCACTCTTTTAAAAAGTGCATCTATCCATCGGAACACTCATTCCACACACAGGACCACACAAGGGAAGGTAAGGGGAACAGGAGGGAAAACAGTCGCTGAGAACTTAAAGCTCGAAACGTGTCCACTAGCCGAGGACCCCCAATGTTCGTCGAAGGTGCACTGAATGGCGGGTGAGAACGCGAGCGATAGCAGGGCGTCGTGCGATGTGGCGCTTTCGAAGGTGCGGCCCTCGGACCCGTTGAAGTTCGGGATGCTGCTGACGTACTTCGTGTTCGGCCTCCTGCTGAACAGCGTCGGGATCGGGATCCTGCAGATGATAAACATGTACGGAGCCAGCAAGGAGTCGGCCAGCACTCTGGAGGGTTGTTTACTTGAAAAAAGTGCAGCTATCCATCGGAACACTCATTCCACACACAGGACCACACAAGGGAAGGTAGGGGGAACAGGAGGGAAAACGGTCGCTGAGAACTTAAAGCTCGAAACGTGTCCACTAGCCGAGGACCCCCCATGTTCGTCGAAGGCGCACTGAATGGCGGGTGAGAACGCGAGCGATAGCAGGGCGTCGTGCGATGTGGCGCTTTCGAAGGTGCGGCCCTCGGACCCGTTGAAGTTCGGGATGCTGCTGACGTACTTCGTGTTCGGCCTCCTGCTGAACAGCGTCGGGATCGTGATCCTGCAGATGATAAACATGTACGGAGCCAGCAAGGAGTCGGCCAGCACTCTGGAGGGTTGTTTACTTGAAAAAAGTGCAGCTATCCATCGGAACACTCATTCCACACACAGGACCACTCATCACGACGCAAGTTCAAAAGATTTCCCATCCTCTTCAAGATAGGTAGCCGGAAGGCTCTCAAACTCGTTTAATGCGTCAGTGTAGTGCGCGTGCAGCCTAGGACATTTAGGAGCATCACAGACCTGCTATTGGCTCGCTCTTCCGCGCGCTATAAGTCGCGCGCAGTCCCCTTAAGAAGTAGTGCGCGTCTCGGGTAAGCAGCAAGCCGCCGATGCCAAAAGACACCCCCTACAACGACACGCCCACCTATTTAAGGGTCGAGATCTCGTTCGTTAACGGAATCAACCTGACAAATCACTCCACCAACCAGGAGCGGCCATGCACCACCACACAATTCATCGAGAAAGAGCTCTCAATCTGTCAATCCTTGAGATCGTCCTGACCTAGTAAAATTCCCCGTGTTGAGTCAAATTAAGCCGCATACTCCACGCCTGGTGGACAAGGGAAGGTAGGGGGAACAGGAGGGAAAACGGTCGCTGAGAACTTAAAGCTCGAAACGTGTCCACTAGCCGAGGACCCCCCATGTTCGTCGAAGGTGCACTGAATGGCGGGTGAGAACGCGAGCGATAGCAGGGCGTCGTGCGATGTGGCGCTTTCGAAGGTGCGGCCCTCGGACCCGTTGAAGTTCGGGATGCTGCTGACGTACTTCGTGTTCGGCCTCCTGCTGAACAGCGTCGGGATCGTGATCCTGCAGATGATAAACATGTACGGAGTCAGCAAGGAGTCGGCCAGCACTCTGGAGGGCTGCAAGGACGTTCCGATCGCTTCCGTGTCCTTCTTGGTGGCCCCATACCTGAGCCGCCTCGGGTGCAAAAACGCGGTCCTGTTCGGCCTCGCCGTCGTGTCGGTCAGCACGTTCGCAATGGCGTATTTCCAGACGTTCGCCATGGCCCGCATCCTCTTCCTCTCGGCCGGTTGCGCCTTCGCGTTCGTGAAGGTGTCCGTGTACACTACCGTAGGGCTTATCACAGTGAACGAGCAGGAACACGCCGCATTCCTCAATATGGTCGAGGGATCGTTCATGCTCGGCGTCCTCGCTGGGTACTGGAGCTTCGGCCACTTCATGAGCAACGACGACCCGTACCGCTGGCTCGTAGTGTACTACTACTTGTCCCCGCTATGCGTGGTCACTTTCCTCGTCATCCTCGCCACTCCGTACGCCACCGTCCAGTCGGCGTTGCTCGCCTACAAAAACGGCGGAGCCTCCGGCGCTGGGCAGCCGTCGTCGGCGCGGCGGGAGTTCGTCGACATGCTTTCCCTGGCGAAGCTTGGGCTCGTCCGGGTGTTCGTGGTGACCACGTTCCTGTACGTCCTTGTCGAGCAAGGGCTCGGAACGTGGCTGCCGACGTTCAACAAGGAGGTCATCAAGCTCCCGTCGGACCTCAGCGTCGAGTTGACCAGCATTTTCGCCGCGTCCCTCGCCTGCGGCCGCCTGACCGCCGGCGTCCTCCTCCGGTTGGTCTCCTGGCGCGTGCTGCTGAGCGTCTGCTTGACGTCGGCGGTGCTCGTCATCGCCACCTCGCTTTCCCTCGCCCGCGACCTCGACGGCGCTGCCGTCGCGTCGTGGGCGGATCTCCCGGTTCCCGCGCTGCTGCTTCCCAGCGTCGGGCTGTTCCTGGCGCCCGTCTACCCCGCGTTGATATCAGTCGTCCTGTCTGCCCTGCCGAAGGAAAAGCACGCGAGCATGACCGGGCTGCTGACGATGTTCTCCGCCCTGGGCGGCAGCACGGGGTCCATCATCACCGGCTTTGCCTTCGCTGCTTTTGATGGCAGAATCGCTTTTCACTTGGCCATCCCGGCGCTTCTTGTGATTTTGTGGCTGGTGCAGGTCCTCCGGTCCCTCACACGGGTTCCGACCGACACGGGCGAGCCGACGACAGAAGCTGACGACCCTGCGGCCGCCCGAGTACAGCTCATCTGACCCCCCCTGTGTAGCAGTAGCATCTTCTCCGAAGAAGGCTTGGACAGTGTTCTGTCGAAACATGACACTAAGATTTCCCACCCCCGACTCTGCTTTCCCGTTGGTCTCCTGGCGCGTGCTGCTGAGCGTCTGCTTGACGTCGGCGGTGCTCGTCATCGCCACCTCGCTCTCCCTCACCCGCGACTTCGACGGCGCAGCCGTCGCGTCGTGGGCGGATCTCCCGGTTCCCGCGCTGCTGCTTCCCAGCGTCGGGCTGTTCCTGGCGCCCGTCTACCCCGCGTTGATATCAGTCGTCCTGTCTGCCCTGCCGAAGGAAAAGCACGCGAGCATGACCGGGCTGCTGACGATGTTCTCCGCCCTGGGCGGCAGCACGGGGTCCATCATCACCGGCTTTGCCTTCGCTGCTTTTGATGGCAGAATCGCGTTTCACTTGGCCATCCCGGCGCTTCTTGCGATTTTGTGGCTGGTGCAGATCCTCCGGTCCCTCACACGGGTTCCGACCGACACGGGCGAGCCGACGACAGAAGCTGACGACCCTGCGGCCGCCCGAGTACAGCTCATCTGACCCCCCCTGCGTAGCAGTAGCATCTTCTCCGAAGAAGGCTTGGGCAGTGTTCTGTCGAAACATGGCACTAAGATTTCCCACCCCCGACTCTGCTGTCCCGCGGAGAAGACTTGATGCTAGCATCAAACATGCGTGCAAGACAGTTGAAACGTGATCCCCCCTGCGTTCTTTTCGATGGAACCGACGACAACACGGAAATAAGCTTGTCTGGACAAGGTCACAGGAAGGGAGGGTTGGGTTTCTTCCCGTCCAACGACACCCCCCCAACCACTGTTATTGGGTGGCTTGACGACTGTGCAGCAGCATTCCCGCAGCGACACTGTAAGTGTGGTGATACAACCATCCATACGTAAAAGGGCGCTCAGCTTGCCGGCTTCTCCTTCGCTGCTTTTCGACTGAACGATCGCACTTTATTCTCCTTGTAGACGCAAGTCTTTCAGCATGCTTGCTGCCACTGCTTACGTAAGCCTACGTCGCTGCTAAACGGCAGGGCTGCATCTTGCCAACTCATCTCTTTCTCACTCGCACAAACACACCCACTCTCTCTCACTCTCTCTTTGCCCCCTCCGCTCCTGGCTGTGCTGTGTCCTGAAGGACTGGCACGTCTACCGAGTCAACGTTTTTCGGAGCTTCCAGACCAGCGCAGCACCGATTTTTTGTGTTAACAATGCATTGTTGGTGCTAAAAATTAGTAGTTGCAGCGTACTACATGAAACTTACCGAAGCAGGTGAGTTCCGCTAGTGCGCACAAACAAAAGAAGGCACTTTTAACCACAGGAGTTTCTGGTGACACACGGCGGCTGCAGGACCCACAGGTGGGGTCTACAGCAATACAGCAAGGTGGCGAAGCAGCAACACGCCCACGAAGGTCGCATACCAGGATGACAGGCCAATGCAAAAACCTCGCTCAACGTGGATTTTTTTTTTACAGGCCATGCTACAGACTTTTTACCCATGATTTGTCCCGAATTTCGGGGATTAGAATAATCCCTGCCGTGCAGGCTACAAAAACAATGTCAGGCGGCGGCGCGGTTTGGCGGTTGATCCATCCCTGAACGGAAACGAAAACAGGGTAAGTAAGAAAACAGGGCATGTAAGACGTGGGGAGCCCAAGAGCACTCACCTGTCCTGGCGAGAACTGGTGTCGGTCACAAATTGTTTCGAACCTGACTCGCCTAAGCGAGCAAGTAAAGCGTACACGAAAGAAGCCATGCATGCCCCCCCAAACCCACCCAGTACGTATTAGCTTTAAAAGAACCCATTCGACGAAGGTCACCCGGAGACTCTAAAATCCCGGGTTCTCAAGCGAATTATAACTCTGAAAACAGGGTAAGAAACCAGGTGGAGGTCGATCAACCCGACCCGCGCAAACCAAAACGAAGCCGCAAACCCTTCATAAGTGCCTGTCTCTCGGGTTTTGGCGGTATCCATCTTATTCAAGGGGGGTATCCATCTTAAACCCGGGGGCACTGTAGACTACAGCGTAGTCGCCTTCCACAGGGTGAGGTACCCCTGTGTTTAAGATGGATTGGCATTCTCGCCCGTTATCCATCTTAATCAAGGGGGTTTGGCTATCCATCTTATGCACGGGGGGTAGGTAATGGCAGAGAATCATCGGGGTTCTCTACCTTCCGCAGCAGCGCTCGCCGGCGTGCGCCCTCAATGTGGTCAGAATGGCCACAACATTTACCCACAATACTTTGTGGCCTTCCCCCGAACCATGAGGCGGGGTTTCTGTCGACAGCCAGCTCCGGCGGCTATTGAAAAGACCAATTCGGTCTCACCTTCCCCAGTCTTTTCCAATTCGGGGTTTCTTGTTCGAACCCAACGCAGCAGACCAAATTTAGGACCTTTTCTTTTCTCGCCACGTCCGCCACATGCCATGTGTGAAGAACCTGCACCGACCCTGGTCATGCTCAATTGCCACCTGAACCTCCAGGATTTCGGTTCCGGGTTGTGCGGTTCACGAACCGCTCGGGTCAAGAACGTGAATGGAGCGAGAGAAATACTCGGCGTAGCTGCTTTGACTCCGAATCTCAATTAGGAAGTTTAGAGGAACAGGGGAATCTGTTTTGTTCTTCGCTAACACCACCGTGTGTTGCTTTCTCAATCAGGACTTTTGACCTGTTGACAACAGTGTTGTGTTTGTGTGTTTTGTCGTGCTGGGGTAGACCCGCATGACCTCACGTCCGTTCAACGGTAGTTGCAGCACTTGGCATCCCTTCAGTTCTTTGTCTAGCAGTTATTGTCGAGCATTTCCTTCGAAGCTGGCGCTTATGTAAAAGAAAAAAAATAAAGGTCGAAAGACACCAATCTGTACGTCCATTCGGATCGTCGGAAACACAAATATAGAGTTCGATTTGAAGTGGCCCCTGCAGTACTGTACCTGTACTGTACAGTACTGCAGTTACGTGGCGCGTCACGGTGTGTCACTGCTGTTTGAAGCTTGTCACTCACCATCTCCGTAGTTTGATAGACGTGCACACCGCCATATCTCACCAACCCCCTCCGTTCCCTTGTTTGCGTGGCACTCAGATACCCACAGGCACCGCAGAGCCCAAAACCCGGGGTTTTGGCTGAAACCGGCTTTTTTGCTCGGTCAGACAAAGTGCTAAAGTCCCCTGGTTTCATACTTGACCGATAAAACAAACCGGTCCAAAAAGCCCTCGCACGAATAAGCCTCTTTTGGCAAAAAAAAACCCCGTTCAACACTTCTTTCCCCTGCTCTCGGCGTCGGACGTGTGTTCTTCTAGCCTCCCCCCTCCTTGCTTGTTGCCACGGCGGCCGGTCACGCTGCCCCAGCGCGCGGGTATTTCCAGCCGATACACCTCACCCCTCTCGCCTTCGTGACGAGATCTGGTCGGCAATATGCGTACACTAATGGCACGCCGGCGAAGTTTGGGCTTCGAGCCTGGGGGTTTGTAGTTTGATTGAACCCGCTTGATACGTGGCGTGGCCGCCCGCGCAAGATTCTGATACCGGGTGCATGAGTCTGCGCCCCCCCGCGTCTGAAGCCACTCGACCAAACGACCAGGAAACACTAATTTTGCAATTTGTCTCAAGCCACTCGACCAAACAACCAGGAAACACTATTTTTAGACTTAAAGTTCGGATCCGGGATCTCAGAGTCTCCGGCGGTTTGCAGTTGTTTCCCAAACGACGCCAGGAAACACTAATTTGCAATTAAGCCACCCGACCAAACGACCAGGAAACACTGTTTTGAGAGTTAAAGTTCGTTTGCAAATCCGGGATCTCAGAGTCTCCGGGGTTTTGCTTTTCTTCCGACCAGAGCACGCCCGTTCCGCTCGTCTGGGGAGAGGAGGGAGGGCAGGGGTATCTGCGGAGCGTCGGGGTATACGGCAGGGATGCCCTGCTGCAAGGAAGGGGTGATGGGGCGGCCGACGCCGGAAGGCCCGTGCGGCCGCAGACCTCGTCGTCGGCCGTGAGGGGGCCAGCTGGCGGCGGCGGCGGCGGAGTGCGCGGGGGGCGGCGTGTCGCCTGGGCCCCCCTCCGGGTGCTGTTCCGCTTGGCCGCCGGTGCAGAGCAGCAGTGTGCCGCCGCCCCTGCTCTCCTCGCAGGCGGCGGCGGCGGCGGCGGCGGCCGCGTTGGCGTGGCCGCCCGCCGGCGCGCAATATGCTGATCCGCGGGCGCAAGAGTCTGCTCCCCACCGCGGCGTCTGAAGCTACCCGACCAAACGACCACGAAACACTAATTTTTGCATTTTGTCTGAAGCCACTCGACCAAACGACCACGGAAACACTGTTTTTAGACTTAAAGTTCGGTTGATGATCCGGGATCTCAGAGTCTCCGGGGTTTTGCACTGTGTTTGAAACCACACGATGCCAAACGACCAGGAAACACTAAATCAACGCTTTTCTTCCGACCGGGAGAGCACGCCCGTTCCGCTCGTCCCCTGGGGGGGGGCGGTGGGGAGAGGAGGAAGGGCAGGGGTATCTGCGGAGCGTCGGGGTATGCGGCAGGGATGCCCTGCTGCAAGGAAGGGGGTGATGCGGCGGCCGACGCCGGGAGGCCCGTGCGGCCGCAGACCTCGTCGTCGGCCGTGAGGGGGGGCCAGCTGGCGGCGGCGGCGGCGGCGGAGTGCGCGGGGGGCGGCGTGTCGCCTGGGCACCCCTCCGGGTGCTGCTCCGCTTGGCCGCCGGTGCAGAGCAGCAGTGTGCCGCCGCCCCTGCTCTCCTCGCAGGCGGCGGCGGCGGCCGCGTTGGCGTGGCCGCCCGCCGGCGCGCAAGATGCTGATCCGCGGGCGCAAGAGTCTGCTCCCCCCGCCGCCGTCTCGTCGCTGGCGGCGGCCGCGGCCCCTGCAGCCCCTCCCGCCGACGCGGCCGCCGACTCTGTCATCCCGATCACGCTGGCCAGCCTGCCGGGACGGTCGCCCGGCGCGGCGTCCCTGCGGGGTCCTAACACGTTCGACCGGCCCTTCGTGCCCGGACACCCTACCGGGCTCAACACGGAAACGCGGCCGGTGTCCAGGCGTGGCCGCATGGGAGCCACCCACAGCGTCGGTATGGCTTGTGTTTTTAGTACTAACAATCTTGTGGGTTGCCCTTCAATGTATTGTGCAGGCTAAAAAGACGTAGGCAGCGTGTTTTGGTGGCTGATCAGAATTCCTTACCTGAATATACACAGGGTAAATACAAGTGGGAAAACGATCAACCGGCACGCACAAACCAAAACGAAGCGCCTGTCTTTTTTATGGTAACAAGCTTGCTTGTCTATATCAAAAAGTGTCGGATGGCAGCGTGCTGTGTTAAATCACTCAAACCAGGGGTAACACACGTACGCACAAACAAAAAAATATGCTGGCTGTGCCTAGAACAAATGGATCTACCGAACGTAGATTGGGATACCATCTCTATCCGGCGAGACGCCCGGCTGCTGTGGGACGAAGACAATGCGTTTTTTCCCCATCATGCGACGCCGCCCATGATGTCGCCAACGGACGACACTGTTCGCGTTGTGGCGGCGTTTGTATCGCCTCATGCCTGCGGTCCCGACTCAGGGGCAGGGACAATCGTGACAGATTCGCCTTGCCAGAGGCGCTCAACACCACGTGGGTCTTCTATTCAAAGTCAAAGCAGCTACGTTGAGTATTTCTTTTTTGTATAAAGCACCTGCTTTTGTAGGAAATACTTTAGGAGGCTGCCAGCTGCAAAAGATCAAAGGAGGTAAATGTGCTGTAGCCCACACGAAACACAGGTGAATCTGGGTTCAGTGGCGGGCGTAAGCGTTCAACAAAAAAGACCCATTTTGTAGTTGTATTGTTTCTCCCCCTCTAGCCTCCTTCGAAGTAAGCACAAGGCAGCCCCTCGAGTATTTTGAAAGTATGCTAATACTACAGGGAATAGTTGACTAGACCTCTTGAGTTCGTGCTAACCGCGATTCGGGAGTCGGGAGAACCTACGAAGCCAAAAACAGGACCGACCCTCCCGTTCGTGAGAGAAAACGCGAAGAATACAAGTACCTTCTTTTTTCCATCTATGTGGCCACGGCTCGCTCCGCGCCCACGGCGCAACGACTTGCGCCCGCCGTAGTAGTACGGGATAGTAGTGGGGCGACCGGATACTCCTCGGAGAGATGGTCCCTGCACTCTAACTCGTCTCTCTCTCTCTCTATCTTTGTCAAGAGCTGCGACTCAACTGTTCACCCGCTGCAGGCGCATGCGTGCTGAGCGATGCGGTTTTGAGGGCACTTCCTGCACAAAGCCCATACCATAGCCACCCAAGGCCTACTTTCCCCTACCACGGCGGCCCCGATGACCTTCCAGATGCCGCGCAAAGTCATCCAAGCGAGCCTGCTTCCGCTCTTCGCTGCGAGGTTGAACTCGACCCTGTTGACATCAGCATCGAGCTGGGTTCGAGCTGACTGCTCGTCGGTTGAGTACGGCGCGAAGCGCATCCGGACACATCACCAACGAGGGCCCACCAGACCAACCTATCGTCCCCGGCGGGCCGTGGTGAAGCCCGTTTGTCGCTGGAAACGGATAAGCTACGGATCCGAAGACCCTCCCCACAAGGGAGCAGCTGCCGTCTTCCCATCATTGGATAAGTAAAGCGACAACAAGAGTAGTGGTTTTTCATTGTTGCGGCCTCCCACCTATTCTACACCTCTCGTGTCACTGCACAAAGTCAGACTAGAGTCAAACTCAACAGGGTCTTCTTTCCCCGCTGACAGTTTCAAGTCCGTTCCCTTGACTGCTGTTTCGCCAGATAGTAGGTAGGGACAGAAGGAATCTCATTGGTTGACAAGCGCAGAGCCCTGCGCGATCCGGGGCGAGAACGACCAGGCCACCGTCAGCCGGCACAGAGCCACGCCCCCGTCGGGTCTCCTGGTACTGGTACGAAGCCCGAAGGAAGCCGACGTCAACCGTCCTACTCGGAATCGGAAGTATTAGGGCTTCGCCAGCATCTTGGCGATGACCGAGTCGACACGCAAGAGGGTTCTACCAGCTCGCCGTGCGGGCGGCCGGCAACGATGGCGCGCGTGTGGTGCTCGCGCTTCTCTCCGGCGAAAGCCGGCAGGACGTACTTCGGCGGCACCGAAATGGGAACGCGCACCACGACCCCGACACCTCCGCGTCACCGCATGGTGCGTAAGTCGAACATTGAGTGCGTGAGCCCCTCCGAAGAAAGGTCCATCACACTAGTTCCAGGCTATTTAGCCCGGGTCTCTGGGTCGCGTCCCCCTCCTTCTCTTCGTCGCCTGATCTTGCGTCTTGCTGGTCCGTCCGGGCTGGTCGCTTCGCGCTTCCCCGTGCGTGTAGGTCGAACTTTGAGTGCGTGAGCCCCTCCGAAGAAAGGTCCATCACACTAGTTCCAGGCTACTTAGCCCGGGTCTCTGGGTCGCGCCCCCCTCCTTCTCTTCGTCGCCTGATCTTGCGTCTTGCTGGTCCGTCCGGGCTGGTCGCTTCGCGCTTCCCCTTCGTCACCGCATGGTGCACAAAACGCGCCAGTCTTCGACCTGGCACGAGAGGCGTAACGACTTCCCAAGAATGTGTGCCCGTCGGTGAGGTCGGGCAGGCTGTGCATTTCTTGTCCCTCATCCACCAGCCAAGGTCGGCATCCGCTCTTTGGCAATGCTCACAACAACTGGACTCCTTGGGAACGCCCGTGTCTGATGGACCTCCGCGCCCCGAGGGCGAGGAGGTCGAGCAGGCTGTGTTCATTTCTTGTCCCTCATCCACCAGCCAAGGTCGGCATCCGCTCTTTGGCAATGCTCACAACAACTGGTCTCCTTGGGAACGCCCGTGTCTGACGGATCTCCGCGCCCCGAGGGTGAGGAGGTCGAGCAGGCTGTGCAAACGGGGCACCGACCGTCGAGACCCCTCGCTCGGCAGTGAGCGGGAGCGCGCCGCGACCCCTGGGAGCCGTCCGATGCAAGCGCTCCCAAATTGGGAGGTGGGACGGCGCCAACACGATTCGCCTGTACGGCGGCGACCACCTCGGGCTTCTTCTCCCACATCGTGTACAGAATTGCCACGCCCCGGACTGGCTCCAAGGCGGTTAGCGTGCTGTAAGGCACGCCGAGCAGGTCGGCGAGCGTACCACACGCTTGTGGAATCGCAGCATCTGTCACGTACTGTTACGTACAAAATGTTTACTCGCCGTCGGGGGTTGCGCGTCTCATGAGCGTAGCCTCCTCGTCGTCGCTCTCCTCTGATTGCGGCGACACGACGGTCGCCCTCGGCCTCCTCTTCTTCATCATTTTGCTTTCTCTTTGCTGTTTGGTGCGAAGGTCGCACACAGTGTTCACACTCGGGCGGAGTTGTGCGCATGAAAAGGCAAGGCAACAAACGCAAGCGTGAACGAGGGGAAAGCACTGATTATCTTATTACCTTCACGATTAAACGAAGCTAGCGGGTTGCCTGCTCTCGCACCTACTTTCTGTTACGATGCTTTATTGGTGTGATGTCCACTTCCAGGCACAACCGCGGCAAGAATTCGGCAAAACTTGAAACCGACCACACCATGTGTTGGATTGCTTCTTATGCAGTAGATCGTCACGCTCTTGTAGCAAGTTGCGCATGTAGATCGTCACGCTCTTGCACATTCTTCGTTGTCACGGACTACCATAAAACGCAGGACGGTCGGACTCACCGATCCCGGAGCCGACGGAATGGCTGACGGATCATGACGTGACCTCGAAGAAGACTACACGGCCCACTCCGGGTCCCACCGCGCTGGCGCACGCTGCGATCCCCGTGAACGTGAGCGGGGGCGACGAGCCGCAGCAGCAGCAGCAGCAGCAGCAGGCGCTGGGGCAGGCTGCTGCATGCACCCAGCAGCCACTGGCCGCTGATGCTGAAGGGTCGCGCCGCCAGTGATGGTGTACTGCGCCGGGTGCTTAGACGCGTGCGTGTCTATCATCATGCGGGTCTACCCCTACACGACAAGACACACGAACACAATATCATCATGCGGGTCTACCCCTACACGACAAGACACACGAACACAACAGGTCTAAAGTCCTGGGTGAGAAAACATAGGCGAAGAACAAACCAGCTTGTGTTCGTATTGTATTTGCCCCACTACCCCTCTACCTCTTTATATTTCCTCCCTTCCATTCGGAGTCAAAGCAGCTACGTCGAGTATTTTGCAGCCCCCATAAAACAGTTTAACAACCATAACCCCCCGGAATTTCACTCTCAAAACGCAGGACGGTCGGACTCACCGATCCCGGAGCCGACGGAATGGCTGACGGACCACGACGTGACCTCCGAAGAGGACGACACGGCCGCGCCGGCGCACGCCGCGATCCCCGTGAACGTGAGCGGGGGTGCCGGCGACGAACCGCAGCAGCAGCAGCAGCAGCAGCAGCAGGCGCTGGGGCAGGCTGCTGCATGCACCCGGCAGCCGCTGGACAACTGGCCGCTGATGCTGAAGGGTCGCGCCGCCAGTGATGGTGTACTGCGCCGGGTGCTTGGACGCGTGCGTGTCTATCATCATGCGGGTCTACCCCTACACGACAAGACACACGAACACAACAGGTCTAAAGTCCTGGGTGAGAAAACATGGGCGAAGAACAAACCAGATTGTGTTCGTATTGTATTTGCCCCACTACCCCTCTACCTCTTTATATTTCCTCCCTTCCATTCGGAGTCAAAGCAGCTACGTCGAGTATTTTGCAGCCCCCATAAAACTGTTTAACAACCATAACCCCCCGGAATTTCAAGCGAACTTCAACTCTTAAAACGCAGGACGGTCGGACTCACCGATCCCGGAGCCGACGGAATGGCTGACGGACCACGACGTGACCTCCGAAGAGGACGACACGGCCGCGCCGGCGCACGCCGCGATCCCCGTGAACGTGACGGGGGTGCCGGCGACGAACCGCAGCAGCAGCAGCAGCAGCAGCAGCAGGCGCTGGGGCAGGCTGCTGCATGCACCCGGCAGCCGCTGGACAACTGGCCGCTGATGCTGAAGGGTCGCGCCGCCAGTGATGGTGTACTGCGCCGGACGCGTGCGTGTCTCATCATGCGGGTCTACCCACTACCCCTCTACCTCTTTATATTTCCTCCCTTCCATTCGGAGTCAAAGCAGCTACGTCGAGTATTTTGCAGCCCCCATAAAACAGTTTAACAACCATAACCCCCCGGAATTTCAAGCGAACTTCAACTCTTAAAACGCAGGACGGTCGGACTCACCGATCCCGGAGCCGACGGAATGGCTGACGGACCACGACGTGACCTCCGAAGAGGACGACACTGCCGCGCCGGCGCACGCCGCGATCCCCGTGAACGTGAGCGGGGGTGCCGGCGACGAACCGCAGCAGCAGCAGCAGCAGCAGCAGCAGGCGCTGGGGCAGGCTGCTGCATGCACCCGGCAGCCGCTGGACCACTGGCCGCTGATGCTGCAAGGGTCGTCGGGCGACGCGTCGGGCGGGGCGCCGCCGGTGATGGTGTACTGCGCAGGGTGCTTGGACGCGTGCGAGGCGTGCCCCACCTGCAAGCGGCCGCTGCGGGCCGCCGATTTCCCCGCGGACTCCCCTTCGGCCGGCACTGAGCGCGGCTCCCTCGAACGGCGGCTCATCGCCGCCTCGCGGAATCTCTCCCTCGCAGACCTCGCGCTGCTCCATGCCTTCGCTGCTACCATGCGCACCATGCAGAGCGGCCGCGGCCCCCCCGATGCACCCCGGGAACCCGGAACGAACGCCGACGACAGCAGCAACAGCAACAGCAACCGCAACAGCAACAACAACAACAACAACAGCAACGACAACGACGAAGGGGGGAAAAACAGCGGCGGCGGCGGCGGCGGCGGCAACAACGATGATGGCCACGGGCCTTCGCTCCCGTCGGTGCAGGAAAAGCGGGGGCAGCCGGTGCGGCAGCTGGATGCGGAGGCGGCGGCCAGGAAGGCGCCGGTGCCGCGGCCGCAGGGCAGCCATCACCACCAGCACCACCAACCCCCGTCGTCGTCACCCGGTGACGCGGCGCAGGAGCGGGAGGCCGCTAGCGGCAAGCCGGCCCGGCCGCGGCACCGGCGGAAGCGGCCGGGCGACGCGAAGAGCGCCGCGGCGCAGGCCGCCGACCGGAACTACTTCCTCGGCGACTCGCCGAACAAAGCGGGCGGCGGCGGCGGCGGCGGCCGCGAACTTGCGGGGGGCGAGGGGGACAGCACGAGCGAGACCTCGGAAACCGAGTTGACCGAAGAGTCAGTCGGCGTCGGCGCGTTCGACCGGCATGCGTACGTGGACCCAGGGTCACTGGACGGCACGTCTGCAGGCGACGTGACGCCTGCCGCCGATCCGTCGCTGCCGGACGCGGGGCCCGACGCGGCCGATGTGTCTTCGTCTGCGGACGACACGTTTGCGAAGGACCTGGCGCACATCCACTTCCCGTCCACCAACGACCTCCGAGCGTCCGCTGCCGACAGCGCCACCCCCGACCACGGCGACTCCGACAACGAAGACGAACCGCTGACGCCGGACGAGCCGCAGGTTCTTTGACACAAGGTCCAAAAAGCGCCGGCTCCGCCGCCGCAGTGCCACCACACCACCACCAGCACCACCACCAGCACCACCACCAGCACCAGCACCACCACCACCACCACCAGCACCCCCAGCACCAGCACCACCAGCACCACCACCACCACCATCACCACCAGCACCGTCGTCGTCACCCGGTGACGCGGCGCAGGAGCGGGAGGCCGCTAGCGGCGCCGGCCCGGCCGCGGCACCGGCGGAAGCGGCCGGGCGACGCGAAGAGCGCCGCGGCGCAGGCTGCCGACCGGAACTACTTCCTCGGCGACTCGCCGAACAAAGCGGGCGGCGGCGGCGGCGGCGGCCGCGAACTTGCGGGGGGCGAGGGGGATAGCTCAAGCGAGACCTCGGAAACCGAGTTGACCGAAGAGTCAGTCGGCGTCGGCGCGTTCGACCGGCATGCGTACGTGGACCCAGGGTCGCTGGACGGCACGTCTGCAGGCGACGTGACGCCTGCCGCCGATCCGTCGCTGCCGGACGCGGGGCCCGACGCGGCCGATGTGTCTTCGTCTGCGGACGACACGTTTGCGAAGGACCTGGCGCACATCCACTTCCCGTCCACCAACGACCTCCGAGCGTCCGCTGCCGACAGCGCCACCCCCGACCACGGCGACTCCGACAACGAAGACGAACCGCTGACGCCGGACGAGCCGCAGGTTCTTTGACACAAGGTCCAAAAAGCGCCGGCTCCGCCGCCGCAGTGCCACCACACCACCACCAGCACCACCACCAGCACCACCACCAGCACCAGCACCACCACCACCACCACCAGCACCACCAGCACCAGCACCACCAGCACCACCACCACCACCATCACCACCAGCACCGTCGTCGTCACCCGGTGACGCGGCGCAGGAGCGGGAGGCCGCTAGCGGCAAGCCGGCCCGGCCGCGGCACCGGCGGAAGCGGCCGGGCGACGCGAAGAGCGCCGCGGCGCAGGCCGCCGACCGGAACTACTTCCTCGGCGACTCGCCGAACAAAGCGGGCGGCGGCGGCGGCGGCGGCCGCGAACTTGCGGGGGGCGAGGGAGACAGCTCAAGCGAGACCTCGGAAACCGAGTTGACCGAAGAGTCAGTCGGCGTCGGCGCGTTCGACCGGCATGCGTACGTGGACCCAGGGTCGCTGGACGGCACGTCTGCAGGCGACGTGACGCCTGCCGCCGATCCGTCGCTGCCGGACGCGGGGCCCGACGCGGCCGATGTGTCACCGTCTCCGGACGCCACGTTCGCGAAGGACCTGGCGCACATCCACTTCCCGTCCACCAACGACCTCCGAGCGTCCGCTGCCGACAGCGCCACCCCCGACCACGGCGACTCCGACAACGAAGACGAACCGCTGACGCCGGACGAGCCGCAGGTTCTTCTTGACACAAAGGTCTGCCCCACCCTTCCCAGTCCCTCAAGGTTTCATACCCTACCTGCGGAGTCTTACACTCCCCGCGACCTTTTTCCCTTTCCTTCTCTACACTTTCTTCGAAGATAGCTGGATGCTAGCATCAAACATGCATGAGAGGCGGTGTCTTGCCTAAACATTAAAATACGGTTTCCCCACACCACCTCCCATTCCTCATTTCTTTTGGCACGGACTTAGCACACTCCTGTTTTTCCTCTTTTCTTTTCGGGGGCGAACCCCCGTTTTCATATATCGTCTCTTTTTCTTGGTTGTTACGTTAGTGGTATCGTCCTTTGACAGAGTGAGCCAATGCCTCTCATCTCACCTTCAAGACACGGCCGTCCCTGCAAAAAAGACATTAGCGTCCGGCATTGTGCATGCGTGTTACACCCGGCAGTCCCTATTGATCCCGCGCAACGAGGCCTCGAAACTCAAAAGAGAACCGCTAAGAATTTCGTTTTGATTATTCCTTCTCGGGTTAAGAGACCAACAGAAAGAGTCGAGAGAATCGATCCCTTGTTATTCCATGCTTTATCATTCACGGCGAACGCCTGCTTTGGGCACGCTGGTTTGCTCACAGTAACATCGGTGGTCGACCCGTAGTCGTTGGGTAGTATTGGCAACTGGTTGTTACGTTAGTGGAAGCCATTTGCATGCAAATATGAGGACAATGGCCGAAACCACCAATGACCAACAACCAAGGTACCCACCGATCCTCTTACCTCGTGTAACCACCACTCTGACGACTCTCAGATCACAAAGGATATCTTCCCTTAACGACGAAGGCCGGAGACTTTAAAACCCCGGAGTTTCAAGCGAACTTTCACTCTAAAGAAGATTATCCTACCGAGCATATTCACTCACTATAGCAGGCCAATCCTCCCCCGCAGGCCTTACGTTCAGCGTGCTGAACGTACTGATTTCAGCACGTTAATTTTCTTAGTTTCTACACAACAAAACTACGCATTTCTTTTTGTACACGTGCTGAATCAGTACGTGTACACGTGCTGATTCAGTACGTGTACACGTGCTGAATCAGTACGTGTACACGTGCTGAATCAGTACGTGTACACGTGCTGAATCAGTACGTGTACACGTGCTGAATCAGTACGTGTACACGTGCTGAATCAGTACGTGTACACGTGCTGAATCAGTACGTGTACACGTGCTGAATCAGTACGTGTACACGTGCTGAATCAGTACGTGTACACGTGCTGAATCAGTACGTGTACACGTGCTGAATCAGTACGTGTACACGTGCTGAATCAGTACGTGTACACGTGCTGAATCAGTACGTGTACACGTGCTGAATCAGTACGTGTACACGTGCTGAATCAGTACGTGTACACGTGCTGAATCAGTACGTGTACACGTGCTGAATCAGTACGTGTACACGTGCTGAATCAGTACGTGTACACGTGCTGAATCAGTACGTGTACACGTGCTGAATCAGTACGTGTACACGTGCTGAATCAGTACGTGTACACGTGCTGAATCAGTACGTGTACACGTGCTGAATCAGTACGTGTACACGTGCTGAATCAGTACGTGTACACGTGCTGAATCAGTACGTGTACACGTGCTGAATCAGTACGTGTACACGTGCTGAATCAGTACGTGTACACGTGCTGAATCAGTACGTGTACACGTGCTGAATCAGTACGTGTACACGTGCTGAATCAGTACGTGTACACGTGCTGAATCAGTACGTGTACACGTGCTGAATCAGTACGTGTACACGTGCTGAATCAGTACGTGTACACGTGCTGAATCAGTACGTGTACACGTGCTGAATCAGTACGTGTACACGTGCTGAATCAGTACGTGTACACGTGCTGAACTCAGTACGTTGTGCACGTACTATCTTTTCATCTGGAGAATCAAACACAGTAACGGCGGAGGGTTGAGGCCGGAGAGGAGGCACGGGCAAAGACATGCACCACTGGCAGGTGAGCCCCCCATGCTCTATTTATTTTTTGCCTGACCCTACGTACTGATTTTCAGTAGGCATTTAGCTCCAAGACAAAAGAGCTGCGTAAGCCCTGCTCCCCCGGCACGTAGAAACAAAAAATGGCACTTACTGATATCCTCGAGGATGAAGTCAACTAGCGTTTGCATGCTGTCCACGCTGCGCGGAGTTTGACGTGCGTGTTTGCGTGCATCATCGCACACCGGCCAGAGCAGTCAACCGGCACGTACAAACACACGCCTATTCTTTTTTGCCTTATTCTTTTCATCACCTTTGGTCAGCTGATGCTGATCGTCCGTTGCTTCGTTTATGAGTGCAAGCCCCAACTCCGGAAATGTTCGTTTTCGCATTGGAGCATGTTATTCGGAGAAGACCCAACCTAGCATCAAGTCTTCATGCATGAGAGAGGCAGTGTTGATTGTCTAAACATTGCACCGAGGATTTTTTTTTCTTGAAAGTATGCTATTACCAGGGGTCTTTAAAAGTTTGGGGGTTGGAGCGGAAAACCCGGTAAAACCCGGTGTGAGGTCAAAATTCTTTTTCCAACACTTGGGGGCAGCAGGGATGCCTTGGAACGAAAATCTACGCTCTAAACCGGAGTCTTGGGGAATCACACGGCATTCAGCGGTGAGTCGCCCCGACCCGCACAGTAGGCTGTGTTGACGCTTCGGTGGGGGGAGACCTGCCCGCGCAGCGATATGTTTTGTGGTGGTGAGCCACCTTTTGGCTTCTGCGTGCGTGTGCCGCCTCTGGTGCACGATTGGACCAGCGTTAAACTCCGGGACACCGACCCACCCGTTCGTGAGAAAAAGCGAAGCATAAAAACACCTTTTTTTTCCTTAACAAACCTACGCATTTCTTCTTATCTTTGTCAAGAGCTGCAAC
Source organism: Diplonema papillatum (assembly GCA_030068145.1). NCBI lineage: Eukaryota > Euglenozoa > Diplonemea > Diplonemida > Diplonemidae > Diplonema > Diplonema papillatum. The sequence goes on from JAPJBO010000143.1 coordinate 192,109, forward strand.
TCAACTATTCCTTCGTCCCTTCTGAGCTTCATGAGCTTCATAGCTGCTACGCTGTTATCTGTCTCCACACCAACCACGCAGGGTTCACTAATTGCGGTCGGTCATAAAACGCCAGTCCTGTGCGCGATACTGCTTGGAGGCGCAATATAGCCGTTATTGTTGTCCGTTGTTCTTGTTGCTGTCGTCGTCGTTGCTTGGCGTGATGGGGAAAAAAAATCAAGGACGCTCGACCGCCCAACCCCCCTCCGGCACTTGTTTGGCGCCCCTGAGAAGTACTGTCTGCCATCCAAAAAAAGGATCTCTCCAGAAACAGTGCACACTTCAGCCGCCACTGCCGGGGGGTGCCATTGCGGCTTACCTGGTACTCCGATTCTTGTGCAACCAACGCCAAGAGTTCGTGGTAGTTGCCAGAATTGCCAAGCAGTCCCGGAAAGCTGTCTGAATACGCATTTTTTTTTACTTAAGCGCCAGCTTGAAAGGAAATGCTCGACGATGCTGCCCGACAAAGAACAGAAGGGAACCCAAGTGCTGTAACTACCGAACCACGTGTTGAACGGACGTGAGGTCTGCGGGTCTACCCCGACACGACAAATCACACGAACACAACAGGTCAAAGTCCCGAGTGAGAAAGCAACACACGGTGGTGTAAGCGAAGAACAATTCAGATTGTGTTTGTATTGTATTTGCCCCTCACCTCTGTATTTCCTCCCTTCCATTCGGAGTCGAAGCAGCAACGTCGAGTATTTTATACCAAACATGAAATGTTGGAGGAAATGAGAAGCTCGTCGCCGCAAACCGTGGCGTTTTCACTTGCGTCCTGAATCCAGCTTTACGTATAAAAACGATCAGGCACGGCGTTCAACGAAAACAACTCTCTCTTCCCATCACCATCATCATCATTGTTTTGTGTATCAGCCGCAGGTGTGCGAGAGACGAGCTCTTATTTTTTTGTCATATTACTAGCAAAACAAGTACTAGCAGTACAAGCATAGTACCTTGCCTCAACTCTCCAACCCATCCCCCCCGGAGTTTCTGCCCTCCCGCCCGCAAACCCGTCCTGGCGAGTCGCAGTCACAAGTAAAGCGAGGATTTTAGCCGATTGCTCAGACGCGGTTGCAGGGGCTTACTCCCCGAGACGGATTGCATCGAGCTCAGAAATAACACGGCTGTCCTGTCCGCAGACACTGGTAGCAGTGTGCCGGGATCATTCAAGAACGCTTAGCAGTAATCTGCAACAGCAGGGCGGACAGCCACGGTCTTCGCTTTCTTGGCAACACGTCATGAAACAATACACAAGCCAAAAATACCAGCGCCGCAGGCGCGGAAAAATTTTCAAGCTATTGGGCCAGTCACAGGTTCCAAAATTGAGGCTGCACGTTGCTTCAACGATGATCCAAAGGTGCAGTAACCGGTGCTGTGTACTGCTAGTGTGACTGTTGTAATGTAGCACTACTACTGGGCCCTCAGCTGTCGCATCATTCTGTGCTTTTTTTTTTTGGTTGCTCGGACTTGGTCCGAGCACCAGACCCATATATAATTGAAAGAAACGGATCTGGCGCTTCCTTTGAGCGCACTTCCTTCAAACCTGTTTTGTTCATCTAACGGGAGTGAGGATAGTACGCTGCCATCGATCTGTGTTTTCGTTCTTGACAACTTGCATTTGTTAGACACAACAACAATTGATTTCACACGTTACGTTGATAACATGCGGCATAGCATGCGATCGCGTGTATTAGCAGGCCTCGCATGACTATTCACATGCCATGTCGCAGCATGCGACACCTTAAAACAGGTGGGTCTTACGCGTCCAGGCACTAGCCCCCCTCCCCCCTTTTTTTGACATCCACCAGAAGTACTTGCCATACGTACTTGTCTGTTGCATTTGCCACATGCAAGCTGCAGACACGGTAGTTTGTACCACAACTGCGTTAAGCTGCCCAGTTGTTTGTGACACCACATATGGCAGCGACGTCACCGATTCTGTCTCTCTCTCTCTCTATCTCTGCTCGTACTACAAACCCCAACGCAAAAGCGTTGCGAACAAGAAGGGTTATATTTTTTTCTGTGTACGCACCTGCTTTTGTTGGAAATATTTGAGGAGACTGCCAGAGTTGTGAAATCTCAAAGGAGGTAAGCCACCCATGTGCTGGTGGCCCACACGAAACCACAGTTAAATGTGGGTTTAGTGGCGGGCGTAAACGTTCAACGAAGAAGGCTCACTTTGGAGTTGTATTGTTTTCTCCCCCTCTAGCCTCCGTCGAAATAAGCAAGGCAGTCCCTCGAGTATTTTTGCTTCACATAAAAGCGCCAGCTTGGAAGGAAATGCTCGACGATGCTGCCAAAGAGAAGTGAAGGAGGCTGACGATGTTGTTCGACCGGACTCGAGTGCATTGTTACTTTCGTTTTCCTCCTTGCCATCCCACGCATCCTAGGCGTAGCTGTTTTGGTTAAGTGCGAGAGACGTTATGTCGCTGGCAGCCAGGAAGCAGACGACACACGGTTGCGCACCCTCGTAGATGATCTCATGCACGAGCGGGAAGCATCAGGCGCAGTGGCTGTGAGCCAAGTCCGACTTTCCGAGTCTGAACCAGAATCAGAATCAGGGCCCGTCACACAAACACAGCAGGGTCAAAGTCCTGAAGGGTGAGAAAACAACACACGGTGGTGTAAGCGAAGAACAACCACTACTCCAACAAGGGAATGTTGAGTGACCGCCTTAACCCGGGGAAACGAGCTCGGGCGAGGTCACCTTTCATCTACCTTGAATTTTTCTTTGAACCAACCACACCCTGAAGGCTGTGTGAAGTTCTCTAATCGACTTTCGTGGTGCATCAACTCCCTCAGTGAAACTGTGATAGTTGGCAGCGTACTACACGAAGCTTACCAAAGCAGGTTACCAAACCACCGTTCATAGAGCACAGGCCTTGATGCGAGGGGTTGATCCCAGCCTTCTGAATACCAGCAGTACGCTGATGCCCAGCAAATTGGGCCACCTTGCAACCTGAGCTCTGGATCCAACTACGAGCTTTTTAACAGCAGCAGCATTAATATACGCTATTGGTGCTGGACTTACCGCGGGTGCTGGCACCAGACTTGTCCACCAATTGTGTTCATTGACAGGTTTAGATATCATCCATTGCTTCTAACGTACTAAGTACGTGTCGAGGCTATTTCTCTTCGCTGCCTCAGCAGTGTTGAGTTCCGCTAGTGTGCGCGAAAGGCGCCGGGGCGCTGGTGGGCACACCATGTGATACAAGCCGCAGATACTCCGCACAAAGTTGCGGAGATGTGCCAGCTCCGCCACGAGCCCAGGGCTTACGCTCCGTTTTCGGTCTCAGAGAAAATACGTGTGGTCCACGTGTGGGCGCTTAAGGTTCGAGGGGGGGAAAAAACCTTTCCCCTTATGTGCGACGGGCAAAAAAAATAGCGTCGCTACTGGACTTGCCGACACCTGTGGGCCTAGACTCCCCTGCATGTGGACCAATAAATCAAAATCCACATGTGGTACCTGTGGATCCACACGTGGGGGAACAAACACGAAAAATAATTAACGTGTGGAAATCCACGCGTTCCACACGTGGAGCGTAAGCCCTGCCCGAGCCACCAAAACGAGTTGACCCAAAACGCCCCCGACTTGATGCTAGCATTAAACACATGAGAGGCAAGTAGCGCCTGAACACGAAACTAAGGTTTTCCCCCCATAAACGATCTCTAGTAGCACGGGTGGTCCTGGCTGTGACGAGCTACGAACAGCCGCCTGACAAACCAGACTCACACCGCTGTCCTGTCTGCAGACACTCAAGTTCTGTGCTGATGATGGTCCGACTTATGTGTGCGTGGCTTAAAGGACCGAAACACGGCGCAAACGGGACCAGTGCGGTGTTGAGCACATACCCATTCCAAGCACGTTCTTGCAATCCCCCCATAAAAGGTCAAGATCTGCAAACCCCCCCCAGGAACCTCTGAACTCATACCCCCTGGAGCTTTCGCTCTTCTAAAAGAAGAAGAAGGGGAACCTTTATTTTGTCGGAAGACTATCTGCACTCGCTGCCAAACGCGTGTTCCCCGTTTTTATTAAATTCGATTCTCTGCTTTTTTGTATCCGCGCCTGCTTTGCAGGAAATACTTGAGGAGGCTGCCAGCTGCAAAATATGAAAGGAGGTAAATGTGCTGTAGCCCACACGAAACACAGGTGAATTTGGGTTCAGTGGCGGGCGTAAGCGTTCAACCAGGGTTTAAGTTAGGGCCGGTTTTCCGGTTTCCAAAACCGGCTTTCGGCTAAACCCGGTTTTGGAAAAAAAAAAAAAAAAAGTGGAATTCGCCCCAGCCCGGAACCGGCTTGTTCACTACTACACTGCACTGCTGCAGTGCACTACTATTCTGCACTGCACTGCACTACATACCAGGGTGGGGGATTCACAAAGTCATGGCAAAGCGAACAGCGATCCAGGCGCATCTGGGCAGCTTCGGTTTCTCACGAAGGAAGATCAGGGGGACCGCCTCAGAGGAGCTGGGCGTTGACTACAACGTTGAGTATGCAACATGGACAGCTGCTGGGTATCCGTGTAAGGATAGGTTCAGCAACCTGCACGCCTTTCTTTGCCACCAAGGAAGGGTTCGTCGTTTCGCGCACCATCAGCCACTGAACAACAACGTGCTTGTGGAGTGGATGCAAGAGTTCGACAAGCTCGCTGCCGAGGGTGACGCGAAGCCTGAGCACAGCCGCAAGCCATGGACTGCGCTTGTGGCGGAATCGCGATCAGACGAAGGCCGATGCCGCCGCAGGCCGGAAACGTGGCCCCGGGGATGCGAATGAGGGCCGGGAACGCGTCCGAACCGCAGTGCAGCGCTGACAGGCAAAAACCGGGAAAACCGGGAATAGAGCTAAAAAGAAAATCCTAACTTAACCCCTGGTTCAACGAAAAAAAAAAAAAAAAAAGACCAACTCTGAGGTTGTATCGTTTTCTCTCCTTCGAAGTAAGCATAAGGCAGCCCCTCGAGTATTTTTGGACGCATACACAAAGGACAGCCCGTGCAGGAGAAGATGACGTCATTGCGGACACACCTGCGGAACCACAGTCCTATGTTTGAGGTGTGAGAGTGCCTGCCTTGGTCCCATGAGTAGGTACAGCACGTATCTCGCCTAAACGGCAACACATACCGGACTACAGGGTTCTTAAAGTGGGTTCGCAGGCCCCGCCTGCCTAACAGGCACGCGCCCAAGTCTCGTGCAGGACAATACTGTTGTCGCGTTAGTATCGCGGTCGGAGTGAGCCAGGAGATGCGTTCAAATCTTAACCATTGCTTGGTACCCCCGAAAACCGAAGTTAATGAGCCGGTCCATCCCCTCTTGATTGAGACCGTGATAGACCGAAGAATACAGCACCGGGCAATTCGATGCAGCTCTAGGGACTAGAGATGGACCTGATAGACCGTGGTGGTCCGTGATTCACTGTGATAAACAGCGGCAGGCACTTCGATGCAGTTTCAAGAGATAGGGACGGACCGGCTCAGGAAAGAAGTACCTGACCAAGGTGGGGGAGGGCAGCATAAAAAGAAGACCAGAAGAAGAAGTAGAAGAAGAAGAAAAAAGAAAAACGCCGCTCCTGGTCCAGGAACGTGACGGTCAACCACAGCTTGCAAAGCTTGAGTCGGAGGCAGCACAGTGCCACAACCCCGTCCGCTCTGCCCTGCGGCTGACCGTCTCGACGAGCTTGTGTTCAGCGCGAGCGCCAAGCCCCAAGGTGCGCCAAGCCTTGATGCTTCAGTTTGGGAAATCGGTAGCCACTTGACCCGTAGGCCCGTGGCTCTGCAGTACCGCCGAACACGTGAAGCTTGGCTCCCGTGTAGCAGGCTTTGCCTGGTACCTACGGGGAAAAAGAAGAAAATAAATGGGCACCACACCACCACCCAGGCCCCCGGCAGAGGTGGCCAGTGTGCAATCCGAGGGCCACTCAGGGCCCAGCATTGTCGTGAAGATACGTCTCGTCGCGCTGTGTTTGAGCCCATTCCCGAGCGAGGACGCAAAAAGCCGTTAGCGGTCCAAATTTGGAAAATGTCCCGGACAACAAGCTTATGCCCTGGAAAAACAAGGGGAAAAAAAGCGGTAGAACGGTCGCACCAGGGCTTATGCTCCGTTTTCGGTCTCGGAGAAAATACGTGTGGTCCACATGTGGACGTTCAAGGTTAGAGGGGAAATAGCTATTTTTTGCCCGAGAGAAAAGTTGTTTTCTTGCACGAGAGTTTTCCGGATTGCCACGAGGGCCCCGGGGTGGGGGGGGGGCCCGAGTGGCAATCCGGAAAACTCGAGTGCAAGAAAACAACTTCTCGAGGCAAAAAGACGGCTTTTCCACCTGCCAGACGACTTGGACACACTGCGAGAGGCTACTTTTAGGGACAAGAACGATGCGACAGATGCCGTATTTGCGTACGCCTGATCTGTGATGAAAGAAGAAACAAGGGTTTGGAGTGCACACTGATCTACTCGAAGAAGAGCACGAGTCAGCGTTAAATGAACGCTGCACCTGGATGCGTCTTGAGTGCTGAAGTTCAGTACGGCACCGCTGCCTACTGTAATGTTGTGCACGACCGTGGGCACGTCTTGTGGCACAGGACCTTTGGGTCCTTTGCCCAGATCCGGCGCAAGGTTCTCGTGCACGAGATCAGGCCAGTGTAGCGCTGTTCGTACTTTGCCTGGCTCGCCGTGCCCAGCAACTCGTTTTCCCGAGCTTCGGCGGCGAGTTTCGCAACATCTTTCTTTGTCTTTGGCATCCTCACCCCTGAGATCGTGTTGGAAGTGCCGGAATTGTGTCGGAATTGTGACGGAAAACCAAAAGTGTCTACAGTGAAGAAAAGTCGCCCACAGTGAAGAAAAGTCCGCCCACAGTGAAGAAAAGTCTGCCCACAGTGAAGAAAAGTCCGCCCACAGTGAAGAAAAGTCTGCCCACAGTGAAGAAAAGTCTGCCCACAGTGAAGAAAAGTCTGCCCACAGTGAAGAAAAGTCTGCCCACAGTGAAGAAAAGTCCGCCCACAGTGAAGAAAAGTCCGCCCACAGTGAAGAAAAGTCCGCCCACAGTGAAGAAAAGTCCGCCCACAGTGAAGAAAAGTCCGCCCACAGTGAAGAAAAGTCTGCCCACAGTGAAGAAAAGTCTGCCCACAGTGAAGAAAAGTCTGCCCACAGTGAAGAAAAGTCCGCCCACAGTGAAGAAAAGTCCGCCCACAGTGAAGAAAAGTCCGCCCACAGTGAAGAAAAGTCCGCCCACAGTGAAGAAAAGTCCGCCCACAGTGAAGAAAAGTCCGCCCACAGTGAAGAAAAGTCCGCCCACAGTGAAGAAAAGTCCGCCCACAGTGAAGAAAAGTCCGCCCACAGTGAAGAAAAGTCTGCCCACAGTGAAGAAAAGTCCGCCCACAGTGAAGAAAAGTCCGCCCACAGTGAAGAAAAGTCCGCCCACAGTGAAGAAAAGTCCGCCCACAGTGAAGAAAAGTCCGCCCACAGTGAAGAAAAGTCCGCCCACAGTGAAGAAAAGTCCGCCCACAGTGAAGAAAAGTCCGCCCACAGTGAAGAAAAGTCCGCCCACAGTGAAGAAAAGTCCGCCCACAGTGAAGAAAAGTCCGCCCACAGTGAAGAAAAGTCCGCCCACAGTGAAGAAAAGTCCGCCCACAGTGAAGAAAAGTCCGCCCACAGTGAAGAAAAGTCCGCCCACAGTGAAGAAAAGTCCGCCCACAGTGAAGAAAAGTCCGCCCACAGTGAAGAAAAGTCCGCCCACAGTGAAGAAAAGTCCGCCCACAGTGAAGAAAAGTCCGCCCACAGTGAAGAAAAGTCCGCCCACAGTGAAGAAAAGTCCGCCCACAGTGAAGAAAAGTCCGCCCACAGTGAAGAAAAGTCCGCCCACAGTGAAGAAAAGTCCGCCCACAGTGAAGAAAAGTCCGCCCACAGTGAAGAAAAGTCCGCCCACAGTGAAGAAAAGTCCGCCCACAGTGAAGAAAAGTCCGCCCACAGTGAAGAAAAGTCCGCCCACAGTGAAGAAAAGTCCGCCCACAGTGAAGAAAAGTCCGCCCACAGTGAAGAAAAGTCCGCCCACAGTGAAGAAAAGTCCGCCCACAGTGAAGAAAAGTCCGCCCACAGTGAAGAAAAGTCCGCCCACAGTGAAGAAAAGTCCGCCCACAGTGAAGAAAAGTCCGCCCACAGTGAAGAAAAGTCCGCCCACAGTGAAGAAAAGTCCGCCCACAGTGAAGAAAAGTCCGCCCACAGTGAAGAAAAGTCCGCCCACAGTGAAGAAAAGTCCGCCCACAGTGAAGAAAAGTCCGCCCACAGTGAAGAAAAGTCCGCCCACAGTGAAGAAAAGTCCGCCCACAGTGAAGAAAAGTCCGCCCACAGTGAAGAAAAGTCCGCCCACAGTGAAGAAAAGTCCGCCCACAGTGAAGAAAAGTCCGCCCACAGTGAAGAAAAGTCCGCCCACAGTGAAGAAAAGTCCGCCCACAGTGAAGAAAAGTCCGCCCACAGTGAAGAAAAGTCCGCCCACAGTGAAGAAAAGTCCGCCCACAGTGAAGAAAAGTCCGCCCACAGTGAAGAAAAGTCCGCCCACAGTGAAGAAAAGTCCGCCCACAGTGAAGAAAAGTCCGCCCACAGTGAAGAAAAGTCCGCCCACAGTGAAGAAAAGTCCGCCCACAGTGAAGAAAAGTCCGCCCACAGTGAAGAAAAGTCCGCCCACAGTGAAGAAAAGTCCGCCCACAGTGAAGAAAAGTCCGCCCACAGTGAAGAAAAGTCCGCCCACAGTGAAGAAAAGTCCGCCCACAGTGAAGAAAAGTCCGCCCACAGTGAAGAAAAGTCCGCCCACAGTGAAGAAAAGTCCGCCCACAGTGAAGAAAAGTCCGCCCACAGTGAAGAAAAGTCCGCCCACAGTGAAGAAAAGTCCGCCCACAGTGAAGAAAAGTCCGCCCACAGTGAAGAAAAGTCCGCCCACAGTGAAGAAAAGTCCGCCCACAGTGAAGAAAAGTCCGCCCACAGTGAAGAAAAGTCCGCCCACAGTGAAGAAAAGTCCGCCCACAGTGAAGAAAAGTCCGCCCACAGTGAAGAAAAGTCCGCCCACAGTGAAGAAAAGTCCGCCCACAGTGAAGAAAAGTCCGCCCACAGTGAAGAAAAGTCCGCCCACAGTGAAGAAAAGTCCGCCCACAGTGAAGAAAAGTCCGCCCACAGTGAAGAAAAGTCCGCCCACAGTGAAGAAAAGTCCGCCCACAGTGAAGAAAAGTCCGCCCACAGTGAAGAAAAGTCCGCCCACAGTGAAGAAAAGTCCGCCCACAGTGAAGAAAAGTCCGCCCACAGTGAAGAAAAGTCCGCCCACAGTGAAGAAAAGTCCGCCCACAGTGAAGAAAAGTCCGCCCACAGTGAAGAAAAGTCCGCCCACAGTGAAGAAAAGTCCGCCCACAGTGAAGAAAAGTCCGCCCACAGTGAAGAAAAGTCCGCCCACAGTGAAGAAAAGTCCGCCCACAGTGAAGAAAAGTCCGCCCACAGTGAAGAAAAGTCCGCCCACAGTGAAGAAAAGTCCGCCCACAGTGAAGAAAAGTCCGCCCACAGTGAAGAAAAGTCCGCCCACAGTGAAGAAAAGTCCGCCCACAGTGAAGAAAAGTCCGCCCACAGTGAAGAAAAGTCCGCCCACAGTGAAGAAAAGTCCGCCCACAGTGAAGAAAAGTCCGCCCACAGTGAAGAAAAGTCCGCCCACAGTGAAGAAAAGTCCGCCCACAGTGAAGAAAAGTCCGCCCACAGTGAAGAAAAGTCCGCCCACAGTGAAGAAAAGTCCGCCCACAGTGAAGAAAAGTCCGCCCACAGTGAAGAAAAGTCCGCCCACAGTGAAGAAAAGTCCGCCCACAGTGAAGAAAAGTCCGCCCACAGTGAAGAAAAGTCCGCCCACAGTGAAGAAAAGTCCGCCCACAGTGAAGAAAAGTCCGCCCACAGTGAAGAAAAGTCCGCCCACAGTGAAGAAAAGTCCGCCCACAGTGAAGAAAAGTCCGCCCACAGTGAAGAAAAGTCCGCCCACAGTGAAGAAAAGTCCGCCCACAGTGAAGAAAAGTCCGCCCACAGTGAAGAAAAGTCCGCCCACAGTGAAGAAAAGTCCGCCCACAGTGAAGAAAAGTCCGCCCACAGTGAAGAAAAGTCCGCCCACAGTGAAGAAAAGTCCGCCCACAGTGAAGAAAAGTCCGCCCACAGTGAAGAAAAGTCCGCCCACAGTGAAGAAAAGTCCGCCCACAGTGAAGAAAAGTCCGCCCACAGTGAAGAAAAGTCCGCCCACAGTGAAGAAAAGTCCGCCCACAGTGAAGAAAAGTCCGCCCACAGTGAAGAAAAGTCCGCCCACAGTGAAGAAAAGTCTGCCCACAGTGAAGAAAAGTCTGCCCACAGTGAAGAAAAGTCCGCCCACAGTGAAGAAAAGTCCGCCCACAGTGAAGAAAAGTCCGCCCACAGTGAAGAAAAGTCCGCCCACAGTGAAGAAAAGTCCGCCCACAGTGAAGAAAAGTCCGCCCACAGTGAAGAAAAGTCCGCCCACAGTGAAGAAAAGTCCGCCCACAGTGAAGAAAAGTCCGCCCACAGTGAAGAAAAGTCCGCCCACAGTGAAGAAAAGTCCGCCCACAGTGAAGAAAAGTCCGCCCACAGTGAAGAAAAGTCCGCCCACAGTGAAGAAAAGTCCGCCCACAGTGAAGAAAAGTCCGCCCACAGTGAAGAAAAGTCCGCCCACAGTGAAGAAAAGTCCGCCCACAGTGAAGAAAAGTCCGCCCACAGTGAAGAAAAGTCCGCCCACAGTGAAGAAAAGTCCGCCCACAGTGAAGAAAAGTCCGCCCACAGTGAAGAAAAGTCCGCCCACAGTGAAGAAAAGTCTGCCCACAGTGAAGAAAAGTCTGCCCACAGTGAAGAAAAGTCTGCCCACAGTGAAGAAAAGTCCGCCCACAGTGAAGAAAAGTCCGCCCACAGTGAAGAAAAGTCCGCCCACAGTGAAGAAAAGTCCGCCCACAGTGAAGAAAAGTCCGCCCACAGTGAAGAAAAGTCCGCCCACAGTGAAGAAAAGTCCGCCCACAGTGAAGAAAAGTCCGCCCACAGTGAAGAAAAGTCCGCCCACAGTGAAGAAAAGTCCGCCCACAGTGAAGAAAAGTCCGCCCACAGTGAAGAAAAGTCCGCCCACAGTGAAGAAAAGTCCGCCCACAGTGAAGAAAAGTCCGCCCACAGTGAAGAAAAGTCCGCCCACAGTGAAGAAAAGTCCGCCCACAGTGAAGAAAAGTCCGCCCACAGTGAAGAAAAGTCCGCCCACAGTGAAGAAAAGTCCGCCCACAGTGAAGAAAAGTCCGCCCACAGTGAAGAAAAGTCCGCCCACAGTGAAGAAAAGTCCGCCCACAGTGAAGAAAAGTCGCCCACAGTGAAGAAAAGTCCGCCCACAGTGAAGAAAAGTCCGCCCACAGTGAAGAAAAGTCCGCCCACAGTGAAGAAAAGTCCGCCCACAGTGAAGAAAAGTCCGCCCACAGTGAAGAAAAGTCCGCCCACAGTGAAGAAAAGTCCGCCCACAGTGAAGAAAAGTCCGCCCACAGTGAAGAAAAGTCCGCCCACAGTGAAGAAAAGTCCGCCCACAGTGAAGAAAAGTCCGCCCACAGTGAAGAAAAGTCCGCCCACAGTGAAGAAAAGTCCGCCCACAGTGAAGAAAAGTCCGCCCACAGTGAAGAAAAGTCCGCCCACAGTGAAGAAAAGTCCGCCCACAGTGAAGAAAAGTAGCCTACAAGCAGTGTAGAAAAGTCGTCTGGCAGGTGGAAAAAAACCTTTCCCCCTACGTGCGGCGGGCAAAAAATTGTGTCACAACTATTAAACTTGGCGACACGTGGCTGTGCGGCCTTGGCGACTTGTGGGCCTAGACACACCCTGCATGTGGACCAACCTGTGGCAAGCACATGTGGGGAAAAAAAGATCAAAACCACATGTGGTACCTGTGGATCCACACGTGGGGGAAAGAAAGTTAAAAGAAATTAACGTGTGGAAAATGTCACGGACACCAAGCTAATGCCCTGGAAAAAACAAGGGGGAAAAAAAAAAAGCGGTAGAAAGGTCGCACGGCACTAGACTGGCGCGCATCGTTGGAAACAACAACAACACAAAGCTCGGCTCTCAGAAGAAGAAGAAAAAAAAAAGAGGAAACAAGATGCGACCCGTCCTCGCGTGCGTCTTGCTCGGGCTGCTGGCGGCTGTCGACGCGAAAAAGGACAACCCCGAAGAGGCGAAGCCGGCGGCGGCGAAGGCGGCGAAGAGCGTCAAAGTGGGCGCGGTGACCATCGGCACGGAGGAAGTCGCCGACGGAAGCCGCATCAAGTCTTTGAAGTTCACGGAACGCGAGAAGCTCTCCATCTCGGTATCGTGCCGTTTTCTCATTCCTTCATTTGGCCGCCTGCACTCCTGGAAGCCTTAGCGCTCCAGGAGGACGGAAGGATCACACTTCTCCTGTTGGTAATATGATGGTCAACCACGCATGACATGAAAATCAAAGACTGGCAAATGAAAGAGACAACTCCAAAGTTCTGGCCGCTGAGCCACACGTATTCCGCGATCCATGACAATGTTAGTTTAGTTGTGTGTTGAAGTAAAGGATATCACCTATCGAACGAGCTGGATCACAACGGGAGGACCCTGTGGGTTAGGAAACACAAGGAAGTGGAACACGAGTGCGTTTCAAGCCCTGGTATTCATAAGGCAAGAACGCTAATCCCTAGAGTGAGCCAATCACATTCTGAATCGGAGCAGCACTCCGCTCTGGTGACATAGCTAACTAATCATCTGGCATGACCTCGTCTCGATAATCTCAAATGGCGGTGTTAACATTCCACGGTGTTGCGTGGGGAAACTGAACCGTCCGAGTAGGACCCAAATTCAACGCACCGACCTTCTATCCACACTTACTGCGCTAAGAACACCAATCATCGATTCGGCTGACCGTGGAGGCCTATCGCAGGAGAAGCCATGTGGTATTGCCTTTTGGATGCAGCACACCGCATTCTCCTTTTCGGGTGTGACTTGGGCACACCCTAACGTAACTTCAGAAGCCGAGGCTAATTGAGTTCGAAGCTGGGCAGTGGGAGCACTCGTTTTGCGGGCCTGCCCGTTGTCAGTCATAGTCTACCACCAGTACAGTCAGTGCTGCGGCAATGCATACTCCTCTGGGGCGGCATGGAGCGGTATCGGGGTTTGTATCTTTCATGGCACAAGTAGTCCAGTCTAGTGGTCAAGCTTGGTTTGCCGGTTTACCTTTCCTGTTAGCAAGCACTGCGGGTATATCCCGTTCAAGAACCCACCCTTCTCAACGACATCTAGCACTAGCAAACACAACGTACACATCTTCCAAACCACACGGAATAAGAAAACACCAATCACCTTTTTCCAATCCACGAATTGCGCTGAAATTATAGCCACACACGCACCAGGTGCCGGTCACGGTTGACGGCTCGCCGGCGGACAGCATCGAGCAGGCGGCGGTGTGCTTCGCGCACAAGGAAACCGGCGCCGAGGTATGGTTCACGCTGCAGCCGAAGGACGGGGTCTTCACCGCCGATATCGACCTCATCCGCCACGCGGAGCAGTCGTTCCTCTTCAAGGCGGGCGTCTACTCTGTTTCCGTGGCCGTGTCGGATCCGTCGTTCAAGGATCACGTGTACCGTGAGCTGGGCACAGTGACCATGGACCTGACCGCTACGCCGCTCTTCAGGCAGAAGATGGAGTTCGCGGAGATGAAGGACTGGGTCCGCCGCCAGCCGCAGGTTTGGGACGTTCGCCCGCCCGAGGAGCGTGCCAGCGCTTTCGTATGCCCGACATCTCCCCCCCCCCTTACACTCCCCGTGACCCCTTTACCCTTTTCCTTTTCCCTTTTCTACTTTACACTCTCTTCGAAGAAGACTTGATGCTAGCATCAAACATGCATACAAGGCAGTGTTCTGCCTAAACATTAAACTAAGTTTTTTCCCCCCCCCCTCTCTTCGAACAAACCAGACTCACACCTCAGTCCTGTCTGCAGGCACTCAGGTTCCACGCTGATGAGGGTCCGCCTTATGTGTCCGTGGCTTAAAGGACCGAAACAAGGCGCAGACGGGACCAGTGCGGTGTTGAGCACATACCCATTCCAAGCACGTTCTTGCAATCCCCCCATTCCAGTAGGGTACTTCGCGTAACGCGACTTGCTGCCCTCAGCACGCAGGATTACTTCCTCGCACTCTTTTTCCTTTTGGTACTTCAACTATTGGTGCTGCACACGGCAACCCCATGTCCACTGTGCTCTGCGGAGTTTACTTCGCAGATTGCCACCGTAAAAAGCAGACAAGTCAGTGCTGCCTAGCGAGTCGCAGTCACAATCAGGGCGAGTGCCCTGAGTTTTTTAACTGATTGCTCAGACACGGTTGTAGGGGCCTTCTCCCCGTGACGGATTCGCCTGTGCTCTAGTAGCACGGGTGGTCCTGGCTGTGACGAGCTACGAACAGCCGCCTGACAAACCAGACTCACACCGCAGTCCTGTCTGCAGACACTCAGGTTCCACGCTGATGATGGTCCGCCTTATGTGTCCGTGGCTTAAAGGACCGAAACACGGCGCAGACGGGACCAGTGCGGTGTTGAGCACATACCCATTCCAAGCACGTTCTTGCAAACCCCCCCCTCTCTTCGAAAGAGAGGGGGGGGTTTGCAAGACCTCGAAGAGGACTTGATGCTAGCATCAAACATGCATGCGAGGCAGTGTCCTGCCTAAACATTAAACTAAGTTTTTCCCCCCAAGAAACATTTTCCGGCAATATCCAAGCACGTTCTTGCAATCCCAGCCGTGCACTCCCCTTTTTACCCCTTTCTATTTTGCATCCCTTTTCCAGACATCGAAGAAGACTTGATGCTAGCATCAACCGTGCATGAGAGGCAGTGTCCTGCCTAAACATTAAACTAAGTTTTTCCCCCCAAGAAACATTTTCCGGCAATATCCAAGCACGTTCTTGCAATCCCCCCACTTTGGGAGCCGTGCACTCCCCTTTTTACCCCTTTCTATTTTGCATCCCTTTCCCAGACAACATCTTCCTCGAAGAAGACTTGATGCTAGCATCAACCGTGCATGAGAGGCAGTGCAAACGAGGGGCAGCGCTCTGCCTAAACATTAAACTAACATTTTCCCACCTGCGGAGTCCCACACTCACATGTCGCCCCCCCCACCACCAGAACCGAGAAAGAACAAGAAAAGAAGAATACTACGCACCAAACCCACCACCCTCCCCAACCCGGGCTTCCTTTTTTGCGACAACCAATTTCTGCTTCCCTGGAGACAGTATTTGTTACAGCTAAAAAGAACGTTGGCAGCGGTTTAACCAGAACACATGTTGGTTAAATCGCACAAACAAAAAATAATTGCTCGTGCTATGGCTTGTGAGTTCAAGGCCGTGGATTGGTCCCCGATCCAGGTTGTCCGCGCCCCCGACGAGTGGGAGGCCGCGGAGGAAGACGTCGACTGCTGTGTCGATTGTGGAAAAATCCACACCGCGGGGGCGTTCTGTGCCCGATGCGGGAAACGGGGTCTGGCCACCTGCCTCAAAGCGGCGCTCCCAAGGGAAGTCGCGCCCCTGTTTGTAGAGCACTTAGCGGCGGACGGGTGGGTTTGCCCCGCCTGCATAGTGGCGGTGCATCAGGCTGGCACCACTCTTCAAGAAGAGTTTCGCGTCCGGATCGCTCGTGCTCAAGAGCACGACGCTCCGCCGAGCTTGGCTCAAGAGCCATTGCTCGCTGCCGTTGAGGAGGGCCCGGTCAAGACCGCTCTCCTCGCTTTGTTCGCCCAATCTGCCTTCCAAAGCCTCCCGATGGCTGCGCAGGCCGCACCGGTCATGACCGAGGCGGTCGACCCACGCGCGCCCCTGTTTGTAGAGCACTTAGCGGCGGACGGGTGGGTTTGCCCCGCCTGCATAGTGGCGGTGCATCAGGCTGGCACCACTCTTCAAGAAGAGTTTCGCGTCCGGATCGCTCGTGCTCAAGAGCACGACGCTCCGCCGAGCTTGGCTCAAGAGCCATTGCTCGCTGCCGTTGAGGAGGGCCCGGTCAAGACCGCTCTCCTCGCTTTGTTCGCCCAATCTGCCTTCCAAAGCCTCCCGATGGCTGCGCAGGCCGCACCGGTCATGACCGAGGCGGTCGACCCACGCGCGCCCCTGTTTGTAGAGCACTTAGCGGCGGACGGGTGGGTTTGCCCCGCCTGCATAGTGGCGGTGCATCAGGCTGGCACCACTCTTCAAGAAGAGTTTCGCGTCCGGATCGCTCGTGCTCAAGAGCACGACGCTCCGCCGAGCTTGGCTCAAGAGCCATTGCTCGCTGCCGTTGAGGAGGGCCCGGTCAAGACCGCTCTCCTCGCTTTGTTCGCCCAATCTGCCTTCCAAAGCCTCCCGATGGCTGCGCAGGCCGCACCGGTCATGACCACACCGCGGGGGCGGTCCCGATGCGGGAAACGGGGTCTGGCCACCTGCCTCAAAGCGGCGCTCCCAAGGGAAGTCGCGCCCCTGTTGTAGAGCACTTAGCGGCGGACGGGTGGGTTTGCCCCGCCTGCATAGTGGCGGTGCATCAGGCTGGCACCACTCTTCAAGAAGAGTTTCGCGTCCGGATCGCTCGTGCTCAAGAGCACGACGCTCCGCCGAGCTTGGCTCAAGAGCCATTGCTCGCTGCCGTTGAGGAGGGCCCGGTCAAGACCGCTCTCCTCGCTTTGTTCGCCCAATCTGCCTTCCAAAGCCTCCCGATGGCTGCGCAGGCCGCACCGGTCATGACCGAGGCGGTGGACCCACGCCGAGTCATGACTTGGGTGGAGGGGTTGGCGACGGCTCCGGGGCGCCAAGTCATCCTGTCCGAAGTAAAGGGCAGATACGCCTACCATTTGGTTCCCGAGAACCCCCACGACGCGGGGAGCGTGGTCGACCACGAACGCCGGACGCATTTCGTGACGCTCATTTCCCTGATGCCGTTGGCCTACCGGACCCCGCCCATCCTCCAGGTGCTCCATCACATCATGGTCCGCCTGGAGGCCCTGCGGCTGAAGTGCTTGCACGCTAACGGGATCGAATTCCAGATTGCGTGGGAGACCAGGTTCGGGTCTTTGGACTACACCGACTTCACGAAGTCGGCTCTGGTCCAGGCGCAAAAGGCCATGGCCGACCTCTCAAAAAAGGCGGACCAGAGGGACGAAAGGAGGGAGCACCCCTCGAAGAGGCCGCGGAAGTGAATTGCGGCGAGCGCTTCCGTTCCCACCGGCCTGCCTTCGGAGGGTTTGTGGAACGAGTTGGCAGCGAGGTCACGACCTCGGAAAAAGGACTCCGCGTGCCCCGATCAAGATCGGTTCCGGACGGACCAGGAGTCACTACTCCTCGCGTTGCAGAAGTGCTACAAGAGCACCCCTGCTATGCTGTCGGTGGTGAGCCGTGCTCACAGGTACGCAGTGGAGGCCCGCCGGTTTTACCCCGCATTGTCCGACGAGGAGGCTTTCCTCATGTGGGTGAACCGGAAGATGATGGCCGGCGAGCTCACTGCCGAATCTGCCCTCCAGTACGCAACGTACTTCAGGATGTCCCGGGTGGACTGGATGGGTGCTTATCGCCGTTCGGTCAAGCTGACCATGGAACAGTTCGAGGGCCGACGCACCCGCGACGCCGGACGGACTCCGACCAAGGCGGCGATACAGTTGGTAGTCTCACGAGGCTCGTCCTTGCACGCCATGGCCCTCCGGTTCCAGTGGTCGACGGCTTGCAGGTTCGTGGATCTGCAGCGGATTCGGCTGGACCACATGTGGTCGGTGGACACAGGACAGGTCATGATCCTGTTCGTCGGCGGGAAGACCGACCCTACCTCAAGAGGCCAGGGTCTCTTGCTACCGCGAAGCGGTCCTTTTCTGACGCCTTTCTGGGAATGGATCACGATCCATCGGCCGGCCCTGGGCACCAAGGCGCCCCTGTTCCCCAACCTGTCACGACAGGCCTACAACAGTTTCCTACAAGAGGAGCTGGGGGTGTCGTCGCACCGCATCAGACATGCCGCGCTGAGCTGGGTGGCCCTCCTGGAGGGCGAGCAGACGGCGATGAACGTGGGGCGACACCTGAATCCCAGGACGACGCGCTTATACACTCCGCATCACCTTTGGCAGCCGGTCCTGCTCTCAGCCCCGGGCACAGCTGCCTTGCAAAGGACTGGGTGAACAGCGGCCCCGCCAAACAATCGCTGTGGCCGCGTCATCTCGACAAGATCCTGCAGGGGTATGACTACGCCAACGGCTGGCTAGACGCGAGTAGCGGGAAACGGGTCACGAAGGCCTCGTATGACGGAGAGATCGCCGCGACCGCCCCGCCGTTCAATCACGAAGCGCTTTTGCAGGATTTCCCCAGCCTCCGCAGCAACATGAGGTGGGTCCTCGACGCCGCGTTCATCGCCGCCATGCTGAAGCCGGGCTCGTTCGTATCCGGCCCGGGGCCCCGCAACTCCCGAATGATGCCGCACGTCGATCGCTTGCTTGAGTTGGAGGTCGCTGCATCGGTCCCTAAAGCGGCGTCTTCCCGCTGGTTCCACGGCGCGTTTACGGTGGACAAACGGGCTCCCGGTCAGCTGCGCTTCATCCTCAGCTGCGAATCCATCAACCGGGCTACGGCACACGTGCCTCTGCCCCCCTGCGACCTGCCCAGCTACGCCACCATCGTGACTACGGTGCTGTCCCGCAAGTGGGTGGCTGAGTTCGACTTCCGCTCCTTTTTCTTCCAGTTTGCGCTGCCTCCAGAGGTCAGGAAGTATTTCTGTTTCCGTGTTGAGGGCAGGCTGATGTGGATGACGCGCCTGCCGATGGGCTACCGTGCCGCGCCTCAGGCGGCCCAGGCGGTCTCGCTGGAGCTTGCGGTTGCCGCCGCCCAGGGTGTTGACGTTCAGGTCCTCGCGTGGATCGACAACGTGATCTTCGTGGCGGACACTGAGGCCGAAGTTATGGAGGCCTCGGCTCGCTTCAAGGCTTTGACTTCGAAGTACGGCTTGACCATCGGGAGCTGGTCTAAGCCTTCTACCCGCGCGGTGCTGCTGGGACTGGATCTCGACCTCGCAGCGAAGAGATGGCGCGTGGACCCAGCCTGGACGATGAAGGCCGGACCGGTAATGGGCCAGATCTTGGAGTTCAGTGCGGCTCCCGTCCGCGTGTGGTGGAAACTGACCGGGTCTCTGCTCTGGCGTCGCCACGTGATGGGGTACCCTCTCCACGAGGTACTTCCCCTCTTGCAGTGGATGTCCGCCCTGGCCTCCGGCCGCGCGTCTACCGACAGCGCGTTCTGGGACTCCGTCGCGCCTTGCCCAGCTGCGGTCAAGAGCTGCCTCGCTGCCCAGTGCTCCGACATGCGGGGTAACGCCTGGCGGCAATGGTGTAGACCGGTTTACACTCGTTCGATCGATGTCGTCTCCGACGCCAGCATGTCGGCATGGGCATTCGTGGCAGACGGGTTCCATATCTATGGGGGCTTTCCTCCGGAGTTGCACCACGCGGACATCTTCATGAAGGAGCTATACGCCGTCGTTCGGGCCGTGGAGCACGCAGTCCACGGCCAGTCGAGCATGGACATCAACCTGCTTTGTGACAACAAGGCGGTGATAGGCTGCGTACGCCGCGGCTACACGCTTCGTCAGGATGCGATGCAGCTGCTAACTCTGATCAACAAGAGCTTGGCCTCATCCAGGAGCCGGCTCAACATCAGCTACGTTCCGTCGCTCCAGAACATCGCGGATCAGTACACAAGACTGAATCGTCCGCCATGTTAGCGCCCAACATCGACTTCCCGCTTCGTCGAGTCCTCGTCAAGTGGGTCGGTTGGTTCTTCCTCCGTGTGGCATGCAAGTCATCATATCAGGCGATCAGCCGCTTTTTTGCTTAGTTTTCCGCCGGGTCCCATCCCGGGTTATCTGTCGCTTACGGTGGTGAGAAGGAGGGGGGGGTCCGAATAGGGGCCGCTCGTGCTCCGGTGCCTGTTCTTTTATGCGACAACCAATTTCTGCTTCCCTGGAGACAGTATTTGTTACAGCTAAAAAGAACGTTGGCAGCGGTTTAACCAGAACACATGTAGGTTGAATCGCACAAACAAAAAATAATTGCTCGTGCTATGGCTTGTGAGTACAAGGCCGTGGATTGGTCCCCGATCCAGGTTGTCCGCGCCCCCGACGAGTGGGAGGCCGCGGAGGAAGACGTCGACTGCTGTGTCGATTGTGGAAAAATCCACACCGCGGGGCGTTCTGTGCCCGATGCGGGAAACGGGGTCTGGCCACCTGCCTCAAAGCGGCGCTCCCAAGGGAAGTCGCGCCCCTGTTTGTAGACCACTTAGCGGCTAACCCGTGAATAGGTGCTTCGGGAGTATCTGGCAACCGCTGCTTAACAAATTAATAAATGGTTCATGTACTTATAATCCAGGTGATTCTGCCTTGTTTTCGCATTCTGCAGCCATTATTTCAGCACACACTATTTCGGATTTCCCGAGCATTATAGGACCACCTGAGCGGTAGGTTTCGAGTTTTGGGTTGCTGGGGCCCCCCCTTTTCCCGGCAAAACAGGCGCTATCAAGCACGCTTCACGTACTCGTGGAGTTGGAGAAGAGTCTCCCGAAAGCAGTTTTTATGCCGTGAATCAATGCAACAACCCACACACCTCAGGCGGCGTTCGTTTTCACGTGCTTGCTGGCTCTCCCCGTATTGGTCCTCTTCGTGCTGCTGGGTCTGGCAGGAGCGAACGTCAGAGGGCTCGCTGACCATCCGCTGGTATGTCTCATCTCTTGCTTCGTCACGCGGGGAATTTCTGCTCTTTCGTATTGTCTGACGAAAGCTGCCTTGAAGAAAGAGAGAAGTAAGAACACGTTTTTTGTAACTGAGGTAGCGCAAGGGAATGTTGAGTGACTCTATCAGCAGTCTATCACAAGCTAGCACAAGCTATCGTAGGCAATAACAGATTAGCGTCCATTGCAGCCGAGGCGCAGCATTGATTGGGCGGTGACAAAATTACCAAGCACGTTCTTGCAATCCCCCCATTCCAGTAGGGTACTTCGCGTAACGCGACTTGCTGCCCTCAGCACGCAGGATTACTTCCTCGCACTCTTTTTCCTTTTGGTACTTCAACTATTGGTGCTGCACACGGCAACCCCATGTCCACTGTGCTCTGCGGAGTTTACTTCGCAGATTGCCACCGTAAAAAGAAGACAAGTCAGTGCTGCCTAGCGAGTCGCAGTCACAATCAGGGCGAGTGCCCTGAGTTTTTTAATTGATTGCTCAGACACGGTTGTAGGGGCCTTCTCCCCGTGACGGATTCGCCTGTGCTCTAGTAGCACGGGTGGTCCTGGCTGTGACGAGCTACGAACAGCCGCCTGACAAACCAGACTCACACCGCAGTCCTGTCTGCAGACACTCAGGTTCCACGCTGATGATGGTCCGCCTTATGTGTCCGTGGCTTAAAGGACCGAAACACGGCGCAGACGGGACCAGTGCGGTGTTGAGCACATACCCATTCCAAGCACGTTCTTGCAATCCCCCCCCAACCTTCTGCACAGGCCATCGCTTTCCACTGCCTGCTCGGCGCCATCTGCGGCACGATCGTTCTCTACTGGATCAGGGTCCCCTTCTTCCCAGCCGTCATGTATGCTTGTTGTTTTATTTTTTGTATAAGAACCCCCGTGTAGGTACCAGGAAAAGCCTGCTACACGGGAGCCAAGCTTCACGTGTTCGGCGGTACTGCAGAGCCACGGGCCTACGGGTCAAGTGGCTACCGAGTTCCCAAACTAAAGCATCACGGCTTGGCGCACCTTGGGGCTTGGCGCTCGCGCTGAACACAAGCTCGTCGAGACGGTCAGCCGCAGGGCAGAGCGGACGGGGTTGTGGCGCTGTGCTGCCTCCGACTCAAGCTTTGCAAGCTGTGGTTGACCGTCACGTTCCTGGAACAGGAGCGGCCTTTTTCTCTTCTTTTTCTCTATAATCACCCGCTTTGTAGGAAATGCTTGAGGAGACTGCCAGTTGCGATAGATCAAAGGAGGTAAATGTGCTGTAGCCCACACGAAACACAGGTAAATCTGGGTTTAGTGGCGGGCGTAAGCATTGAACAAAAAATCCCGGATGCTCAAGTGAACGACAACTCTAAAAACCCTCCTCCTCGAAGGAATGTACTTGGTGTCTGCCCGGACCTGGCTAGCCATTGCCCATTTAACAACGGTCACACGGAGACCCTAAATCCCCGGAATCTCAAGCGAACTTTCAGGAGCAGCAGGTTTCCCATTTTGGAGTCGCAACACTCCCGAGTTCCCCCATAGGTTCCCCCAGAAGCTTTCTGCGCGCTGGACAACGTCCCTCGTCCGTAGGTGGTTGACCATACTTCAACGACCCCCTACGGCTCCAAAATTATTATGGTAAATATAAGAGTCGATGCCAAAAGGGGGGGGGGGGGGGGGTTTGGGGGGAAAAATCCCCGCATAGTTCACCAGGGTCTGACGGGTACTGAGGCCCCATACCCTTCCTAAAACATTTGATTCTGCGTTCAAATACGCCCTCAAAAGCCCAAAATGCGTTTTTGTGGGTTTTTAGGGTCCCCCGTCCACCGCCATAGTAGACACATATGCGACCTGATGCTATGTCGCTCCTCAGAGCAAGATCCCAGCCTGAACACATGTTTTCGGCGTTCTCTAGCACTCTCCAGGTGCATTCGACCCTCCCCCCTTTTGGCATCGTACCATATATAAAAAGAAGTTGTTGACAACGAAAGAAGGAAGAAAAGTGGAAAAAGAAAGAAATGAAAACAATATTCTGCAATCCCGCGAAGAAGACTTGATGCTAGCATCAAACATAAGCTGTGCATGAACACGAAATTAAGATTTTTAAATAAGCGCCAGCTTGAAAGGAAATGCTCGACGATGCTGCCTGACAAAGACCAGAAGGGATCCCAAGTGCTGTAACCACCGAACCACGTGTTGAACGGACGTGAGGTCATGCGGGTCTACCCCCCCGCACGACAAATCACACAAACACAACAGGTCAAAGTCCTGAGTGAGAAAACAACACACAGTGGTGCAAGCGAAGAACAAATCAGATTGTGTTTGTATTGTCTACCTACCCCCCCGTGTTAGTGTCACCTTTTTCTAAAAGGCGACACTAACACGGGAAGCCGTTGTGAGGATGAGACATTCTTCATGCAAATACAGGGAACCCTATTGAGAACCGTCTTCCCGTGTTAGTGTCGCCTCGCGTTTTCAGGGCGACACTGACAAGGGCTAAACGGAGGCGACACTAACACGGGGGGGGGAGGTACCTCTGTATTTCCTCCCTTCCATTCGGAGTTAAAGCAGCTACGTCGCGCATTTTCCCCCGCGGCAAATCTGGATCCCGACATATGCAACACCATTTACAACTCACAGCATGATCTCTGGATGCGGTCTGGCAGCCTTCGTGTTCCGACCCAGGCCGCTTGACACAAAGGCGAAGACGGACTAGACCCCCCCCTTTCACTTTCCGCCGTCGACAGGGGCGGCGCAATTCTTCGACACACTTGCTGAAAACGTTGCGGAACACACACCCCCCGTCCGCACACACCCTCCTACCGGGTTGCCTTCTCGCCTGTACAGAACACAGCCCCTCGACGTCGGTTCCGCGGTCACAATCAGGGGGAGTGCCCTGAGTTTTTTCTCTGAGTGCTCAGACACGGTTGTGGGGGCCTCCCCGTGACGGATTCGCCTGTGCTCTAGTAGCACGGGTGGTCCTGGCTGTGACGAGCAGCCGCCTGACAAACCAGACTCACACCGCAGTCCTGTCTGCAGACACTCAGGTTCCGCGCTGATGATGGTCCGCCTTATGTGTCCGTGGCTTAAAGGACCGAAACACGGCGCAGACGGGACCAGTGCGGTGTTGAGCACATACCCATTCCAAGCACGTTCTCGCTACCCCCTCCACTCGGGCGCTACCGGCAGGCGTGCCTACCCGTGAGCGCCGGGAAGTGGGGATGGAAACAGACACTGCTGCCACGCCACTGCGGCAGTGCAGCAGTGTGAACTTGAAATGCAGGGTCCCCCAAGGGGTAGGCTTGCATCGTCGAAGGTTAGGGTTACTTGATAACGTCATCCGAAAGACGATCTCGATGTGATGGACGAAGATGATGAGGTCAGGCTGGTGGTGAACTTGAAACGCAGGTCCCACAAGGGGGTAGGCCTGCATTGCACTGTTGCGGTGCAGCGGTGACGGGGAGAGACGAGAGGGGTCAAGTGGTTGCAAAGGACCACCCCCTCCCTCGAATGAGTCGTGCGACCGTTCAGTCATGCTGCACAGGCATGGTACTGATAGGCGGATCAACCGAATCTCTGCCAGAAGCCGTAGAAAGCCCCGCGACTGTTTTGCGTTGGTGTGTGTGCATGTGCGACTGTGTTCCGTGTCAACAGCAACAGGGCAGTACGTATTACCACATACCACGTAGCCCTACAGGGCACACAAGGTAAAGGGGGGGCCGAATCATAATAACACCTGTGTTATTATACTCGATTTGTCGAATAATAAAAAAGTTCCGGGAAGCCGAACAGTCGCAGGATCAAATAATGGTAGTGTTATTAGACAACCAGACGTGTGTCAAATAACTTATTATTCGACCCCCCCCCTTTACTACATACATACATGGTACCCCCCGAAGACCCGTACTGCGCAGTCGAACTCTGAGTGCGTGAGCCCCTCCGAAGAAAGGTCCATAACAATACAGTTCATGGCTTGAAGCGGGCAATATCCGCCGCGCAGGACATCCCCAGTTGCCAGCTTCCTGCTGCCATCCTTAGATGTGGTAGCCGTTTCTCAGGCTCCCTCTCCGGAATCGAACCCTAATTCCCCGTTAGGGCAGAAGCTCTTGCGGGCTTGCACCGACTAAAAGTCGTGTGCTATCACTCGATGGACCTGTTTCATCCACACACCGCTGCTATTGCTAGCGTTGGTTCTTACCTCGGTCAATTGTATCCACCTCGACCCCGCGGTTTTAAGGCCACGGGGTTGAATCGAGTTGGATTCTTCGGACATGTATTAGCAGTGGAGTTACCATTGTTATCCAACTGGGCCCAAAAGGCAAGCTTTGCCAGCCGATTCCGAGGTTTGGCCGGCGCTGCTTTTTTGGGTCCTGCGTTCGCCAATCCATGTGCTTCGTGGCCTCAAAAGTTCTCACTGCTTTTTTGTGTCCTGTGCGTGGCCGTGTGTGGTTGCGTCGCAACATCCAGGCCCCTTGGAGAAAAAAGCCGTAGTAACGAGCTTCGTCCACCAGCAACACGGCTTTTCCAGAACGAATCCTGATTTCTGGCTTCCACCGCTCTGCTATGGCAGCATCAACGGAGGCTTGCCGCTGTCTCTGATCCAGAAAACCGAAGTGGTGTCGTCACATCCTCGAACGGCAGGGAGCAGGGGTAGGATACAACCAAACCCGTGGTAATTACCGACTCAAAAAATACCGGGCTCTTGCAACTCGGAACAGTCTGAAAAGCAGGGGGCGGCGGCTCACTCCACCCGGGTGAGACCGCATCTCCCAGCAGCCAACCTTTCACACTGGGCTCTTGATCCCAGCGGGTGTGGGGATAGTATGCCGCCATCGATCGGGTTTTGTGCTGACATATCGCATTTGTTGGACGCAGGAAGACTCGAGCGGCCGGCTTCCCACCCCCCCTCCCAACAACCCACCCCGTGAAACTCCGCATTTCCTCGAAGAAGACTTGATGCTAGCTTCAATCACACGTGCGAGGCAGGATTCCCTGCCCAAACACCAAAAGTAAGATTTTCCCCTCTGTTCGGAGGCCGAGCACCTTCACGGGGGCTTTTGCAGTTAGCGCAGAACTGCCGTGCATTTCGTCTTGCTGTTTTTTTTACGTAAGCGCCAGCTTGAAAGGAAATGCTCGACGATGCTGCCCGACAAAGAACAGAAGGGATCCCAAGTGCTGTAACTACCGAACCACGTGTTGAACGGACGTGAGGTCATGCGGGTCTACCCCTACACGACAAATCACACAAACTCAACTGGTCAATGTCCTGAGTGAGAAACCAACACACGTGGCGAAGAACAAATCAGATTGTGTTTGTATTGTATTTGCCCCAACCTCTATATTTCCTCCCTTCCATTAGGATTCGAAGCAGCAACGTCGAGTATTTTTGTTTTGTTTCGGGAAGTAGTAATAACCGAGCCGGTCAACACCCCCCCCTGCTGATAGAGCTGCTGATAGGGTTAGCGGCACTTGAGAACGATTAGCGGAACGTGATTGGCCACATGCCAACGTGGAAGGGATAAACAGTACTTCGCGGGTTTAGTCGCCGGCGACGCATACAGAAGCAGCACCGAAGACGGGTGGTGAACAAGTAGGCTCGAGGCCAAAAACGCAGCTCTGTGCATCTTCGGGTGAGCGCCAAGGCCTGGACCAATGGTCTCGGCCACCGCGTTCGGTCGTGCAACCCAGGAGTTACGCCAGGTAAAGCGAAATATTGGAGGCATTGGGGAAATCGCTTCCTCGACCTATTCTCGAACTTTAAAAATGAGCGTGAGCTCGGGGTTACTCCATTGAACCCTGGCGTAGAATCCTGGTTCTAAGTGGGCCACTTCTGGTACGCAGGACTGGCGACGCGGGATGAACCGAGAGCTGACTTGAGGTGTCCGAGTGATCGCTCATCAGATCCCACAAAGGGTGCCGGTTCATCTTTGACAGCAGGACGGTGGCCGTGGAAGTCTGCATCCGACAAGGAGTGTGTAACCCCACTCACCTGCCGAACCACCGGGTCCCGAAAACGGATGGTGCTCGAGAATTCCGCCCGTTAGTTGGTCGTGTGCTGGTATCGCAAAGCCAGGCGTGCATACGATCGCCAGCGTTCAATTCCCGAACGTGAGCTTGTGTGGATGTGGCGTGAAGCGGAAAGGATGACCCTGCTTTATGGCAAACCCGTTTGAGCACCTTCGGCACGTCAAGAGAGGGGGTCAAGAGAGGACCTAAAGAGCGAACAAGGGGTATTGGCTGAGTCAATCACATTCTGAATCGGAGCAGCACTCCGCTCTAGTGACATGGCATACTCGATCGGCAATCATCATGCCAGGTTGCGGTCTTCTCATTCTTCGGAAAGAACCGTTCGTGATTCAAGAAGAGGGATGCCGATTAGAAATGAGTATGCATGACATACCACATGCTCGAAAGACAGGGAATGCAAAACGAACCGGTCCTGTGAAAATGCAAAAGTCAATACCGTTCCTCCTCCATGGACTCCTTCCAGATCCGAGTTAGCATACTCGAATGCGCTCGATCGACAAGCCCTGA
Organism: Diplonema papillatum; assembly: GCA_030068145.1. Classification (NCBI taxonomy): domain Eukaryota; phylum Euglenozoa; class Diplonemea; order Diplonemida; family Diplonemidae; genus Diplonema; species Diplonema papillatum. The sequence goes on from JAPJBO010000143.1 coordinate 219,421, forward strand.
GTGTTCGATAGTCCACTTGCTTCAGAAGCAAGGTTGGAAGGGGACGCTTCGGAAACTCCGGGTATTCGGAATTGGCCAATACCACAGGCAATTCCTCTTCGTTGCTCCCGACCTCGTCCCCCCCCCTCGATCGATTTTTGCGTTAATCGCCCTGTCGTACCGAAGAGCGACAGTTCGAACGAGACCCTCCTCGTTGTCGCCGCATTTCTTCCTTTGCTTATCTTTTTCCTTTCGGCCCCACCCAAACCCCCTCTCTCCGTCCAATCGCGCGGCCATCTGCTTCCCTCGGTTCTTCTGCCCTTATCTTTTTGTTCCTTTCTTTTGTGTGTGGCAGCATCAGGGGGGTTTTACAGGACGACCAATCCACGCGTGGAGGAGCGGGAGAGGATCTGCATTGCTTTTCGTGTTAACAGGCACCTTAATGCCATTGGGGGGGGGGCGGCAGATGCACCGTTTTTCCTTTTTTTTTTCCTTCTGGCTTTTTGTTCTTTTTTTTTTTTTTTGTTCTCAACGCACGTGTTCGCTTACAATTCGCCGTTTGCTTTTGAGAGTGTGCAGTCTCGGCGTCCCCCCTGCTGCTCTGGTCTTGTCCAACGCATTCTGCCAGAAAAAGGTTCGCAGAACCATGCACAACGGCAAGGAGTGACAGGAGCAGGTGGCGGGTAAGATCAAGATTGCTTTGTGCGCTTCACTTCTTGACCAGTTCAATGAAATGAACGCGAAAGGAAGAACGGGGGAAACCCCCCGAGATAGCCGCCGAATGGTGAGAGAAACATCGGCTTCTGAGGCTGGACTCCACCGTGTGTAGCAAAGCCAATTCAGCAGGGTCTGCAAATGCTTCAACCCCTTACGGACGGAGGGGAGGAAGGTTGTCCAGGGCGCAGAAAACCTTCTGGGAATCTATGGGGTCAAACTCGAGAAGGTTTCCGACTCCGAAATGGGTAACCTGGGGCTCCTTCGAAAGGTTTCGTAACACTAGCCCAGGAGGTCACGGGGGACGGAGAGCGGGAATCCAGGTCCCCTGGACCTCGCGCTGAACGCGGGACACGAAAAACAAGACAAGCAAACCGGTGTGGGTGGGTGGGAACTTTTTGTTGTCCGATTCCTTTGGAATCCGGTGCCCGACACCTTCCTAGAGAGTGCTTCGTTACGCGCTTACGCTACGATGAATCCACAACACGTAAGGAGGTCCTCCGAGACAGGGAAAGAAGCCCGAGTCAGGGAAAGAAGCCCTCCGCGGTCCCCTCGACGTCGCGTGCGACCTTTAAGACCGCCGCTAGTCGGCGGTTGCTGGCGGTGAAGGAGAGAAGGGACGGGACATCAGTCCCGACCACTCTCTTCACCCGGCCCGACCTGTCGAGTTGCTTCGGCATTTTTGTTGAACGCTTACGCCCGCCACTAAACCCAGGTTCACCTGTGTTTCGTGTGGGATTTACCTCCTTTGATCTTTTGCAGCTGGCAGCCTCCTCAAGTATTCGGGTCAGGTGCTCATACAAAAAAAGAAGTCGGTATTACCATCTCCTTCGATGACGACTCAATCCCAGCACCATACATACATGATGGGCACGATTTCTGCCCAAACACAAAAACTACGATTCCCCAAAAACGATTCTCAAGACACACCTGTTGCGTTCAAAAGAACCGAATTGACGAGGTTACCAACAGACCACAAACTACCGGATTCTCAAGCGAACTTCAGCTCTGAACCAGCCTGCCCTTCCTGCCTCCCATTCCGAGGGCGTTACACGCGAAAACAGTTTTGAACTAAGATTTCCCCCCCAGAAACGACACTTTGTTTGTGCGATTTAACCTACATGCGTTCTGGTTAAACCGCCGCCAACGTTCTTTTTAGCTGTAACAAATGCTGTCTCCAGGGAAGCAGAAATTGGTTGTCCAGGGCATTAGCTTCCCATTCCAAATTCCGTCAGCTGACGGAATTTGGAAATCCGGGCGGCTCAAAATAAAAAGAAAATGGACGCTAACCCAAACAACTTCCGCCGGTAGAGTAATCGGGATCGTCGGAAACACAAAAAAGTGCAAAAAACGACCTTCGATGAAAAAAGTCGTGGGGGTCGGTGGAGGCGTGGGTTAGGCCAGCTGTGCCAGGAAGCTGGCTGGTGGTCAGGGGCTCGGCTGGCGGCAAGGGCTGCGCTGGCGGTCAGGGGCTGGGCAATGCTGGGCATGGTGGGCTGGCTGGCAGAAATTTGGGCTGCCGCGGGTGCTGAGCCGAGCGAGAGAGTCGAGGCTCAGAAGCAGCCCGGAGTTCTTGACAGATTCTTTCCGAGTTGACACAAGTCTTGTTCCGTGTGATCTCCGGTCTGCATCTACTTGTGCCAATGATTTACCAGCGCACAGTTTCTGAGTGGTGGATGAATTTTAAATGGGCTGTTGACTTCAGGAGTGTGCACCAGGGGGAGCGGGGCGAGGGTCACACAGATGGCAAACAGTGCCACCAGTACGTTGGTCGTATGTTTAACGCGGCAAACGGTGTGAAGAAGTGCAAACTCTTTCTCCACCTGAATGTACCGTACCGTTTGCCGGGGCGGAGCCCCCGGACCCCCTTTTGGAAGGTTCGGGTGGCTCAAACAAAGGCTTCGGAGGCGTGGCCGCTGCTGCTCGTCGAAGACAAGCGTGCCAAAGAAACCAAGATGCGACTCTTCTGAAGAGACGTCCAGTGCAAGTGAGGTAGAAGAAGCAGAAGAGGACGAAGAGAGCGAACCCGGACCTACGACGTGCCAAGTGATAAAGAAGAGGAAGACAAGCCTGTCACCGACATGTCTGAAAACGCTCAGGCGTATTACAAGTATTGGTGTGGAAGAAAGAAGCGTGCGGGAAAGAAGGCTTGGAGCAGGTTGCGTTTTTGAGGTTGGGTTTCTGACAAACCGTACCCTGAGACGACCGATAGGCTGGCGACCGTTTGATTCGGCATGAAATCGTGCAGCACTGGATCAGTGACTTTCTTGTAGTGCCAGAAAGAAGAAGGAAAAGGTGATCCAGGCTCTGTTCCAGCTTTCGCAGGCTCCTCGCCAACCGACAGCACTGGATCAGTGACTTTCTTGTAGTGCCAGAAAGAAGAAGGAAAAGGTGATCCAGGCTCTGTTCCAGCTTTCGCAGGCTCCTCGCCTACCGACAGCAATCCGGGGCGGACCGGCCAAGCTGTACCAGCATATCTGCGCCGGACGCCACTGCAACGACGCGCCTCCGTAGCCTCTCGTAGAATCTCGACTGAGGAATGGGAGGAGTACGAACATTTGTCTTCGCTGCGACAGCTTTTTCAGCGTTGCAAAAGAGGTGGCCCAACACGTGCCAAACAGCACCGTTCGAACTTGCGAGGTGGCCTGCTTTCACTGAGCCAACAGGACCGCCAAGAATTCCTTGGTGCTTCGAGAGGCTTCCCCCGCACTGTTCACGAGGAAGTCGCTGACTTTGACGATGACTGTCAATCCCAACGTCAAAATCAACACGTTCGACGCATGCTCGGCCTTTTACCATCGGCGCACAAATAGCGCAAGTTTTGCTGCCCTCACTTTTTACCGCGATTTATCATATTATGAGCTTCTTTCACATCTATGCAGTCACCAAAAAATTGGCTATATTTGAAAAAGAAAACGTCTTTCTCTCTCTCTCTCTCTTTCTATTTTCAAAAGTGAAAAGAAGAAGATTATTTCCGGCCGCTCAATTTTATATATCTTGAAGAATCTTTCGTAACTGTGTCAAAACTCAAGAAAAAAACACACTTTTTTGACTTCAAGCAGCCTGCCCTCCCTGCCCCATTTCTCGGGGCGCTAAACGTGAAACAATAGCGGGCCCGACATGGCACGGCACCAGCACCCGCCCGGGGTGCCTGCCGAGCCGAAGTTGACGCGGGCGCAGGAGAAGACGAAGCGGCACATTCTGAAGATGGTCGCCGACGGCGACATTGCGGGGCTGCGCCGGCAGGCGCGCAAGCGCGGGCTGCTGTGCCGCGAGTGCCGCGCGGAGGCGTGGCCGCTGCTGCTCGGCATCGACGTCCGGGCGGCGGGCAAGAAGAGGACGGCTTCATCCGCCGCCCACGCAGCCGGGGCCAACCGGTCTGATTCGCCGCCGCTTGCGTCGGATTCCCGGGAGGCTGAACAGCTGCGGAGGCTGTATGACAGCACGCACATCCAAAAGGGCGAACCACTCTACGACCACCCGGAGAGGGGGCAGCTGGACTTGGACCTGAACAGGTCGCTACACTTCGTCTCCGAACACCTCCGCGAAGACTACCGAGACGCCCTGCGACGGGTCCTGCTCTCTGCCCTCACCGACTACGGGTCTATCTCGCACAGCAAGCAGGCGAAACCCCCGGTAGACCCTCGAACTTCGTCGTCGGCCGCGGCGGCGCCGCCGCCGCCGGGCACGAAGGGAGGTGGCCGGCCGCCGCGATGGTACTACCAGGGCCTGCACGACATCGCGTCCGTGCTGCTGCTCGTCCTCGGGGAAACCATCGGCACGGCCACCCTCGAGCGCCTGTTGTCCTGGCACCTCAGCCCGTGGATGGAGGGCGGCATGCAGCCGATGAAGAGCGTCCTTTCGGTACTGTTTTTTTTTTTTTTTTTTTTTTTTTTTTTGTATAAGCACCTGAGCCAGTTGTACGTCCCGTAACGCGTCTAGATGGGGCCTCCCTCCGTGAGGTTCCGGACTACAAATACCTCGGCTCCATGCTCGTGGACAGCAGAGCGGATTTCCTACGGAACAAGTATTTGGCCTCGGTAGCAGTACACAGACTGAAGTCTGTTTGGTAGGCTCGACCTAAAGGTTTTGTTTTTCAAGACGCTCGTGGTTCCCGTCTTTCTGTCAGGCGCCGAAACTTGGATCGTTGGCACTTCCCTGCTTCCTGAGATCACGGGAGCATACACTTGTCTAGTTCGGTTTGTGTAAGGTCTACAGTCGCGAAACGCGCTGTAGCAATAATGACCAATAATGACCTTGAATGAATTTGCGGATCAGTTCCCGAGGATCGAAGTTGAGTTGCAGAGAGAGCGGCTCCGCTTCGCTGGGCACTGCCTGAGGCGGACGAGCAAGCGTCGAGCGTGCTTCTTGCAACGACACGTCGAAAGAAGAAACGCGGTCGACCTCCGCTTTCTTATCTCGATGTGCTCCAACGCGACCTCGGCATGTCGAACACTGAGGAGATCCGGGAACTGATGGCAGACATGGTAGCATGGGACGCGAAGGTCCAGCGGGTGGTGGGGGAACACCAGGCAGAGAACCGTGCGGCCGCCGCGGAAGACGCGGAAAGGCATGAAGGCACGTGGGACCGGATCCGGACGACCCCCGGAAGCGCGTGATCTCGCAGGCTGCGCGGCGCATGCGCAAGGTTAATCCGCTGAAGTACACCGACCAACTCATTTGTGCGGCACCGACCTGCCACGTTCAAGCTTGCTCCGACCACTGCACCCTCTGCCGACACTCGCTAGCCGTCGACTCATGGCGGCAGCCCCATCCTGAAGTGCAAATACTGCCGACGCGTCACTGCTGCTGTGTGCGCTCGGATTGGCGCCGCTCAAGCGGCCACCTTATGTCACTCGTTCGTTTGTAAAGATTGCTCCGTTCTTCTCCCTGACTTGTTCCCGGATTAGGATGACACATACTACTACTACTACTACTAGCCACATGCAATGTGTGAGGACTTCTGATCATGATCATTTGCCAAATTTGCCACCTGAAACCACGTCCAGAATTTGGGCTCAGGGTAGTGCGGTCAACGAAAACTCTAGTTTCCCTTTCTATTTTCTCCTACTCTCGCGGTGTACGGTTTCTAACTGTGTCAACTCCTCTCCGCAGCTGCTCCCCGGGATCATCGCGTGCGCCGACAAAGACTTTGCAGCGCTTCTCGACTCGACTCTCGGCGCCGCCGGCATGGGCAGCGACTACGCCCTGCCGTGGCTGATCACGTGGTTCACGCACAATTTCAGCCAGAACTTCGACGCGTGCTGCCGCCTGGTCGACTACGCCCTGGCCACCCCGCCCATCGCGATGCTGTACCTCTGCGCCGCGGTTGCCATCAGCAGGAAGCCGGCAGTCGTTGAGTACGACGAGGACACCATGCACTACGCCATGTTGTCCCGCCTCCCGCCCAACCCTTCGATCGAGCGATGGACCGCCCACGCGGAGGCACTGCTGCACGAGATGCCGCCGGCGAGGCTGGTGGCGTCACGGTTCGCGTTCTACGAGGAAATCCCGCGCGTGCTGCAGTGCGACGCGTCGCCGCTGTTCTACTTTCCGGCCGACCCGACCGCCGTCGACGTCAACTCCGCCCTCGAGGCCCGCGCCCGGGCGCCCGCAAGTAAGCTCCGGTGGCCGGTTGTGGCGCTCCCGTCGGTGCCTCATTGCTGCTTCACATCGGGATTCTACGCCCAGCTCTTCGTCGCCGGCGTCTTCACCGCCGTCGCCGCAACAGCAGTCTACAAACAGGCGGTAGCTGAGACGCAGCTCAACGATACCGAAGTCTGACCATGACACAGAATTCCGACCACCAAACCGACTGTATCCGAAGAACCCGTGCAAAGTGACAGAGAAGTCTGACTGTGTATCCGGGAGCGAATCTTCTGAGTGACGCAGAAGTTTCTAAAAAAGCGCGTTCTGGGTGGTAGAGAGAAGTCTGACCTGAGAACGCAGGTTTTTACGTGATAAGTGATACAGAAGTCTGACCCGGCTAACTGACTGTTATCGAGAGCTCAGGTTCTGAGCGATCTTCGATCGAGCGATGGACCGCCCACGCGGAGGCACTGCTGCACGAGATGCCGCCGGCGAGGCTGGTGGCGTCGCGGTTCGCGTTCTACGAGGAAATCCCGCGCGTGCTGCAGTGCGGCGCGCCGCCGCTGTTCTGCTTTCCGGCCGACCCGACCGCCGTCGACGTCAACTCCGCCCTCGAGGCCCGCGCCCGGGCGCCCGCAAGTAAGCTCCGGTGGCCGGTTGTGGTGCTCCCGTCGGTGCCTCATTGCTGCTTCACATCGGGATTCTACGCCCAGCTCTTCGTCGCCGGCGTCATCACCGCCGTCGCCGCAACAGCAGTCTGCAAACAGGCGGTAGCCGAGACGCAGCTCAATGACTACCGAAGTCTGTCCATGACACAGAATTCCGACCATCAAACCGACTGTATCTGAACGAACACGTGCAACGTGAGAGAGAAGTCTGACTGTATCCGGGAGCGAATATATTCTGCCTGAAAAGATCACGTTCTACGAGTCCAAATTCCCGCGCCTGCGACGCAGGACACCTCCAGCGCAGCAAGTCCACGGGCAGCTTGGTGGCCAAGTGATGCAGAAAGGTACCCGGTGGCACAAAACCACAAAGCCCGCAAACGATCTTGGCGGCCCGAATATGGCAATCCCTTACAGGTGCGCCCTGGCCCCTCTTCTAGGGCTCATGCCCCTCGAGCATGAAACTCGGAAATAGCTATTTATTCTCGAGAAAAATGTTAGTTTTCTGCACGAGTAGTTTTCCAGTGTGGCACGAGTGGCCGTAGGTTGAGGAGGTGACCCGCGGCATCGTCAGCGAAGGGTAAGTGTCGGCGTCTTCGGACAACGTCCTTGCTCCCGCTGGCCTGACGTGGTTAAACGCTCGCAGGCTCATGTCAGACACAGCGATCTTCTACTACCCGTCTTGAAACACGGACCAAGGAGTCTAACACGTGTGCGAGGCTTAGGGCGTCAAACCCACAAGCCGCACTGAAAGGGAGATGTGCCAATCCTTGAGGACGCCGCACAGCCCGATCCTGATTTACTGGAAAGGGATTTGAGGTTAAGTACACTTGTTGGGACCCGAAAGATGGTGAACTTTGCCTGGATAGGACGAAGTTTAAGCGGGGCAGCAGATGTCCTTGCATCTGCAATAAGCCGGGCGATTTTAGGGAACACCAGCGCCGCCCGTAGTACCTGGCTAAAACCGGAAGAAAAGAAGCAAATTTGGCTCATTAGATATAAGCGAAACACAATTTTGTTTTGGACACACAAGCGAAACGAAATTTGGCTTTTTTGGACAGAAGCGAATTTTTCCCAGAAAAGAAACTGCCGGAAACACATAACCTTTAACTCTAAAACCGATCTATCCCTCGGGATCGATCGGCAGCACATTACCCAAGCAAAACGTATGCAAAGCAGCCAGCCACTTCCACTCAACTGCCGGCCTTCCACACCCCCAAAGGACTAATGGAAACCCTGGCGTAGAATCTTGCTTCTACGCCGGCATCTTCTCGTGCGGTGTGCTTCAGCACCGGGGAAGTTAAACTGTGGGACCCATTTTGCGAATGTGGCACAACCGCAAATCCAGTGTGAAATCCAGCGTGATCACCTGTTTTTGCGGGGTGTCCACTGGGATTCGCGGGTGTCACACCCGGGTATTGACACCTGATTTTGTGGGTATACCACCATCCGGCACTCTGACCGCACTGGGTGCCAGAGTGATCGCCCAGCCGCCAACAAAGGGCGTCGGTTAATCGGAAGATCCGACAATGAGTGTGCACCAACTCACGTGCCGAATGCACCGGTCCCAAGCAAGCGGTCCTTCCGTAGTGCTCGCCTGCCTTCCTGGCGCTTGCACTTTACGACACTCAATGCTTAACGCGGTCCATCCGTAGTGCTCGCCTGCCTTCGTGGCACTTGCACTTTAGCACCCAATGCTTAAGCGGTCCATACGTAGTGGTCGCCTGCCTTCATGGCACTCGCACTTTACAGCACTCAATGCTTAAGCGGTCCATCCGTAGTGCTCGCCTGCCTTCATGGCACTCGCACTTTACAGCACTCAATGCTTAAGCGGTCCATCCGTAGTGTCATGGCACTCGCACTTTACAGCACTCGATGCCCAAGCGGTCCATTCGTAGTTGCTGCCTTTGTGGCACTTCTGCGACCACCCTTGAAAAGCCGCACACCACGAATCCCCCTTTCTTCTGCGCTCCACCCGGAGCCTCGTGCCACGAACACCTCTTTCTTCCCCGAAACTGACCCCGCGTCCGCGACCAGGAGGTTTCGTGTCCGTTCCCCTGGCACAAGTGCACGTGCGTCGTCTGCTTCTGCGTTCTAGCCCGACTCGTCCACGTTCGCTTGGCGTTGCCCTTTCCAGCCAGCCCTCCTTTCTTTTTGTAGAGTTAAAGTTCGCTTGAGAATCCGGGAATGTTGGAGTCTCCGGGTGACCTTCGTCAAATGGGTTCTTTCATAGCAAATCCGTATTAAGGGAGGTTGGGGGGGGGGCTTGCACGTACAATACGCCGACCCTACGCCGATTCTATTTGAAGCAAGGCATTGGGGGACCCAGATGGCCAATCATCAAACCCCAGTCGAACGGCAAACAGAAGGGGGACCCGCATGACCTCACGTCCGTTCAACACGTGGTTCGGTAGTTACAGCACTTGGGATCCCTTCGGTTCTTTGCCTGGCAGCTTCGTCGAGCATTTCCTTCCAAGCTGGCGCTTATGTAAGAAAATAACTGTTACGTCGGTAGTTCTTTTTTCGTTCTTCTTCGAAGTCATTAACGTCGTGCACTAACAACAGTCCAACAACAGTCTAGCAACAGTCTACCAACAGTCTACCAACAGTCTAACAACAGTCTAACAAACAGTCTAACGACAGTCTAACAACAGTCTAACAACAGTCTAACAACAGTCTAACAACAGTCTAACAACAGTCTAACAACAGTCTAACAACAGTCTAACAACAGTCTAACAACAGTCTAACAACAGTCTAACAACAGTCTAACAACAGTCTAACAACAGTCTAACAACAGTCTAACAACAGTCTAACAACAGTCTAACAACAGTCTAACAACAGTCTAACAACAGTCTAACAACAGTCTAACAACAGTCTAACAACAGTCTAACAACAGTCTAACAACAGTCTAACAACAGTCTAACAACAGTCTAACAACAGTCTAACAACAGTCTAACAACAGTCTAACAACAGTCTAACAACAGTCTAACAACAGTCTAACAACAGTCTAACAACAGTCTAACAACAGTCTAACAACAGTCTAACAACAGTCTAACAACAGTCTAACAACCGTCTAACAACAGTCTAACAACAGTCTAACAACAGTCTAACAACAGTCAAGAACAGTCTAAATCCAGTCACAAACCAGTCCATCTGCAAGCAGGAGAGGGAAAAAAGCAAACGACAATGGCAACCGGGCCGAAGATAGTCGGCAAGTACGAAGTGTTCGAAGACGCGGCGGTGGAGTCCGACGAGCTGGGCAAATGGTACCGGGCACGAAACGCGAAGCGGGAGGTCGTGTGCAGGAGGGTCGAAAAGGGCGCCCTCGTCAAGCAGCTCCGCGCCGACGACTTGTCTGCTGAGCTCGGGCTGCTGAAGAAGCTCAGCCACGACCACGTGGTGCAGCTGTACGACTGCGTCCAGTCGAAGCACGCTATATACGTCATGTTCGAGGCCGCCACCGCGCCGCTGGACAAGGTCAGGGAGAAGGCGCAGCTGACCCCGAACCAGGTCGCGGCCATCTTCGCACAGCTCACCCTTGCGGTCATCCACTGCCACGCGAGGGGGGTCGCGCACCGTTCCATCAACCCGCACTGCCTCCGGCTCGACGCCCTCGACCACGTCAAGCTGTGCGACTTCTCGACGGCGACCGGCGTCGGCAACAAGGCGAAGCCGTTCCCCATCCGGCGCAGGGGGCTGCCCATCGCGTACCTGCCGCCGGAGATCCTGCTCCCGGACTCACGCCTGGTGCCGTCGACTGAGCGGTCGGACCTGTGGGGCATGGGTGCCACCCTTTACTTCCTCGAGTGCGGGCTCGCGCCCTTCGGCCGCGCCGAAGAGGATCCAGAGTTCGCCGCCCGCGTCGCGCGAGGTACTTGTGTTTTTGTATTTGAGCCCCCGAGTTGCCCTGCAACCGTCCAGTATGGAAATGGACAAGAATCTGGAAGTTTAGACCAAAAAATGGCCAGAAAATGGCCAAGAGATGGCCAAGAAATGGCCAAGAAATGGCCAAAAAATGGCCAAGAAATGGCCAAAAAATGGCCAAAAAATGGCCAAAAAATGGCCAAAAAAATGGCCAAAAAAATGGCCAAAAAATGGCCAAAAAATGGCCAAAAAATGGCCAAAAAATGGCTTTGATGAGGAGACCTGAGAACTCCGCGCTCCACAAAAGTTTAGGACGAACCGCACGTACTGTTGCCTCATCCCTACAGGTCGCTTCCAGATGCAGAAGAACATGGCGAGGGACGCGAAAGAAGTCGTGTCTCGGCTTCTGGTGACCACGTCGGCGTCGCGCATGCAGCTCAGCGAGATCGTGAAGCACCGGTTCATCGCCGACCTGATCCAGCCGGAGGACGTCGTCGTGGCGCGGCTGCAGGAGGGCGAGACCAAGGAGAAGTTGCGCGAGCGCATAGAAGCCGCGTCGCTGCCCCCCGGCACGCCCGCGGAGGTGGTCGTACTCGCGCTGGAGCCAGGCGACAAGAGCAGGGAGATGAAGCTCACGCAGCAGGTGCAAGCCCCGAAGGTGAACCCCGAGGACGCACCCCAGGATCCCGCCGGTTCGCCTACCAAGTACAGGAGCAGCCGGCCGTCTCCCCTGAGCCCGATGCCGAAGCAAACCAGCTGCGCGCCTCCCAGCAGGTCCGGAGCTGGCAACAGGGGGACGCCGACCAACCGCGGCCCGCCCGTGAGCCCCGTAACGGACTTCCCGATCGGCACGCCGACAAGCCGGCGGCCCGTCAACTCGCCCGTTGGAACGCCGACGAGGCGGACTGCCAGCCCGGCGGTGACCAACTACCGTACAGGCGTCCCCGCCCCGCGGTCAGCGAGTACGAGGGGCATCGGCACCCCCACCAAGCGGGCTCCGGTGAGCCCGAACGAGCCGAGGGACCGGGGCCCGCGTCCCTCCCCGCGCGTGGGGCACATCACTTCGGTGACGACCGAACCCGTGTCCTTCAGCACTCGGACGCCGACGTAAAACTTAGTTGAGGTTAGAATGCAGCGATGACCTGCATTAGCCACGAGGTGGTGTCGTGCTGCCTTCGTGCTTTCACGGGTGGCGCTGGACACTTCTTTGGATTAGTCTGGATTAGAATGCAAAGAATCTGCAGCGATACTCTGCATCGTAAAACAGACACCAAACCGACCATAGAATGCAAAGAATCTGAGGCGATTGTCTGCATCGCCGTCTTTGCAGTGTCACATCGCACGTGTACACGTTAAAGCCGGTCCATCCCTTCCTGATTGACAGACCGCGTTCGTTTGAACTAGTCTGGATTAGAACGCAAATAATCTGCGGCGAAAATCCGCATCGCCGGCTTTGCGGTTGTCTCTTCGCACTTCAAACTCGTCTTGATCGTTTCGCGTTCAGGCGCGCGCTTGTGCCTCTTCCCGCCCTCGTCTGCCCGATCGGCACGCCGACGAGCCCGCGCCGCGGTCCGCGACCTCCAGGCCTGGCATCGGCACCCCCGCCAAGCGAGCACCGGTGAGCCCGAACGAGCCGAGGGACCGGGGCCCGCGTCCCTCCCCGCGCGTGGGGCACATCACTTCGGTGACGACCGAACCCGTGTCCTTCAGCACTCGGACGCCGACGTAAAACTTAGTTGAGGTTAGAATGCAGCGATGACCTGCATTAGCCACGAGGTGGTGTCGTGCTGCCTTCGTGCTTTCACGGGTGGCGCTGGACACTTCTTCTTTGGATTAGTCTGGATTAGAATGCAAAGAATCTGCAGCGATACTCTGCATCGTAAAACAGACACCAAACCGACCATAGAATGCAAAGAATCTGAGGCGATTGTCTGCATCGCCGTCTTTGCAGTGTCACATCGCACGTGTACACGTTAAAGCCGGTCCATCCCTTCCTGATTGACAGACCGCGTTCGTTTGAACTAGTCTGGATTAGAACGCAAATAATCTGCGGCGAAAATCCGCATCGCCGGCTTCGCGGTTGTCTCTTCGCACTTCAAACTCGTCTTGATCGTTTCGCGTTCAGGCGCGCGCTTGTGCCTCTTCCCGCCCTCGTCTGCCCGATCGGCACGCCGACGAGCCCGCGCCGCGGTCCGCGACCTCCAGGCCTGGCATCGGCACCCCCGCCAAGGTGAGCCCGAACGAGCCGAGGGACCGGGGCCCGCGTCCTTCTCCGCGCGTGGGGCACATCACTTCGGTGTCCTTCAGCACTCGGACGCCGACGTAAAACTTAGTTGAGGTTAGAGTGCAGCGATGGCCTGCATTAGCCACGAGGTGACTGCCTCTTCGATCGTACCGTGTCGTGCTGCCTTCGTGCTTTCACGGGTGGCGCTGGACACTTCTTCTTTGGATTAGTCTGGATTAGAACGCAAAGAATCTGCGGCGATGCTCTGCATCGCAAAACAGACACCAAACCGACCATAGAATGCAAAGAATCTGAGGCGATTGTCTGCATCGCCGTCTTTGCATGCAGTGTCTCTTCGCACGTGTACACGTTAAAGCCGGTCCATCCCTTTCTGATTGACAGACCGCGTTCGTTTGAACTAGTCTGGATTAGAACGCAAATAATCTGCGGCGATAATCCGCATCGCCGGCTTCGCGGTTGTCTCTTCGCACTTCAAACTCGTCTTGATCGTTCGCGTTCAGGCGCGCGCTTGTGCCTCTTCCCGCCCTCGTCTGCCCGATCGGCACGCCGACGAGCCCGCCCCGCGGTCCGCGACCTCCAGGCCTGGCATCGGCACACCATGGTACGTGACTCCAGAAGGAGTCACTTTTTCCGCGCTTTCGTCGTGGCGCAACCTTTGTCGGTTGCAACTGTTGCTGTGAGCTAGTGACAAGTTCGTAATCAGAGTAGGCATCGGAATCTTCGCTTGCTCTTTTTCCGCCGTGCCGCACGCCGAGAGGCGGAAGTCGTGGGAGGCCGGGCCGGCAGGAAGACGCGATCGACATGTGTGGACACCTCGGAGGGGATGGTCAGACTCACTCTAGCGTTTATTCTATTATCCGCTGATGCGCACGAGCAAACGAAAACGCTGTTCTAAGTTTTTGTTACAAGGGCTAAAAAAAAAGACGTGCGTGTTTCGGTGGTTGACCAGATTCCCACACACAAACAAAAACGAAGCGGCTGCCTCTCTTGTGGATGTGCAAGGCAGGAACCAGGCAAAGGGCTTAGGTTGGCATCGCAACTGGCTGAGGGGTTTGCAGCAGCACGTATTCACATCCTGTGGCTGGCACCAGAGGGAAGCCCAACTTGCACACCACGTTACCAGCCCAGTTGCCAGCAGCAAGGAAAGGCCCGCTTCTGCAGGAAGGCCGGCCGGTTCCAGGAGCCTGCTAGAGGATGGCTGTTGCCAGCACCTGATTGAAGCCGAGGACCAGCAGGTGCACGCTTTGGGTCAATTCCCTGAGCTCCGCCGTCAGAAGTGTTGTTTCCTGGCCGCGAGGGAATTTAACGGGGAAGAGTGCCAACACTGCTCTTTCCGCACAGTAGTTAACCCACAGTATCCAACTACTTCTCAAAGGTGTCACGGGAGAAGCCGGCAGCCGCTGCTTAACAGCAGGAGCGCATGCTGATCCATGCGGTCCATGTACTTAAAAGTTCCAGTGCTTCACGGCTTTATCACGTGGGCGGCCTTGAGATCACCCCCCCTCAGGTGACACCCCCATCACTCGACTTGCCTGTTTCATCCGGTCACATCGCTAGCATTGATATCCTGAGATCTTGCACGGCGTAATCCTCGAAGACGAGCACCCCACCCGGACGATCCAATCTGCAGGGATGCCGGTATTCCCCGGTTGTTTTCGTACCAGCTACATATACCCGGGGTTGTCCTTCAATGTGTTGCGAAGGCTGAAAAAGACGCGTAGGCATATTTTGGCGGTTGATCCGAAATTCCCTACCTGTGAAAAATAATCGGGCAAAATACAAGGGGGGGAATCGATCAGCACCGCAAAAAGATTTCTGACCTTTTCCTTATCCCTCAAAACCAGCACCAATAGCAACCACCCCCTCCCCGCTCCTGAAAGAGTACAGTAGTGAAGTAGAGAAGAGAACGAGTGTAAAAGAACGGAGGTCGCAAAAACTACCAGACCAGCGGTGGCCACCGCAAAAAGATTTCTGACCTTTTCCTTATCCCTCAAAACCAGCACCTATAACAACCACCCCAGACGGCAGATACAGACCAGGCAGAAAAAGGATTCTTTTCTTGTTCCGAAGAGAATGAATCACAACACCCCCATTTTTGTCGGAGCACCCGGTGAAGAAGACTTGATGCTAGCTAGCATCAAACATACATGAGAGGCAAGTAGCGCCTGAAGAGGAACCTAAGCTTTCCCCCCCGGATTGCTTCCTCGCCGTGTTCTCCCGTTGGCACCCCCCCGATCCTTGGTCTGCACACGGCAAACCCCATTTGCTCCGCGGCGTCTACTTCACAGATTGCCATCGTAAACAAGACAAGTCGGTGCGTTCGCGCTCGCAGGCAGGGCGGGCCCTGACTTTCTACGCTGATTGCTCAGACACGGTCAGCATTTGATGGTCCCGCCTGTGACGAGCTACGAACAGCCGCCTCACAAACGCAGACTCGCACCGCTGTCCTGTCTGCAGACACTCAGGTTCGTCGTTTTCAAAGGTCTGCCTATTGTGTCCGTGGCTCGAAGCACGCGCAGAAAGAGCCAATGAGGGTGTTGACGAGCGCTACCCATTACAAACACGTTCTTGCAAACCTCCCCCACTCACCAATCCCCCCCTCCATCCTTCGTACGTGCCAACGAACAGCATGCTAACCAACCGTCGGAGATCACCGCAGACTTCCTTTGCCTCCCCTACGTTCTCAGCATCAGATCCGATTAAAAAAAAGCGGTCGGCTTCAACCTACCTACTACCAGCGCGTGCTCTCAGCTGCCCCCACAAGCAAACAAATGTCGAAAAATGCCAATCTGCGTCTCCACTCAGGGACAGGGCTCTTTTCCACCCCCCAGAAAGTGAGGATAGTCCTCACCTTTCCCTCACCGTTTGGGTTGTAGTTAACTCACTTGTTGTGGACGTTGCGAGTGTTTTACATATGCGCCAGCCTGGAAGGAAATGCTTGACGAAGCTGCCCGACAAAGAACAGAAGGGATATCAAGTGCTGTAACTACCGAACCATGTGTTGTTTGTACGGACGTGAGGTCATGCAAGTCTTACCATGCAGGGTCAAAACCGTGTGTCTTTTGGTAAACGCTGCCGCGGGGCCGACGGCCCCCAAGATTTTCTTTTTGGAAAAACAAATTCTTGCTCAACTTCATCAAAAATCACCGCAGTATTTGTTCCATTTTTTGTTTTAAGCCCAATTTTTTCCCAGAAAAAATGGGTGGCCATTTTTTGGGGTCTAAACCCCTGTTACCAAAAAGACACAAGGTTTTTGACCCTGCATGTTACCCCTACACGACAAGACACACAAGCACAACTGGTCAATGTCTTGAGCGAGAAACCAACACACGGTGGTGTAAGCGAAGAACAAATCACATTCCGTTTGTATTGTATTTGCCCCTCTACCTCTATATTTCCCCCCTTCCATTCGGAGTCAAAGCAGCCACGTCGAGTATTTTTCGCATGTTCTTGTTGACACCATGTGACAGAACATGTTACCGCATGTAACGCTATCATGTCGTAGTATTATCGTGTGATCACATCTCACGACGTTACATGCCCCGTGTTATGAAACACGTGAAACCTCGTAATAATTGGGTCATGTAGTTGTGCGTGCCTCCCCAACAGCAAGCAAAACATTAAGGCGTCGGTGTCTCATGCGGCCGCATCTTTTCGAAGAAATGCCTTGTCCGGCCGAAAGCGTCCACATGGGCCCTTCTCTTTGGCTCGAGTGTGCGGACCCTGTCAAATGAAGATGAATGCACCAAGGTGTCGTACATGTATTCTCACACGCGCTAGCATGCTTGCACTCGTGCAGTTAAGCACGAATGCGCTTGTAGTGGGACCCAACACGGGGCGCTGAGCTGAAAGAGAAGACTGAACAAGTGCGTGGTCAAGGCGCGCAACGGAAATATCATATCTTTCGCTTACAGTGGGAACTAGAGCAAAGCGCGTGGAAGCCCCTTCCCGAGTCCCAGTGTGACGAGCTTCGAACAGCCGCCTGACAAACCAGACTCACACCGCAGTCCTGTCTGCAGACACTCAGGTTCCGCGCTGATGATGGTCCGCCTTATGTGTCCGTGGCCTAAAGGACCGAAACACGGCGCAGACGGGACCAGTGCGGTGTTGAGCACATACCCATTCCAAGCACGTTCTTGCAATTCCCGAGTCCCAGGAGAGTTCGGGACGAGGCAGTATAGTGTAAAAAGTTGTCGTATCTGTCCGACACACCGTAAAATGGGTTTATTAGTGGCGGGTCATATGTTGGCACGCCTTCCAGGCTGATTTCAGCCGATTTTTTTTTTTTTTTTTTTTTTTTTTTTTGAAAAACTGAACGGCTGATAGTCAGCCGGCTGCTTTTTGGAAGGCCTGCCGATCAGAAGGGGTTTACGACAACATGTTGCCGGTGCGTCAAGCTGATTCCGCTCCATGGGCGGCATAGCCAAAGCTTACACTGTCGAAAACCCGGCTGATTTTGTGCGAGTCTGTCGGTAAAAAAAAAAGGGCTCGAAATTTAATCAGCCGGCAAGCTGGCTGGGTCGCGCGCACACTGGCCACACGCCGCCAGGAAAGATCGGCCCCCGGGTACAACCTTCTTCGCCTGCAGCCTTCAATGCTCCTCTTCTGCAACCGAGCACCCATCACCCGTCGATCCGCAGTGTGGGGAAATGGATGCAACGGTTCCCGCTCGTGGTGAACACCATCCACTCGAAGTACCTTTGCGCAGCAGGAGGGGGGGGGAAGAGGTGGTTTTTACATAAGCGCCAGCTTGAAAGGAAATGCTCGACGATCCTGCCCGACAAAGAACAAGGGATCCCAAGTGCTGTAACTACCGAACCACGTGTTGAACGGACGTGAGGTCATGCGGGTCTACCCCAACACGACTAATCACACAAACACAACAGGTCAAAAGTCCTGAGTGAGAAAACAACACACGGTGGTGTAAGCGAAGAACAAATCAGATTGTGTTCGTATTGTATTTGTCCCGTACCTACCCCCCCCCCGTGCATAAGATGGATAGACAAACCCCCTTGATTAAGATGGATAACGGGCGAGAATGCCAATCCATCTTAAGCACGGGTGTGAGGTACCCCTGTGCAAAGTGACTACACTGTAGTCTACAGTGCCCCCGTGTTTAAGATGGATACCCCCCTTGATTAAGATGGATACTGCCAAGAGGGTAGGTAACCTCTATATTTCCTCCCTTCCATTCGGAGTCGAAGCAGCTACGCCGAGTATTTCTGGTTGACACCCTCTTTTCTTGTGCCGGAAAACTGGTTAACTTCAAATCGACGCCAGCTTCTGAGAGCTGCTCCACCGTGGGATAGGGTGCAGCTGCATGCGCACCTGCTTTTTTTCAAGGAACACGCTTGAGGAGACTGCCAGTTGCGAAAGGTAAATATACATAGTGTGGTTCTCATCAGCATGCCGATGACTCCCCACTATCAATATTCCAACCTCGAAGGAGGTAAATGTGCTGTAGCCCACACGAAGCACAGGTAACCCTGTTCAGTGGCGGGCGTAAGTGCTCAAGTGTTCAACAAAAAAGACCCACGTTGTACTGTTTTCTTCCCCTCTAGCCTCCGTCGAAATAAGCACAAGGCAGTCCCTCGTGTAGTCCTGAGACTCTCTTCTGTTGCACTGAAGGGAACATTTTCGGAACAACACAGCTGCACATGAGCCTTCGTTTGATCAGTTGATGCTGATTGTCCGTTACCTCGTTGATCGGTGCAAGACCATACCTCCGCAAATGTTCTTTGCTAATATACTGGACCTCGTTCAGACAGGTTAGCTTTCTACGCGTGCGTGCGTTCTTACATCCAACCTGCATAGGCGGTTACCTCACAGGAAGGATCCGAAGATTAGCCCGGCTCTGCCCTGTGACTTACCGTTGGAAGCCCGAGAGTACCCTTCCGGTCTAAGCCCAGACCGAACAGCCGATGAAACCCACCGTCGGGTCATGTGAAGCTCGTTCAGGCAAGCAAGCTTGCTGCGTGCGTGTGTTCTTACGTGCATACTGTGTGTCCTTACAATTCTACTAAGTTGTATAGACGGTTAGCCGCAGGACGGGTGAGACGGTTTGTCGCACGCACTGCGTAGCGCGTCAAGCACGCCGCACAGCTCGAGTCGAAGTTCGCTCAGAGCTGCAAGCGCCGTCCTCCTGGGCTTGTGTCCAGCGAAAAGTGCTAAGCCCCCAAGATGCGCCACGCTGTGATGCTCTTGGTTTGGAAATTGATACTTGCCAAGCCCCAAGATATCGTAAATGGGTTTATTAGTGAAGGGTTTTCATTTGTGAGCGGTCAAATTAGAAGTTGTATTTAGTGAACATTAGACCATTCACTAGTTAAAGCCGGCCTTCTGAGGCGGGAAAAGTGCTAAGTCCTGGATTTGTTCACCAATTTGGGCAACGGAGTGACTGGGAACGCTACCTCGCGACCCCGTTTTAATTACTGAACGGTCAAATTAATGAAGTTTTTGGCTGGTTTTGGGGTGAGTGAACATTTTGACCCTTTACTAATAAACCCATTTACGGTACGCCACGCTGTGATGCTCTTCTTGGTCTGGAAATTGATGCTTGCCAAGCCCCAAGGTACGCCTGATGCTCTTGGTCCGGAAATTGATGGTTTGGTAGTTGGTACTTGCTCGAGGTAGGGCCCCAGGAACTGACTCTTGTCCCGATCTATCCCGTGACGATAACGGAGCACAGCAGGTCCCACCTTGACGCAAGGCCTTCTTTAGGAACATAATTTGCTCCCGGGAGCTTGCCAGCCTCCCAGCCCCATCTCTGATTGTGGGTTTCCTCCAAACTTGAATATCGTAGTGCGCCGCCGTTGTGCAGTACCGCTGGACACATGAAGCATTTGCCCCTGCTCTGGTAGCCTGGGTGATCCGTGCCGAGCCACGAACAGCCGCCTGGCAGACCAGACCCACACCGCTGTCCTGTCTGCAGACACACAGGTTCCGCGCTGATGATGGACCAATGCGGTGTTGAGCACACAACCATTCCAAGTGCGTAATTGCTAATCCCCCTCCCCCCCGGTGTCTTCGGACAGCACCTCGTGATGTTCGCATCACAAAACAAAGAAGACAGTGAAATGGTCGTTACCTGGTCGGGTTTCGCTCGCGACCGTTTCCTGAACAATCCTTCACTAAATCCGCGGTTAAATAACCTGGCCTCAGTGGTGCAAGCACCACGCGCTCTTCAAACCCAAGAAACATTTTCCCCCCGATACACATATGCTAGCAAAAAAAGGGCTACTCGCGTGCTAGCTTAGTCCTACAGTCGTCTCGGCCGGATATTTTGAGTCGAAGTTAGCACGTTGTCAGCACCCTCGGCTCTGCCTTGTGGTTGACTCAGCGCAAGCAATGTACGCCACACCTTGATGCTTTGGTTTGGGAAACTGGCAGCCACCTAGCCCGCATTCTTTACAATGAAGCAAGACCAGTCGAGCAATGCTTTCGCACCGAGTGTCGGATCTGAAGACTGTGTACTGAGCAAGCTTTCACTTTTACCCTTCTGCCCCCCGCTGAGT
This sequence comes from Diplonema papillatum, assembly GCA_030068145.1. Lineage (NCBI taxonomy): Eukaryota > Euglenozoa > Diplonemea > Diplonemida > Diplonemidae > Diplonema > Diplonema papillatum. The sequence continues at coordinate 239,991 of JAPJBO010000143.1, forward strand.
TTTCCTTGGGACACCTGCGTTCGTTGTCGACAGATGTGCCGCCCAGCCAAGCTCTCCACGCAGCAGGTGTCCCCGAACGAGGATTCGCGCCGTAGCTCGCTCGTCGCTGTAGTTAAAGGACCCACTTTTTGCCGAAAAAAAACGGAACCCAAAACTGGGATCTGGCCACCCAGGGGGCTCCAAAACGCTCCGAAAATCCAGGAAAAGTGGTCAGATGCTCGTTTAGGCTCGAAGAATGCCCGTTGAGGGACCCACGTTTGCCGAAAAAAACGGGGGATCGCCAGGAACCCAAAACTGGGAACTGGCCACCCAGGGGGCTCCAAAACGCCCCGAGAATCCAGGAATTCTACTTCGGCACCTTGCACTTGTCACTTTTGAACCAGGAAAGGGAGAAAGTGGAGCAGTGGCATTAGTAGCGATGGGGGATAGCCCCCGCAGAGGCCTTAGAGAGTGAAAGCAATTTGATTTGCCCAAACAACCCAAGTACCAGGTGCCTCAAGGATTCCCTCGATGGATCAGGAGAAAAGCGGTTGGATGCTCGTTTAGGCTCGAAGAATGCCCGTAGAAGGACCCACGTTTGCCGAAAAAAAAACGGGGGGTCGCCAGGAACCCAAAACTGGGAACTGGCCACCCAGGGGGCTCCAAAACGCCCCGAGAATCCAGGAATTCTACTTCGGCACCTTGCACTTGTCACTTTTGAACCAAGAAAGGTAGAAAGAGGAGCAGTGGCATTAGTAGCGATGGGGTAACCCCCCCGCAGAGGCCTTAGAGAGTGAAAGCAATATGATTTGCCCAAACAACCCAAGTACCAGGTGCCTCAAGGATTCCCTCGATGAATCAGGAGAAGAGTGGTCGGATGCTTGTTTAGGCTCGAAGAATGCCCGTAGAAGGACCCACGTTTGCCGAAAAAAACGGGGGGTCGCCAGGAACTCAAAACTGGGAACTGGCCACCCAGGGGGCTCCAAAACGCCCCGAGAATCCAGGAATTCTACTTCGGCACCTTGCACTTGTCACTTTTGAACCAAGAAAGGTAGAAAGAGGAGCAGTGGCATTAGTAGCGATGGGGTAACCCCCCCGCAGAGGCCTTAGAGAGTGAAAGCAATATGATTTGCCCAAACAACCCAAGTACCAGGTGCCTCAAGGATTCCCTCGATGAATCAGGAGAAGAGTGGTCGGATGCTTGTTTAGGCTCGAAGAATGCCCGTAGAAGGACCCACGTTTGCCGAAAAAAAAACGGGGGGTCGCCAGGAACCCGAAACTGGGAACTGGCCACCCAGGGGGCTCCAAAACGCCCCGAAAATCCAGGAAAAGTGGTCGGATGCTCGTTTCGGCGCGAATAATGCCCGCAAAACGTGAACGCAGTGCAATTTATCGAGGAGCTCCAGCTCCCTCGTCGGAAAACCTGCTGCGGAACAGTTTCCCACTGTCCTATAGAGCTCGGGGGTCGCCAGGAAACCGGAACTGGGAACTGGTGACCCAAAACGCCCCGAAAATCCAGGAAAAGTGGTCGGATGCTCTTTTCGGCGCGCATAACGTGAACACAGTGCAATTTATTGAGGAGCTCCACCTCCCTCGTCGGAAAACCTGCTGCGGAACAGTTTCCCACTGTCCTATAGAGCTCGGGGGTCGCCAGGAAACCGGAACTGGGAACTGGTGCCCCAAAACGCCCCGAAAATCCAGGAAAAGTGGTCGGATGCTCTTTTCGGCGCGAATAATGCCCGCATAACGTGAACACAGCGCAATTTATCGAGGAGCTCCAACTCCCTCGTCGGAAAACCTGCTGCGGAACAGTTTCCCGCTGTCCCAGAGCTCGGGGGTCGCCAGGAAACCGAAACTGGGAACTGGCCACCCAGTGGTGCCCCAAAACGCCCCGAAAATCCAGGAAAAGTGGTCGGATGCTCGTTTCGGCGCGAATAATGCCCGCATAACGTGAACACAGCGCAATTTATTGAGGAGCTCCAACTCCCTCGTCGGAAAACCTGCTGCGGAACAGTCTCCCGCTGTCCTATAGAGCTCGGGGGTCGCCAGGAAACCGGAACTGGGAACCGGTGCCCCAAAACGCCCCGAAAATCCAGGAAAAGTGGTCGGATGCTCTTTTCGGCGCGAAGAATTCCCGCATAACGTGAACACAGCGCAATTTATCGAGGAGCTCCAACTCCCTCGTCGGAAAACCTGCTGCGGAACAGTTTCCCACTGTCCCAGAGCTCGGGGGTCGCCAGGAAACCGAAACTGGGAACTGGCCACCCAGTGGTGCCCCAAAACGCCCCGAAAATCCAGGAAAAGTGGGATGCTCGTTTCGGCGCGAAGAATTCCTGCATAACGTGAACACAGCGCAATTTATCGAGGAGCTCCGACTTCCTCGTCGGAAAACCTGGTGCGGAACATTTCCCTCTGTCCTAGAGCTTGGGACCACCGACGATCCGTTGTTCATTCCGACGGATGGTGCAGCAACATACCGCATCATGTTCAATGCTACTTCCCCAGAGTTCTACTGGCACAAGCATGCTCAAGTGCTTGACCACCCAGAAGAGTATGATATGGCTAACATGTAAGGGTGGAAATCGGGGAATCGGGGGAAACTCGTTAAGGAAATCGGGGAAAAGGGTGGAAAATCGGGGGGGAAATCGGGGGTCAGGTGGCTCAGCAGAAATCAGGGAGAAACCGGGGGAATCGGGGGAAACTCGTGAAGGAAATCGGGGACATGGGTGGAAATCGGGGGGAATCGGGGGAAACTCGTTAAGGAAATCGGGGAAAAGGGTGGAAAATCGGGGGGGAAATCGGGGGTCAGGTGGCTCAGCAGAAATCAGGGAGAAACCGGGGGAATCGGGGGAAACTCGTGAAGGAAATCGGGGAAAAGGGTGGAAAATCGGGGGGGAAATCGGGGGTCAGGTGGCTCAGCAGAAATCAGGGAGAAACCGGGGGAATCGGGGGAAACTCGTGAAGGAAATCGGGGAAAAGGGTGGAAAATCGGGGGGGAAATCGGGGGTCAGGTGGCTCAGCAGAAATCAGGGAGAAACCGGGGGAATCGGGGGAAACTCGTGAAGGAAATCGGGGAAAAGGGTGGAAAATCGGGGGGGAAATCGGGGGTCAGGTGGCTCAGCAGAAATCAGGGAGAAACCGGGGGAATCGGGGGAAACTCGTGAAGGAAATCGGGGGAAATGGGTGGAAAATCGGGGGGGAATCGGGGAAAGTCGGTGGACTTTATAGTTGGCACCACCAGGGTCTACAAGGCAAAGAGAGGCCCGGAGGAGAGGCTTGGGTTAGAATGCAAAGAATCTTTGGCGATAGCATCGGCGGCGTCGCGGTTATCTCTTCGCAAGTGATGTGTCATGCTTTCGCCTCTCAAGCTCGCTTATCGTCGCGCTCAGGCGCGGTTGTTGCCTCGCTTCCCCTTCAATTGCTCGTCCAGGTGGATCGGTTGCGCGTCGATGGTTGCTTCCTTACGGCGAGCGGAGCGCAGGAACGCAGGGCGTGTGTGGCCCCGCCCTCCTGCCATCCGCCCGACATTCGGGGCGGATCTCCTTTTTACTCTTCCTGCCGCCATGGCTTCCCCTTGGCCCTCCTGCCTCGGCTCCCCCCTTTATCCCACCCCTGCCTTGGCTCACCTCTTGCCGCTGATCCCGGTTGGTAGTGACCCGGCCCTACCCCAACCCCCAGCCCAAAATTAATTCAATTTTTTTGTGTCTAACAAATGCATTTTGTCAAGAACAAAAACAGATCGATGGCGGCGTACTATCCTCACTCCGTTAGATAAGCAAAACAGGTTCGAAGGAAGTGCGCACAAACAGTCCCGGACACGGCTAGCCACAACCCATAACGAAAGCGTGCACTAAATATACAACCCGTAACCACATAGCCCTTTCTTGCTCTAAGAGAACCCATTCACGGAGACCCTAAACCCCCGAACTTTAACTCTAAACAAAGGAAGCGCCAGATCCGTTTTTCGCGCTCGGGGTGGCCCGCAATCCCTTGTCCTTGCTTACAACACTTCACAGGGGCAGAACCACACGACAAACAACGCATTAAAGAAAGAACACCTGGCCCGCAGCAACTGGACCGTTGCAACAGGGCCAGGCGGGACCCGTTGCTGCAAAAAATCGCACGGAGGAAGACCTGCCTTTCCTTTGCTTGCCACGCTCGTCTTCCATGCTCGGCGCGCAGCCTAGGAGGAGACACTGCGCACCCGTCGCCTGGGCGTCGTGCAGCGGCCCAGTACGTCCGCCAGCGGAGCAGACATACCTCCCGTGATCAGGATCGGAACACCCGGCCATCCCTCCTCGATTTCCCCCCGCCCCGAGCTGAGCCAAACCAGTACGTGCATCGAATTGTCTGCTGCTGTCTGAATACGCATCACAGTCTATCAGCAGTCTATCACAGGCTTGCACAGGCTATCGTAGTCTATCAGCAGTCTATCACAGGCTTGCGCAGGCTATCGTAGTCTATCAACAGTCTATCACAGGCTTGCACAGGCTATCGTAGTCTATCAGCAGTCTATCACAGGCTTGCGCAGACTATCGTAGTCTATCAACAGTCTATCACAGGCTTGCACAAGCTATCGTAGTCTATCAGCAGTCTATCACAGGCTTGCACAGGCTATCGTAGTCTATCACAGGCTTGCGCAGGCTATCGTAGTCTATCAGCAGTCTATCACAGGCTTGCACAAGCTATCGTAGTCGATCACAGGCTTGCGCAGGCTATCGTAGTCTATCAAGAGTCTATCTGCCGGTGGTGGACCCCGAGCTGTGGAGGCAGCCCCCTGCAGATGAGCCCCAACCCACCCTGCTGCCCGACCTGCGGCAAAAGCAGGAAGTTGCGGGGCGGCAAGTCACCGCAGGGCGAAGCGAGTCGCTGCGTCCCTGCGGAAGGACAGCCCGACGCCGAGCCTTCGACCTGCGCTGCCCCCGGAGGCGGCGAAGGCCGCAACAAAAAGTTCACGGTGAGGCCGCCGCCCGGTCGCCCAGCGTCGGCTGCTGCACACCCCGCGCTCGTTCACAATGAACATGAACGATCAGCGGACGTCAACAGCACCGAGCGACCCGCCGGCAGGTCTGCAGCCACGGTGAAACCACCGCCTGGTCGCCCGGCGCCGGCTGCTGCACACGTTCACAATGAGCATGAACGATCAGCAGCCGGCAGGTCTGCAGCCACGGTGAAACCACCGCCTGGTCGCCCAGCGCCGGCTGCTGCACACGTTCACAATGAGCATGAACGATCAGCAGCCGGCAGGTCCGCGGCCACGGCGAGACCGCCGCCTGGTCGTCCAGCGTCGGCTTCGGCACACGTTCACAGTGAACATGAACGATCAGCAGACATCGACAGCACCGAGCGGCGCGCCGGCAGGTCCGGGGCCACGGCGGGACCGCCGCCTGGCCGTCCAGCGTCGGCTGCGGCACACGTTTACCATGAACGTGAACGATCAGCAGGCAACAGCGAGCGGTGCCGCAGCGCGGGCGGGGCGCGGCCCGCCGAAGCCGCCCGCCGCGTACCGGCCGCCGCCAGCTCCTGCGCCGGAGTTTCCGCGGGGGCGCGGCGCAACGGCTCCCGCGTGTCTCTCGCGGAGAGTGAACACGTCAAACGGCCGTCCGACGAGGCGTCCAGCACAACACAACCGGACGATGCCCGGCGGCGTCAGTCCGACGGCGCGGCCAGACCGCGAACGGACGACGCACTGCGGTGTGCCTCCTCCCGCGTGTCCCTCGCGGAAAGTGGCTACGTCAAGCTACCGTCCGACGGGGCGTCCAGCCTGCAGTTGGACGACGCTCGGCGATGCACCTCCTCCCGCGTGTCTCTCGCGGAAGGGAGTCACACCAAGCGACCGTCCGACGGGGCGTCCAGCCTGCAGTTGGACGACGCTCGGCGATGCACCTCCTCCCGCGTGTCTCTCGCGGAAGGGTGTCACACCAAGCGACCGTCCGACGAGGCGTCCAGCCTGCAGTTGGACGATGATCGGCAATGCACCTCCTCCCGCGTGTCTCTCGCGGAAGGGAGTCACACCAAGCGACCGTCCGACGGGGCGTGGAGACTGCAGTTGGACGATGCTCGGCGATGCACCTCCTCCCGCGCGTCTCTCGCGGAACGTGGCCACATCAACCGACCGTCCGACGGAGCGACCAGTCTGCGAACGGACGATACCACCCGGCGGGGACACGCTCGTGCGTCCCCGCCGGGGACGCACGAGCGAGCCCTGTCCGGGCTGTCGCCCGCCTTCAAGACGGACGCGCGGTCCGACGACCGGATTCTCGCCGACGCCGCGAAGACGCGCGCCGGGATGCCGCCGCCCTTCACCGACGGGGACCTGAACTGCATCTCTTACTTGGCGCCGCCCCCGCCCCACCTGACGCCGCTCGACCACAGGGATTCGACCGTGGTCGACAGTCTAGACGCGTTCATCCGCCACCCGGCCGGGAAGAGGCGGCCCTTTGGTGTGCATTTCTGTTGCGGTAAAGGACCGGGTCGAATACTGACACCCCCCCCTGTGTAATTATTCGATTCGTGAATACTAAAAGAAGTTCCGGGTAGGCTAGCAGGGTCGAATCGTGGTAGTGTTTTTTTTTTTTTGACAGCCAGGCGGCGTCAAATAAGTGTCATTAGCCCCTCCTTCAACAATTAGCTGGCAGCATACGACGTGAAAGTTACCGAGCACACTCGACGCAGGTAGCATGTAGAAGACCTCAAACGCACGCACGTTCAATGACCTCTGTAAGAACCCATCCGTGCGAGAAGCGAAGGACTTGCTACGTGATTTTACTGTCTCAACATTTCTACATCAGGAGTTTCATCTTTCACACCCGACTTGCTACGTTCGTTTACGGAGTTTCATCACTCGCACCCCCCCACCGTCATCCCATTTTCCCACAACCGCAGTGCGAAACGCGTTGAAGCAGTCACTCTCGCGATTGTGCGCATCCGACGTCGGCTCCTGCACGCCCAGCTTGATCGGAAAAGGCATCTCTCGGTTCGTCGCCGGCGGGTTCCACCCGCGATACGTCTGCTGCGCACGAGAGGACCTCCCGAAGCAGACAGAGCAGCGAGACTTCATAACCTCGTTCAACCGTGCGTTCCGCCTGCGGACCACCAACGACCCGGATGATGAAGACAACATCATGAAAACGAGGGCCCGCTGCTTCCGCCGCAAAATTCCCCCGCACCTCCTGCTCATTTGAAACTGGCGACAACCTCCGTGCAGCCCGGCCCCGTCTACTGTCCCAGGTGCTCAGGCTCCTCGTGTACAACTCCCAGTCACGTCACTGTTGCTGGAGGATTTGAACGCGGACCCTGGGTCGGAACGTCATGCACTGGTAACTGCCCAACGCCACGTCTGGTCCGGCGTTTGTGTTGTATTGTTACGGCGGAGCCTGCTCGGTCCCTTCACGTTGGTGTTACGTTCCGGCGAACTAGGTCAGGGGTTCCTTGTGCCACCTGATTCCTTCCTTCAGACACGGTTGTAGAGGCCTCCCCCTTGACGGATTCGCGTGTGCTCCAGCAGCACGGGCGGTCATGACTGTGACGAGCTACGAACAGCCGCCTGACAAACCAGACTCACACCGCTGTCCTGTCTGCTGGCACTCAGGTTCCGCGCTGATGATGGTCCGCCTTATGTGTCCGCGGCTTATAGCGCCGGTGACGGGACCAGCGCGGTGTTGAGCACATATCCATTCCAAGCACGTTCTTGCCATCTCCGTTGAAGTGGAAAGAAAATAAACAGAAACAGACCGCAGACCGCTCCCTGGTGCAGGAACGTTGCGGTCAATCACAGCTTGCAAAGCTTGAGTCGGAGGCAGCACAGTGCTACAACCCCGTCCGCTCTGTCCTGTGGCTGACCGTCTCGACGAGCTTGTGTTCAGCGCAAGCGCCAAGCCCCAAGCCTTGATGCTTTAGTTTAGGAAATCGGTAGCCGCTTGACCCATAGGCCCGTGGCTCTGCAGTACCGCCGAACACGTGAAGCTTGGCTCCCGTGTTGCAGGCTTTCCCTGGTACCTACCCCCCCCGTGAACATGTCACCCCCCAAAAACCCCTTGAGTATGTCACCCCCCAAGGCCTGAGTGGGGGGGGTGACATACTCAAGGTTTTGTCCTGTTGTCCCAGTGGGGAGTGGCCCCGCGCAGCGGATTCTTTTTTTTTGAACGGGGTTTTTTTTTGTGAGTTTTCCGCTTTCACCGCCGCCTACCGCACCAGTGAGCATGCACAGCAGCAGACTACAATCGGAGCCGTCATCCTCGCCTCTTTGGTTGCTTGCGCGACCGCCAAAGTGACACGTGGTCTTGAAGCAGCCAACAACGTTGTAACATGCATTGTGTCTTTTTTAAAACGCTGCCGCGGAGCCGATGGCCTCCAATTTTTTTTTTTTTGGAAAAAAAGATTTTTGCTCAACTTCATCAAAAAATACTGCAGAGTCTGTTCCAAAATTTCCGGAAAAAAACCCAGTTTTTTCCCGGAAAAAAATTGGTGGCCATGTACCAAAAAGACACAAGGGTTTGACCCTGCATGGTAAATGAGAGGTTTCGCGGGATTCAAAACTTGGGCAACAGCTGCTAATTGGGGGCCATCCTAGACATACATCCGATCCGACTCGTATGCGAGAATGATTCTCGCATTCTCGCATGAAATTCTCGCATATTCTCGCATGCGAGAATGATACGAGTGAAATACGAGAATGTGTAAACCACTCAAGAACCATGTATTTGACCCGTATTCGAGGCTCCGACAGGAATACCAAGTGAAGATAGCAAAAGAACGAAATAAGGCTATGCCAACTGCAGCTTTGTAGCTGGCATTGTGTCCTGCTTTCAAGACAAGGACACCTCAACACACTATGTTGTCAACAACAACTCTGGTTGCTCCATGGTATTGCTTTCAATGCTTGAATAATGGTCGAAACCATGCTTCACAACAAGTGCTCCGTCCGTCACCGTGCCTGCAATCTCCGCTGCGGCTTCTTGTGTTTAGTCTACGATTTCCTCTGCCACAGCTCGTTTCGTGAAGCTGGCGGGTACCATTCAGTTGCCGCTGACTTAGGAGGCACCGGCTTTTTGAATATTGGCCTCGGGGCCGTTTGCAGGTGCATTATTAGGTTGCAGGCTCTCTGGATGGCAACGGTCCGCAGGTACGTCCGCGAGCCCTTGGCATCTAGCGAGCCCAGCGACAGCGAGTCAAGGAGACCTAATCCTCAAATAACGCTAAAAGCACAAGCAAATTCGGTTCCCGAGTTCATAAACAGCTTGAAAGCCTGCATCCACGAACACACGAAACGAACTGTGGCAGTGAAGGCAGAGGAGGAAAGGAAAGTTCACTACACAGAGAAAGCAGCAGCTTGAGAAGTTCGGAGGCCCAGTGGCGGCAAAATATGCCGCGGAAGCCTCGGAGATGACGTAAAACGTTGATTCCTGCCGGTTTCTCATATGTTCAAGCATGCTGTACTGTGAGTTATCTCATTCTCGCATATTCTCGCACGTGCGAGAATATGCGAGAATCATGCGAGAATATGCGAGAATTTTGCGAGAATCGGGGCCGCGACCCCCCAATACGAGAATATGCGAGAATACGAGTCGTATCGGATGTATGCCTAGAGTTCCTTCAATGCACAACATGGTCAACCACATTGCGTCGGTTGCGAATGACGCTTGCAACGACCTCACGACTTTTCTTCAGCAAGACGTCGAGACAGGAACTCTGTCCGCCATATTGTCCCGAATCTGCAAGTGTATGCCTGAGAAATTTCAAGGAAACGCCCATCAGGATGCATCGGAACTTCTTGAGAGTGGATTGTTCGGCGTGTTGGTGGCTGCAACTGATGGAACGACCTGTAGACTTCGAAACACATTCAGACCTCGCAATGGTATCATTCTGCCAACACGATTTACTGGGGTTGGAAGTCGGGCGGGTCTTGCCATGGGCCCAGCGTCCTGTCTCGGTCGTGTCCTAGAAGGGCTGCTAAGGACATTTCCCCCCAGCCGAGGCTCAGATGACCTCTGCAAACCCTTAAGTATGTCACCCCCCTTGAGTATGTCACCCCCCTTGAGTATGTCACCCCCCTTGAGTATGTCACCCCCCAGCGGATTTTTGCACAAAAGGGGGTGACATGTTCACGGGGGGGGTAGGTACCCAAAGAAGTGGAAAGAGAGAAAATAAACTGAAACTCTGCATTCGAAGAAGACATGGTGCTAGCATCAAACATACACGAGAGGCACGTTTTTTTTGTGAACACGAAACTAAGATTTTGCCTCGAGGGCCCCAGTTATACGGCCGTCTTTCAACAATTCCTTTTGCGCGAAGTGATGTCGCTTGCGGACTTCTTCCCTGCTTGCTAGCTGGCTGCTGTTCTCGTTAGACAAGACGCAACGCCAAAACTCCGAAGTCAGCGAATCTCATGGGTTCGTTTCGCACAAAGTCATCTTGTGCCTTCCGTCATCTCGATACGCTGTCATCAGACATGCAGACAAGCAGAGTTCTGCCTTCCAAACCCTTCCAAACATTACACTCCAGATTTTCCCGAGCATTGCTTCCCGGCGCAGGCCCTGACCGCAGGGCAGCTTGCTACCGCAGGCTGGCCCCCCGGAATTGCCGCTCGCGTTCTTCTTTTCAACAAAACTAATGCACTTCTCATTTCTGCTGAAAAAATGGTACCAGGAGTAACGGCAACGCTGCAGTTGGGCGCTGGAACTGAGCTGCGTGGGGCAGCTCAGTTCAGGAGCTACCGGACACATTTTGACCAGCTAATAGGCTGTCGACACAGTATCCGAGCCGGCGGGCACAGGTTGACCAGCAAACGAGAGGGCTGTCAGGCACAGTGTCCGGGCTAGCGGGCACAGTTTGACCAGGAAAAGGGTCGCCAGACACAGTTTCCGCGCATGCGGACGCAGAGTGACCAATATATAGGGCTGCCGGACACAGTTAGATTAGTCTTCATCAGAATTCCTTACCTGAAAATGACACAGCCACACACACACACACACACACACACACACACACACACACACACACACACACACACACACACACACACACACACACACACACACACACACACACACACACACACACACACACACACACACACACACACACACACACACACACACACACACACACACACACACACACACACACACACACACACACACACACACACACACACACACACACACACACACACACACACACACACACACACACACACACACACACACACACACACACACACACACACACACACACACACACACACACACACACACACACACACACACACACACACACACACACACACACACACACACACACACACACACACGCACACACACGCACACACCTCCTACTGCCCTCCTTTCTCTCTCTCTCTCTCCCTTACCTCCTCGGATCACCTCCCAACGCTTGCCACTCCGCGAATCATGCCGATGGAGAACAAGTTTTTCGTGGGGTTCTTCCCCCCCGAGCACACCGTGCAGCAGATCACGGAGCTGGCCCTTGCGAGGGTGGGCGACAAGCTGCGGGCGGTCAACGTGTATAACGAGTCAGCGATCCTCGAGACGAAGTTCGCTTGGATGGCGGTGGAAGGAAGCGATGCGCTGCAAGCCGCCAAGGACGGGTTCGGTGCTGATTTCACGGTCGTGCACTCGGTTCCAGACGCGTGGGACGAGACCGAAGCGGAATTCAAGCACCGCGCCTACCTTTCGCTCGCCCTGCTGAGGGACGAAGGCAAGCTTGTCCTCACGAAGCCTGTGGTCGACTTCTGCATCAAAGACACCCTTGGTGGATGCGTCATCGAAAAGCGCGTCCGAGCAAGGATGGCGTCCGAGAAGGAGCAGCCCCTCGAAGCGCTGGTGGCGGTGCTTGCAGACCTGCTCCCCGACGCCAAGTTCGGCTCGGTCGTCGTCGACGCGACGGACGTCGCCAACGCGCTCAAGTACTGCGAAACCAGGAGAACCGTCGCCCGTCTTCGGCAGCAGCAGGAAACCGCAGATGGAGGCCTGAACAAGTCTAGCTGACAGGCTTCTGCGTGCCGTGCAGGACACGGCCAGTGCTCTGACAGTTTTGTGTAAATACGGAGAACCGTCGCCCGTCTTCGGCAGCAGCAGGAAACCGCAGATGGAGGCCTGAACAAGTCTAGCTGACAGGCTTCTGCGTGCCGTGCAGGACACGGCCAGTGCTCTGACAGTTTTGTGTAAATACGGAGAGCCGTCGCCCGTCTTCGGCAGCAGCAGGAAACCGCAGATGGAGGCCTGAACAAGTCTAGCTGACAGGCTTCTGCGTGCCGTGCAGGACACGGCCAGTGCTCTGACAGTTTCGTGTAAATACGGAGAACCGTCGCCCGTCTTCGGCAGCAGCAGGAAACCGCAGATGGAGGCCTGAACAAGTCTAGCTGACAGGCTTCTGCGTGCCGTGCAGGACACGGCCAGTGCTCTGACAGTTTTGTGTAAATACTACACACCCTGCCTTGGGTAAAGTGTCTCATCCATGCCCAGACAACGCATCTGGGGACTTTAGAAACCCGGTTTCCCGGTTTCGGGTTTTCATGAAAATAAAAATAATTTATAGAATTCGATTTCAAGTGGCCCCTGCAGTACTGTACCGTGTACTGTACAGTACTGCACTGCTATTCGAAGCTTGTCACTCACCGTCTCCGTAGTTTGATATGACGTGCACACCGCCACCGCAAGCCTGTATCTCACCACCCCTCCGTTCCCTTGTTTGCGGGCACGGGGCGACGGTTCCAGGCACTCCGTCACCCACAGGCACCGCAGAGTCCAAAGCCCGGGGTTTTGGCTGAAGCCGACTTTTTTGCTCGGTCAGACAAAGTGCTAGAGTCCCCTGCAACATGGTGTCTGCCAAAACGAAACCCGCTGGCCTGACAAGGGTTCGTAGCACAACCAGTGCCTCATGACACCGGAAAATGTGTAATCCGCGTCCGGACAACGATTCTGTCTGCTAAGAAGAAGAACTGGCATGCCCAGGATTCTTTGCACAACCAGTACGATGGAGATCGACGATACGCTGCCGTGTTCGTTTATTGTTGGCTCGCTCTCCAATGTGACATGGACAGCGTAAAGTGTGTCATCCATGTCCAGTACAACGAATGGTGTATGCCTAAGAGAAATCAGCTGGTCTGACCAGGGTTCGTTGCGTCAGACTCTTGCACACAACGCAGGAAACCGCAGACGGAGGCCTCAACAAGTCTCGCTGTTCGACAACGATCCTTGGCCAGGGCTCGTTGCACAAACAGAGCCTCTTGCACACAATGGGAACATCAGCGCAAGAGAGTACATAAAAACGATGCCAATCTGTTCATCTGTCGGACACACGAAACGTAGTGACCCTTATCGGAACATAGGACTTCCGGACTTCCGTAGAGCTTTAGGGTCCTGTTGGGCAACACCAAATTGTAGTTGTATTCTTCCCCCCCCCTTCTAGTTCTAGCCGAGTCGCAGTCACAACAGTAGGGCGAGCACCCTGAGTCCCCACGGTTGCAGGGGCCTTCTCCCCGGGATGGTGCTTAGCATGGGTGGTCCTGGCTGTGATGAGCTACCGCCTGACCAGCCCATACTCACACCGCTATCCTGTCTGCGGACACTCAGGTTCCGCGCTGATGATGGCCCGCCTCTATGTGTCCGTGGCTTAAAGGACCGAAGCACGGTGCAGACGGATCCCCTATCCATTCTAAGCTTGTCTCTGCACTCGTAGCATACACGGTGAGGTCCAGCCTCAGAAGCTGGAGTTAAAGAGGGTTTGCCCGAGTCACACCCGAAAACCGGATGTGCTACAACGTGCTACAACCAAAACGCGTGTAAATCCACACCCGAACAGCGGGTGTAGCGCCTTTTTAACTCCAGCTTCTGAGGCTGGACTTCACCGTGTGGAGGTTGTACAGGGGTCGTCCTGGCTGAACAGCCGCCTGACACACGGGCTCCACACTAGGGCAGTGTTTAAACAAACGTCGCAAACGTTTGCCGTTTGCAAACGTTTGCCGTTTGGCAAATCCTGCCAAACCATTTTTTTTTTTTGCCCTTGAGAAACGTCTACAGCGTAGCAGGCAAGTAGAAGTGTCTGTCGTCCCGCATCAGTCACTTGCTGCGGACTGGGTCAGACTGTGTAGGCCTGGGGGCTCGACCGTTCGACACCTACGACGATGACAACTGGAGCATGCGAAAGTGACGAACCGGAGTAATACAGGTCCTGCCTCACAGAAGTCGCATCCTTGTGTTTTCATCTCTTGGATGATTCTCCTTCCTGTCTGTAGGGCAATGTCAGCCAAATGCCAGACGTTTGCCAAACGTTTGCCGTTTGGCAAATCGTGCCAAACGCGTTTTATTTGCCGTTTTTTTAGTCACTGCACTAGGGACGCCCTTTGTGTGTCCGTGGCCTAAAGGGCCGAATCAACGGCGCAGGCACGGCAAAACCGTTCCAAGCGCGTTCTTGCATCCCCCGCCTCTAGCCTACCCCCCCCTCCGACGAAATGAGCCGCCAGTCTGCAAAGCGTCGCCGGCGGCGCTTCGGAGACGATCGAAAAGAAAGCCGACCTCTTCTTTTTGAGTCAGAATCATCATATATGCCGTCCTCCGATGCGCGTGTACGGTTCGATCTCCCGATGTTTCTTTTTTCGCCCTTCCGCTTCGTACGCAAGGAACCGAGCACGATCGGCGAGCCGGTGGTCACGGTCAACAGAATCGTCAATGTGTCACCACTTCAGATCTCTGCATCCGGGTTGCGGAATGTTCACGCATTCCCTTTCGGCAATCCTGCACGTCCGAGCAAGCTCGTCAGTGGCAGCTTTGAGGCGAGCAATTCCACCTTGCCTCAGGACCGACTGACCCAGGTCCAATTGCCGTGGTGTCATTCCGTCAATTCCTTTAAGTTTCAGCCTTGCGAACAGGACTTACGCTCCGTTTTTCGGTCTCAGAGAAGATACGTGTGGTCCACATGCGGACGCTCAAGGTTAGAGGGGAAAAAACCTTTCCCCCCTATGTGCGGCGGGCAAAAAAAAAAAAAAAAAAAAAAAAAAAATAGTGTCACTACTAACTTGGCTGTGCGGCCTGGCGACTTGTGGGCCACAATTTAATAATAATTTCAACGGCCGCCAAAAAACGACTGGCTCCCCGCTGTCGGCATGCGACTATGCCCCCAAAACCCAACCTGAAACGGTAGCATACCGGAATTGGAAGTACGTGCGCTCGGCTAAAGGCCGGCGCGGGGCGAGACTGGAGGCAGCAGTTAAAGTTCGGCAAACGGTAAAGTTCGGGCGAAGCAAAGTTCGGGCGAAGCTAAGTTCGGGTGAAGCAAAGTTCGGGCGAAGCTAAGTTCTGGTGAAGCACGTGTTACCGTAATTCGACTAACGTTGAACTGGACTAAAGATGGAACGGGTAAGCGACAGACCGGGTAAAACCTGGGACACCCGGGGCTGCACCAGTGGTGTTCCTGCAGCCTCCTGTGGCAGCGGCATCTAGCATTGAGCACCCCAAGGCGCGGGCAAGCACCAGGGTCGCGATATCCTAGCAAAGTACGCAACCTCGCAAACCCCGAAAAAATGCCGAGCCGGGGGGGAAAACCTGGGACACCTAGCCCCATTTTGGGGGTGTCCCAGGCTTTACCCGGTTCAACTTTAATCCAATTACGGTACCCAGCTTCAGTTTATACCCTAACCCGGCGAGCTATGAGAGACCTCAAGGGCGAAGCAAAGTTCGGGCGAAGCTAAGTTCGGGTGAAGCAAAGTTCGGGCGAAGCTAAGTTCTGGTGAAGCACGTGTTACCGTAATTCGACTAACGTTGAACTGGACTAAAGATGGAACGGGTAAGCGACAGACCGGGTAAAACCTGGGACACCCGGGGCTGCACCAGTGGTGTTCCTGCAGCCTCCTGTGGCAGCGGCATGTAGCATTGAGCACCCCAGGGCGCGGGCAAGCACCAGGGTCGCGATGTCCTGCGAAGTACGCAACCTCGCAAACCCCGGAAAAATGCCGAGCCGGGGGGGAAAACCTGGGACACCTAGCCCGTTTTGGGGTTGTCCCAGGCTTTACCCGGTTCAACTTTAATCCAGCTTCAGTTTATACCCTAACCCGGCGAGCCATGAGAGAACTCAACAGAAAGAGTATCTTAGAGTCCTCTGATTTCAACCACCCCCTTGCCATCTACTCAATGAGTACGTGCGCTCGGCTAAGGCCGGCGCGTGGCGAGACTGGAGGCAGCAGTTAAAGTTCGGGGAACAGTAAAGTTCGGGCGAAGCGAAATTCGGGCAATGCTAAGTTCTGGTGAAGCTAAGTTCGAGTGATGCTAAGTTCGGGCGTTGCTAAGTTCTGGTGCTAAGCGCTTAGGCTGCGCTGGTACTAAAAAAAAGTTCGGGCACGAAGCGAAGTTCGGCCAGGGTGGTAAAGTCCGGGTGAAGCCAAGGTCGGTGCTCGTACCCGGGGGGGGGGGCACCCCCCCGGAATCACCGAGCACGGGTAAAGTTTGGCGCTCGTACCCGGGTGGGGCGCCCCCCCCGGACCCCCCCGCCGCCCCCCTGGGGAGCCTTTTCCCGCCCGTCCCCTCCCCGCCGGCCCTCTCCCGGGGTGACGGGGTGACCCAAATACCGCGGGATACTGAGAAACTCCGCAGAAAACGCAAATTTCGGGCACATCAGACCCCCGAAACGCAACAAATCTCGAAAACAATCCCCGACCGGAAAACTGTCACGGGCGGGGTTCGAACCCGGGCCACCATGCCCGAAGGCCTTCACGCAACCACTCTGCCACCCGTACGCATATCGGCAGGGGAGGAAAAACCTAGCTCCGCACTATAATCCAGTCCAAAAACAATACACTTTTTCACTGGAGAAAAGCCGGGTTGGCTCGAATAGAGGCTATTCACATTGCATGTTCATAGGACCTCCAGTCTCGAACAATTTCTTCCGTATTTCACTCTGAAAGCCGCACCTCTAAACCACAATAAACGCTAAAAAGCAGGCTGGAACCAAACAAGTGAGGCGGAGGGGCAAGAGCATGCGGCACGCCCACCTTCTGTTCCTCAATCACAGCATCCATGGCTCGCCGGCAAGCCGCTGCTTAGCATGGCCAACCCTGCGTTCGGTGCGGGCAAGCCTAGCTTCAGTCTTATCACGTTCACCACCTTCGTTGATGCTGATCGTCCGTTACTTCGTTTGACAGTGCAAGTACAACCCCGGAAACGTTCCTATGTGTCTGTCCTCTGATTTCAAGCCCCTTCCCATCTATTCAATACAAATCCTCTCTCCCATATTGACGAAGGTCACCCGTGGTGATTTCAAACCCCCGGAGTTTCAAGCGAACGTTCACCCTAAAAATCACTATTCTAATCCACGAATAACGCTAAAAAGCAGGCTGTCACCAAAAAAGAGGCGGGGGGCAAGAGCATGCGGCACACCCGCCTTCTGTTCCTCAGTCACAGCAATCCATGGCTCGCCGGCAAGCCGCTGCTTAGCATGGCCAACCCTGCGTTCGGCGCGGGCAAGCCCAGCTTCAGCATGGCGCGGCCCCTGTTCAGCGTGACGAAGCCGCTTCACTTCGCCGCAACGCCGCAGGCGCTGTTCAGAAGGACGCCAGTGCAGCGCGACATGATCATCTCGCCCTTCTTCGTGCCAGGTCTCTTCATGCCTATCTGGGTGCACGTGTTCCATGCCGGCCAGTGGGTCATCGGACACTCGTACAACGCAATTCCGTGGGTGCTGCTGCTCTACCTGGTGATGTTCCTCATCATCTACGGCTGCCGTATCCATGACTACGATAGAGGCTACATGATGAACACGAACTTCCAGTACAAGGACATGAACATGTACATGCACTCGCTCCTCTCGCACGACCTGTACACGTGGCGGTATCTCAGCGACACTTGGCTGGCGAAGGTGCCGGAGGACTGCGACGGGAAGCTTTGGACGGTCGCGAAGGACGGCTCGGCGGAGCCCAGCCGCGACCTAGTTTCGCCCGGCGGCCTCGCAGCCTATCACTGCGTCAGCGGCACGTCGCTCAAGTGGGAGCTCATCGTCTTCGTCTCCGATTGGAACGACTCCTGGGTCCGGAGATCGTATGCGGCAATTTTCCCTTCCTGCACTTTTCTTTAACACTACCTGGTATCACCAATTCCACTGGCGAACCGCTAGAAAACGTCACAGAAACCTCCCGGATCTCTAAGCTAAACACACACTCTAAAGAGTGCCAACACTTACTCTTTCCACGCACTAGTCACACAAGCCGTACCAGGCCAAGCTCCCACGGTCGTGCAC
This sequence comes from Diplonema papillatum, assembly GCA_030068145.1. Taxonomy (NCBI): domain Eukaryota; phylum Euglenozoa; class Diplonemea; order Diplonemida; family Diplonemidae; genus Diplonema; species Diplonema papillatum. The sequence continues at coordinate 258,213 of JAPJBO010000143.1, forward strand.
AACATTACGGTGGGCAGCGGTGTCACTGACCTTCAGCACTCAAGACGCATCTGGCATCACACCCCAGGAACAGCGTGGTACTGACTCGTGCTCTTCCGAGTAGATCACCCTTATTTCTTCCAAACCTGAAACGGTAACATACCCAGTTTCACTGGAGTGCCCGTTCCCGGCGAGCTACGAGGGAACGAACCTGTAAGAGTGCCGACGCTACTCTTTCAATAACGTACATATAAAAGGTGTCACGGGATAAGCCGGCAGCCGCTGCTTAACGACTTCATCCTCATCCATGTCAGGATCGCCCCCTCGAGCGACTGCTTCGATAGGACAGCCGGCGCGAAAGCGCAACAAACGAAGAATGGAGCTGGATATCACCAGCCTATTATCACCGTCCTCGTCCGCTTTGAGATCGTCCTCGGACGACGTATTCAAATAACCCTAGCCTATGACAAATGCAAGCTTACCCCTGTGGTACCTGCATTTCAAGTTCACACTGCTTAACGGCTTCAGGAAGTAGGCGAGATCACGGGGACAGAGCTACGCGCGCTGCTAACGAAGAAAGGCGTCAAGGGTGCTTGCGGGATCGACGGCTGGAGGATGGCTGAGCTGAAGGCACTCCCCGACCTGTACCTTGAATCCCTGGCCACGCTGTTGACCCTGGTCGAGAGAACGGGGATCTGGCCGCAGGCAATGCGAACAGCTCTCGTGAGTATGATTCCGAAGGGCGACGACGGGCAACCGCTCAACATGCGACCGAAAACGGTGACATCCTGCGTGTACCGCCTCTGGGCCTGCCGGCGTCTGAAGGATGTTGCGGTGTGGCAGGAGAGTTGGGTCGAGGAGGGTCAACACGGTTTCCGACCTGGCCACCGGGGAGAGGACCCGTTGTTTACAATGACGCTCGAGATCGAACGCGCCTTGCTGAGCGGCGAGCCACTGTGCGGGCTATCTCTGGATTTCTCGAAGTGCTTTGACCGCGTCCCGCGGGAAATCGCACTCCGCCTCATGCAGGACCTCGGGCTCCACTCCCGGATTCTGAAACCGCTGAAGTCCATCTACGACACCCTCGTCAGGCGGTTCAAGCTCCCCCTCGGGGTCGGAAAGGAGTTTCAGGTGACGAACGGCATTCTGCAAGGGTGCCCTATCTCGGTCATCCTGATCAACGCGCTGCTGTCAGTGTTGATGAAGGCGGTAAAAGTCGAGGCACCAGGCGTGTCGACGCAGTCGTACGCAGACGATGCGAATTTGTTGGCGAAGCACTCCGAGGCAGATCTGCAACGGGGCGCGGACTTAGTCGATGAGTTCTGCGCGCTGACCGGCATGTCGCTGAACATGGAGAAGACGGTAACGTTCGCGACGGGGCTGGGCCGTAGGACGAAGATCTTCCGCAGCAGCACGGGCGAGCAGTTCGCACAGAAGGAATCGCTGAAGTGCCTGGGGGCTAAGGTGAGCACCTCACGCAGCGGCCGCGACCACTTTGACTCTTCCCGGTTTGAAGCAGCAGCAACCACAGCTCGGAACCTACGGCACGTCCCAATTCCGAGGCAGCAGAAAACCCTCATCGTTCAATCAGCCATCCTGCCCGCCGCTCTCGCGAGAATATCGTTCGCGCCCCCTACGACTGAAGCCGTGGAGAAGCTGGCGACAGCGTTAACGTTAGCGATCTGGGGGCCGAAGAATCCGAAGCGCTCCTCGGAAGTAGTCTTGGGAGTCCTCGAAAAAGCCCACTTGACGCACCCTGCGACGGCGACGGCGTACCGAATAACCGCGGATTTCTACAGCGCCTGTGGGAGACTGCCGCACCTGATGCCGCTGATGACGGAAGTCCGGCGCCTATACGGCGAACGAGTGACCGCAGCCCTTGGCCCGGTGGGAACCGCGGTAAGGCACGGCCTGCAACCCTGCGGCCACACGTGGAACGGCGGCCCGCCGTCGTCCGTCAACCTGGACGGAGCTGCACTCCGACCCCTGGCAATGTCCGCCTCCTCGCGAAATCACATCATCCGCGACAACCTGCGGAACCGACTGTGGAAGCGGTTGGAAACACGACGGCCAAGCTTCTCCGGCATCACCAACATCGCGATCGAGTCCACCAACGCTCTATGGACAACGCGCCACTGTCCGCCCCAGAACGCGCTGCTGATCAGGGTTGCCCTCGCAGGTGGCGTGAACACCGCCGAATACACGTCGAGATTTCGCCAAGGCGGAAGCCCCGCCTGTACGTTGTGTGGCTCGGGAGCATTGGAAGACGAGCACCACGTCTACTGGGATTGCACGGCCTTCGAGAACATACGCACGAAGCCCGAGTACGCGGGGATCGCACAGTCCGACAGGAGGCTCTGGCCGAGCTGCCTGCGGGAGCACGGAATCGTGACGCCGGCGACACGGGAATTTGCCGGGCCGGTACAAGCGCTGATGGCAGAGATCCTGGCGGAGCGGGCGCGCCGGATCAGCGTTAGATGGCTAGAACGTAAGGCGGCGACCCCCTGGGAGCGCTGCGCGCAGATGCCAACGGCGAAACGCGAGTTCCCGTTCCGGCGCATCGCCCCGGCCTGGGCGTGGCTACGCTACTGGGACGAAGGGACATTCCTGGCAGCGATCGACTGGCTCTCGGGCCTCGAATGGTCATCGGATGGCGACATGGCAGCGGTAGAGGCAGCTATCGACTTCGAGCTGTTCTCGGGCCTCGACATCAAGGCACCTAGCAAGGCGGCCAAGACGCATCGGGAGAAGGCCAACGGGATGCGCTGCATGTTGAGCGCAATCAACAAGCTGGCCGTGCAACAACAACTCGGCAAGTGCCTCCCTGGCGACTTCAAGTCGAAAACGACAGCCTTGTCGTTCATAGGCCTGAGCAGCGTACCCGGCTTCCAGCCCCGGCCCCGCCACCGCATGCCCGAAACCGGGCCGACCATCATGCAGCAGGTGAAAACCGGCTACGGCACAGCGCCGGCGTACCCGCCCGAGCGGACGGACAGAGCGCGGCGATGGGTAATCCCCAGAGCGCCACTGGCCAACCCGGATCCCCTGCACCTCCCACACGCAGTGCCGGAGGCGACGAAGAATGCCCCCAAGTGCGCTACCCATCACAAAGGGAAGTGCGCAGTCTGTCGCGCACTCGGACACCACCACGGCCCTACGGTGGAGGCATGTTGCCGACACCACCACGCCGACAACGACGGCTTACCTCCGGCCGTCTGCGACCGGCACCGCATGACGAGATGCGTGGAGTGCAACACGCCAACAGCGTGCTGCAAGGCCGGCCACCATGACTGCCGCGAACACGCCCGCGGTCCGTGTGACGACTGCCGCGGCTTACCGACGCTAGCGGAACGGCGGCCGTCAGCCTGCTGCAAAAAGGGCCACCACGTGCCAGCGCCCCCGAAGCCAGCCCCCGCTAAGCCGAAGCCAACAACGCCGCGGAAGAAGGGCCGACAGAAGCCGACGACACCACCGCGCATGAAGAGGACGCGTCAAGCGTCCCCAAAGGCGGCCAAGATGGCGAAAAAGCACGCTCCGACCGAGCCGGCCCGAGCGACACCACCAAGGAAGGGGCAGAAAAGAGCCCGACTCCCGACACCACCGAATGACCCGGCGGGAAAACCCGGAAAAAAGCACGCGGCGCGAAAGCGCAACATTTCGAGAATGGAGCTGGATATCACCAGCCCTGCCACCTCGACTTCATCCTCATCCATGTCAGGACCGCCCCCTCGAGCGACTGCTTCGGCAGGGCAGCCGGCGCGAAAGCGCAACAAACGAAGAATGGAGCTGGATATCACCAGCCTATTATCACCGTCCTCGCCCGCTTTGAGATCGTCCTCGGACGACGTATTCAAATAACCCTAGCCTATGACAAATGCAAGCTTACCCCTGTGGTACCTGCATTTCAAGTTCACACTGCTTAACGGCTTAAAAGAACTCAATGCTTAACGCGATGTAGGGACGCAGTACCCTGACTGGACGATCGGGAGAGCGGCGAGGTGGGCCCTGCCTGCCCCACCACAACTACACCCAGACCCCGTGCATATGCCGGGAGTCGGAAAAGAGAAGGCACTCGTCACATGCGCGACCCATCACAAAGGGAAGTGTGAGGCGTGCAAAGCACTCGTCCGTAGGGACGTTCCCACGGTAGAGATGTGCTGCCGGCACCATCACCACGCGAACGATGGGCAGCCGATCGCGGTGTGCACAGGGCACAGCACGACGAAGTGCGGCGAGTGCAAGACGGCGGCGGCGTGTTGCCGCAGCGGGCATCATGCCTGCCGCACGCATGGCAGAGCCACCTGCCAAGAGTGCAGAAGGCTCCCTACGCTGACGCAGAGGCGACCGGCGGCATGTTGCAGCCGCGGCCACCACCAGTCCAACAAGACGAACGTCCAGTCAACCCCCGGACGCAGCAAGAAGAAGAGGCCCTCCTCACCCACCCAGGTGAGTGTACAGCGGGAAACGCCAGTAGGAAAGCGAGCGGCGCGAGCGCCGCTCGCGGCAACGAAAAAGGAAACAGCGTCGACCGGACGGGCAACCAAGAGGCCGCCACCAACGCCAGGAACCAGCGAACGACCAGCGCGGAAGAAGAGGGTGCTCGGCACCCCGAAGGAAGGCCCGATCGCCGGCCGCAAGCGGAAGAAGACGAAGGCGACCACACCCGACTCAGGGGTGCATCGAAGGAAGAAGAAGGTACCGAGGGCAAGCAGCTCTCAGAAACGACCGGGGACCACGGGCACACCAATGCCCTCGAAAGTGGAAAACGGGCACTCCTGCCCGCCATCGTACTCGCCGACTCAGTCTTTGGAATCGCAAGAAAGCCAAACCCCGCTAGCTCCACAAATGCTCGACCTTGACGACGCAATGGAAGGTGACGACGTCATCCGATAACCTGACTTTCAAGGCAGTGCATGTTGATCCGAGTGGTTCATGTACTTAAAAGAGCTCAGTGCTTAACGGTGTCATACGTGACCGTCTGGGGTGGGAACCGGACCAGTTGCTGGCCAACTGGTACCGGAAGGGAGTGGGGATAAACCCCCATAAAGACCAGCAAGAACTTGGACCGAGGGTTGCGACTGTTTCGCTACTGAGTGACACGGTCATGGAGTGGGAGAGGGGGACCCAAAGAGTGAGAACCCCGCTGCCAGCCGGCACTCTGTGCCACATGGAGGGCGAGGCCAGGAACCTGTGGACACACGGGATCCGTCCCGGTGATGTCACACACGACAGGGTCTCGCTCACCTACAGAGCTGTGCACGAGGGAAGGGCCCGCTGCTCCTCCCCCACCAGAGGAGAACAAGGTACGCTGGATCCACCCACAATGCCCCCCCCACCCCCCCCACAGTCACTCACCCATCCCCCCCATCAACAGTCCAACCCTACGCATTTATGTAACAGTAAAAGAACAGAAGAATCAGTCAGAGGATCTGCACGAGAGCGGCTGTTAACAGCTGGGGACGTCGAACAGAACCCTGGTCCCGGCCGCACGGAGATGAAGTTCGCGACGCTCAACGTGACCAGCATGCTGCAGTACATAGTAGCGGTTAACGCGGTGGAAGCCGACCTTCTTTGCTGCCAGGAGGTCACACTCCTTCGATGCAAACGGGCACAGGCGGAGGAATACCTACGGAATTGGTGCTGCCACTGGGGTCCGCCACCTCCCGGGAGACTCTGTAGAAGCTCCGGTAGTCGCTCGACGACGAACGCTGCGAACGGGGGACTCTGCACTCTAGTACAGAGGCCGATACCGGCGTACGACACGTTGGCAGCGCTCTCGCACGTGGCGTTACGGTCCCCGGACCGGGTAAGCCATACTGTAGTCGCAACAGGGACCGGCAGCACCTTCGTGCACGTGTTCAATGTCTACTGCCCATCAGGAAACGGGAGGGCGGAGAACGAGGAACGTGAGGACATGCTGGAGAAGGTCCTCTTTGCGGCGGCAGACAGCCTCGGCGACGTCCCCATACTGGTGATGGGAGACCTCAACACGGAAGAAGATCGGTCCCCTGTTCTGCGGAAGGCACTTAGGAACGGATGGTCCGACGCAGCGGAACTGCACCATGCGCGCACCGGGAACACGCCTCCGCCACCGACCTTTACCAGCGCCCGGACGTCAGGCACGAGGATCGACCGCATACTCCTCAACCGCATAGCGGCGTGTGCATTCCGTCAATGCGTCACCACCGCGGTGAACGTACCGGGACACCGGCTCGTGACAGTGACCCTGGATATTGCAGCGCTGCGCCAAAGCGTGTGGCGATTTAAGGTGCCGCGGGAGATCCCGACAGAGGGGGGGTCCAAGTGGGACCTCTCGGAAGCAGAAGCCGACAGGGAAGCCGTACAGAGACTGGCCAACTCCGAATTCGCGGAACGATTGGCGGCGCAGCGGGTGGAAGAGGCCTGGCTCGAGTGGTCACGGGTCAGTGAGCGGTACTTGCAGGATGCATTCGCCGTCCCTGTGGAAGAGAGAGGAAGGGGTACCGGCCGGGGGATGAAGACATTGCCGAGGAGGGTCTGTGTCACGGCGGGCACTGCGACCGACGGGTCGGGGGCAGCGAACAGCAGGCAGCTACGGCTTAGAAAGGCCATCCACCGGATGGAACGCATCTGCAGCTACCTCGCGCAACGTCGCGGGCCGGAAGCTGTTCCACATGAGGTGTCCCTCTGCTGGCAGAACTGCAAGCGGCTGGCACAAGCGTGCATGGTGGGCGACCAAGGCGCAGGGGGGTTTCCGGATCATGAGAAGGCGAAGCAGCTGCTCACAGCGTTGCGGGAAGAGACGAGTAGGCTCGGAAGGGAAGGATCTGCGGCCAGGTTTACGAAGTACCGAGACAAGCTTAACGAGAGGGCGGACGCGAGCAGACGATGTCTAGCGACCGTCTGCGCCGGTCGCGCTGAGCCGTCGGGTGTGTTGCGCACCGGAGCGAAGATGACTGCAAATGTGGACGAGATGGACGAGGTGTTGCACACTGCGTGGGACGCTATCCTGCGTAAATACAAGGACCGGCCAGAGCCGGAGTACGGACCGTTTCGGGATCGGTTCCAGGAGCACATCGACACACACTTGATGGAACCCGGGACGATCACGGGGGAGGAGCTGCGGACTCTGCTAAGGAAGAAGCCGAAGAAAAGCGCGTCAGGCGTGGATGGCTGGCGCATGGCTGAACTGCGGGAGTTGCCGCTTCCCCTGCTGAATGCGCTAGCGGATGTCATGAACCTGGTCGAAGTGACTGGGGTTTGGCCGGCGAGCATGACAACTGCCCTGGTGTCGATGGTGCCGAAGGATGAGAGCCAAGACCCGCTGCACACGAGGCCAATAACCGTCACGTCCGCTGTGTACCGCCTATGGGCGTGCCGCAGGCTTGCGGACATAGTCCTGTGGCAGGAGAAGTGGATCGAAGAAGGACAGAAGGGCTTTCGACCGGGTCACCGTATCGAGGACGTCCTGATGGAGATAGGGCTCGAGATGGAGGACGCCTTGCTAGATGGAGAGCCGCTCTACGGAGTGGCGCTGGACTTCCGGAAATGTTTCGACATGGTCCCGCGAGAGATAGTGCTGCGCCTGGCCGGGGACTTAGGGTTGCACAATCGGGTTCTCAAGCCGCTGAGGGCGATCTACAGACTGCTCGCGAGACGCTTCAAGCTGCCTCTAGGGGTGGGCAGGGAGTTTAGTGTGACCAATGGTATCCTTCAAGGGTGCCCTGTATCCGTCATCCTCATCAATGCCCTGCTGTCGGTAGTGATGAAGGCGGTCAAGAAAGAAGCGGAGGGGGTGAGCCCAAAGTCGTACGCGGACGATGCCACGCTGCTATCGCGGCTGTCGGAGGCCGCCCTGCAAAAGGGGGTGGACGTGGTAGACGAGTTCTGCACGCTCACCGGAATGGAGCTGAACCTCCAGAAAACGGTCGCCTTCTCGACGAGACGTAGGCATCAGTCGACGCTCAGACTCCGCAGCGTGGATGCGCTGCTGCGGTTTGGCAAATCTGTCACGTGCCTGGGGGCCCTAGTCTCGACGGCGAAGAATAGGACAGAAAGGTCCGACTCGGAGAGGGTGGAGAAGGCGGCTGCCCTGGCGGAAGGCCTCCGCCATGCGCCGTTCCGGTACGAGAAGCGGGTCCGGATTGTACAGTCGAATGTGCTGCCGGCGGCGCTGTCAGGCTGCTCTTTCGCGCCGGTGTCGAAGGTGGCAATGAAACGGCTGACGACGTCGGTGATGGGACTGATCTGGGGTGGGTCCAACCCAAAGCGCGCGAGGGAGATGGTCCTAAATTTTCAGGAGAAGGGCCACCTGACGGACCCCAGTACATGCCTAGCATATAGGGTGACGACGGCGTTCTACGCGGCGTGCGAGAGGTTGCCACGACTTCTGCCTCTGATGGAGAGCATCCGGGGAAGGTACGCCGAGGAGGACCTACCCCTGGGGCCAGTTGGACTGGCGATGAAGAGCATGGAGGAGTGTGGACACGTATGGGGACCAGGGCCCCTGTCTCGCACGCTGAGGAATGGTGCAATATTTGACCCGATAGCCTCGACACCCTCGAAGAGGGGGCATGAAGTGAGGGCGGATTTGAGGGCGAAGACGTGGTCCCGTCTGGTAGCGAGGCGGCCGGGATTTGAGGGTGTACAGAGAGCCGACTTGGAGCGGACGAACTCCTTCTGGAGGATGCGTGAATGTCCCGCGCACACCGCGAGGCTTATACGTGTAGCGTTGGCGGGAGGAGTGAACACGGCTGAGTTCACGTCGCGGATGAGACAGGCCGGAGCTGAGCCGCAGGCGCCCAGCTGCAAGCACTGTGGAAGCGGCGACACCGAGGACGAGAAACACGTATTCTGGGACTGCGGAGCGTACTCGCACATACGGCGACGAGAGGCACATGCCGAGCTGATGGCGGCCAACCGCGCCGACTGGCCCAGATGCACGCTGGAACACGGAGTGGTAGTACCCGAGAATGCCCACTTCTCGAGGCGGCTCCAGGAGATGATGGCTGAAATCCTTGCGGAGCGGGCAGGGCTCGAAGCACGAGGCTGGGTAGCCAGGAACCCCACGACCCCCTGGTCGAGAGCGGATGCGATGCCTGCCGAGAAGCTCGACCACCCCTTTGCGCGGATTGCCCCGGCATGGGCGTGGGAGCGGAACAAGGCCTGGGGGCTACCGACGTTTTATGCGTTGGTAGCGTGGCTGTCAGACATGGAGTGGACCGAGAACGGGCAGGCGTCAATGCTAGAGCTTGCCATCGACTTTGAACTCTTTTCAGGCCTCAGCATACCGCTGCACGAGAATGCACCGAAGGGGGTGAGGGAGCGAGGTAACGTCCTGCGCTGCATGATCAGCGCGTTGGACAAGCTGGCGACACAGCAAGGGCTGGGGAGTTGCGAGCGAGGCGAGAGAGTATGCCCGACGACGTCGCTGTCGTTCATGGGCATCACGGGGATATCGGGGGTGCGGCCCAGGCCCCGCTTTCGCGAGGCACACACGGGGACGATCCTCGAAGAGCAGGTGAAGGGAAGCGATGTAGGGACGCAGTTCCCGACGTACCCGGACTGGACGGCCGAGAGAGCGGCGAGGTGGGCCCTGCCTGCCCCACCACAGCTGCACCCCGACCCCGTGCATATGCCGGGTGTCGGAGTAGAGAAGGCGCTCGTCACCTGCGCGACCCACCACAAGGGGAAGTGTGAGGCGTGTCGAGCACTCGTCCGAAGGGACGTGCCCACGGTAGAGATGTGCTGTCGGCACCATCACCACGCTGACGATGGGCAGCCGATCGCGGTGTGCGTGGAGCACAGCACGACGAAATGCGGCGAGTGCAAGACGGCGGCGGCGTGCTGCCGCAGCGGGCATCATGCCTGCCGCACGCATGGCAGAGGAACCTGCCAGGAATGCAGGGGGCTCCCTACGTTGGCGCAGAGGAGACCGGCAGCGTGCTGCCGCCGCGGCCACCACCAACCCAACGAACCGAACGCCCCGGCAACCCCCGGACACAGCAAAAAGAAGAAGAGACCCCTCTCACCCACCCAGGTGGGCGTACAACGAGAAACACCGGCGGGAAAGCGCGCGGCGCAGGCACCGCCCGCCGTGGTGAAGCAGAAGACGGCGACGACCGGACGGGCGGCCAAGAGGCCGCCACCAACGCCAGGGACCGGCGAACGACCAGCGTTGAAGAAGAGGGTGCTCGGCACCCCGAAGGAGAGCCCGATCGCCGGCCGCAAGCGGAAGAAGGCGAAGGCGACCACACCCGAGTCAGGGGTGCATCGAAAAAAGAAGAAGGCCCTTAAAGCAAGCAGCTACCAGAAACGTCCGACGTCCCCAAGCACTCCAGTGCCCTCGAGAGTGAAAAACGTGCAAGCCTGTCCGCACCTGTGCCCCCCCACGCAATCTCCAGAACCGCAAGAAAGCCCAGCGCCCCTGGCGCCACAAGTACTCGACCTTGACGACGCAATGACAGGTGACGACGTCATAAAGTAACCTTAAGCGGCGACACAGTGCATGCTAATCCATGTGGTTCATGTACTTAAAAGAACTCAATGCTTAACGGCTTATCACGTGGGCGGCCCTGAGATTACCCCCTCAGGTGACACCACTTTATCTTTAGCCATACTTCAACCTTCTTTCGACGACAGATCAGGCATGCACAAGTACAGCATCTTTCGCATTGCTCTTGTGCCAAAAAGTAGCCTCTCGCAGTGTCTCAAAATCGTCTGGCAGTGGAATTAGCCATTTATTCTCGAGAGAAAAGTAGTTTTCTTTCACGAGTAGTTTTCCAGTGTGCCACGAGTGGCCGTAGTAATGTGGACCACACGTATTTTCTCTGAGACCGAAAACGGAGCGTAAGCCCTGATTTTGACCATACTTAAACTTTTTTCCTGGTGTCGCCCGGCGGCCTCGCAGCCTATCACTGCGTCAGCGGCGGCAGCAGAGTGGGCATCCTGGCTCAAGCATGAGTTAAAGTCTAGCCCGATACAGTAAAGCTTCTTATCCCAGCCCCCCCCGCCCACCGCCACATGTAGCTGAACCTCACAATTGGTGGCGGCGCCGCCCTCGGTCTCTGCTGCCTTGGAGATCGAGGACGGTTGAAGCGGGAAGGTTATCGCCACGTCGATCAACCTCCGCTTCCCTTCGCGCTCATAGAGCACGTCCACCCGCTTGTTCCTGTTTGGGTGTTTAGTAAACGGCCTGTCGTCCAGGACCGGGCCGAGAAGCGCTTCCCTTCGCGCTGGTAGAGCACGTCCACCCGTTTGTTCCTGTTTGGATGTTTAGTAAACGGCCTGTCTTCCAAGACCGGGCCGAGGAGCGCTTCCCTTCGCGCTGGTAGAGCACGTCCACCCGCTTGTTCCTGTTTGGATGTTTAGTAACCGGCCTGTCTTCCAGGACCGGGCCGAGGAGCGCTTCCCTGGCCAGGGCTGCCACCCCATCACGGAGTGCGTCCACGGGATCGTCGGAAACACGAAACCATCTGGACAGGACACGATTCCGGCGCCCGTCCATTCGCGCGATCCGCACTATCATAGAACCCTGCATCAACTCGGCCCAAACCCGGCAAGAACCCAGGCAAGAAGTAGGCACAAATCCGGCGTTTAGATTCACGGGTGAACAAAGCTAGCACGTACAAGGATTGTCTGATCTCCCACCTACTTACTTCCGCACTATCACAACCCTGCAACAACTCGGCCCACACCCAGCAAAACCCCCCGCAAGAAGTTAGATTCACGGTTAAATTCTCTTTGAGAGGCTCATGTCAACCTATGTTTTATGACAGACTCCCATTCTCCCAAACAGGGGTTCCTGCCAACTGGGTTCACTTCCTTTTACTGGTTGGCATAGCATTGGGACGCGAGCCGTTCGCAAAGCGCTCGCCGGACAAAACGAGAATTACTTCTGTTTGTGGCGAATCGCGAAGCCCACGAAGGCTTTAGTCGGATTTAGCTGACATGCATCCCAAGCACCCTCTAAACGCGTTAGGGGACTTCACAAGGTTTCACAACGGAGTGACACGCCACCCGAAACGAACTGCACCCTCTCACTTTTCTCAACCCCCCGCCATACTCAAGCCTCTACGGTCAACCGGAGACTTTAAAATACCGACCTTCTAATCCACAAATAACGCTAGAATCTCCAGTTGAACGTAAAATACCGACCTTCTAATCCACAAATAACGCTAGAATCTCCAGTTGAACGTAAAATACCGACCTTCTAATCCACAAATAACGCTAGAATCTCCAGTTGAACTAGAAGCTAGCACGTGCAAGGGTTGTCTGATCTCGCACCTTCTTACTTCGCCTTCTGTTCAGCAAAGATCAGCAACTCAATTCGGTTGCGGACGGTGAATTTTCGTTGTCCGATTCCTTTGGAATCCGGTGCCCAACCCCTTCCTAGTGAGTGGTTCGTTACGCGCTTAGCATTCCCACGATGAGTCGACAGCCAGGGGCGACACGAAAGCGAACCGCAACACAGGCACCTTCTCCTCGTCCAGCCGTCGTGGATCATCGGCGGAACGCAAAACGTCCACAACAAACCGCGTTCGTACGTCGGCGACTGGACGTATGCTTCGACATTTCTTAACACGCAACCCCACAAAGCACACAACGCAGACACAAGCCACAGCACGCCCTACAAGGCGCAGCGCACACAGTGTACATTGTCATTACAAAAAAACTCCTGCTCGACTTGTAAGACGTGGGGAGCCCAAGAACACTCCCCGCCCAAGGTGCGCCACGCCTTGAGGCTTTAGTTTGGGAAACTGGTAGCCACTTGACCCGTAGGCCCGTGGCTCTGCAGTACCGCCGAACACGTGAAGCTTGGCTCCCGTGTAGCAGGCTTTCCCTGGTACCCTAATATTTTGGAGACCCTTTGAAGATAAGGATACTCACTGATCGTAGAATACGAAACACAATTTTTTTAGGACACTTGACCCGTAGGCCCGTGGCTCTGCAGTACCGCCGAAAGTGAAGCTTGGCCGTGTAGCAGGCTTGCCCTGGTACCCTAATATTTTGAAGACCCTTTGAAGATAAGGATATTCACTGATCGTAGAATACGAAACACAATTTTTTTAGGAACTTGGTAGCCACTTGACCCGTAGGCCCGTGGCTCTGCAGTACCGCCGAAAGTGAAGCTTGGCCGTGTAGCAGGCTTTCCCTGTGTACCCTAAGATTTTGGAGACCTTTGAAGATAAGGGAATCTTTCATCGGCAGCTACGAGCAGGGATAAAAAAGGGGGAAACAATGGAGAACAATGCGCTTCATGTCAGATCGTTTTGGGAATCACAAGAATGAGCAAGAGAAAGAGAGAGGGAGCGAGGGAAATACTTGCAGGAGCGTTGGGGTATTTACCTCGGCCTAAAAGGTCGAGGTCACAGGGGGAAGGGAGGGTGGGTATTTTGGTTCTCGAGTAGCCCACCCCCCCCTCCTCCTGGTTTACTGGCTGGGTTGTCCTGCTCTGGGTTTGATGTCCGATTCCCACAGTGAAACTGAGAGAATCTTTCATCGGCAGCTACGAGCAGGGATAAAAAAGGGGGAGACAATGGAGAACAATGCGCTTCATGTCAGATCGTTTTGGGAATCACAATAATGAGCAAGAGAAAGAGAGAGGGAGCGAGGGAAATACTTGCAGGAGCGTTGGGGTATTTACCTCGGCCTAAAAGGTCGAGGTCACCCACCGCCCCTACGCCAGTGGTGCGTTGAGGAAAAAGCTCCTCACCGCGAGTTCTGCCTGCCGCATGGTCGCGTCGGACGACAGGAGGGACGGTGAGATTCGCGAGGGTAAGTCAGCAGGATTCAGTTCCGACCGCACCCAGCGAAAGCTTGCCGTAATATTCATGTCCCGCAAGTGGCTCAAAGCTGCCACCACTGCCCCGTTGAGTGTCCGTGATGCCAACGACATCTTTTTCCTGGCGACACCGGCCACACTGGTGTTGTCCACGTACACGAGAATCTCACCATTTGAGGCACTCACAGGGAGCACCGCGAGTGTGTTTTGCAAGGCACGTGCCTCCAGTTCATTGATGTGGCGCCCCACATCATCCCCCTTCCATGCACCACCAACAATGGTGAGCTTGGACGTGAACATGTCACAGAGCACACCGCCCCACCCCGTGAGTGAGGCATCGACAAACACGGCATACGAGGGGGTCCCCGGTGGGTCTGGTACCTGCCGGCGACAGTGCACGGCTTTGATCCACTCGCTCAGTTCCCGCTGTACAGACGGTGGCACGCGTACCCGGTCGGCAGGGACGCGATTCATTCGGTTCAGCTGATTCGTGTTGCGGCGTAGGAACTTCAGCGCAAACCAGAAAGAACCCGGGAAAACCCCTCCAATCGCACTGGCATGGAGCAGTCTGCCCCCAAGGGACTCGAGTTCGCCAGCTGTAGGATCAACGAGCTGAGTGGCAGCTATTTTCTCAAGGAGACGTTTGGACGGGGCAACAGTACCAGCAGTGTGCACGAACGACACTCCAATGAAGGTGTAATCTGTCTCGCAGGTGATCGAATCTGCTACTTTCCACGAAATCTCCGCGGCCTTCGCCGTTGCATCGAGGATGCTCGTAGCCTCCCGTACTGCGGCGTCGTCACCTGAGTAATGGATGTTGTCAATCCACACGTGTGTCGACACTCCTCGGGCTGCAAACTCTGGGCGTACGTAGGCCGGATCGCCTGCTGCTGCTGCTGCCAACGTGTGCATGATCTCGGGGGCCGCCGAATGGCCCATCGGGAGTCGGTTCAACTGGTACCAACTGCCCTGATCATCGCAGAACCGGAAGAGATGCGCAGCATCACCAGGTATCGCTACCTGATAGAATCCCGTCCGGAAATCACGCTGGCTACCACATTCTGCAGTGGCGATTCCCAAGTAATCAGAGACGTGACCCAGTGGTACGGAAGCCTCATACCCTGCTTCGTTTATGTCAGCATTCGCAGCTTTCGTCCAAAGGATGAACCGTTGACGAGCGCCACCAGGGCGCTCCTCCACGACCGTGAAGGGCACAGTTTCAAGCGGTCCAGCACACAGGGCTCGAGCGGCTATTCCATTTGCGACAAGCTGCTCTGCATGAGCGTGCTGCAGCGATGACTGCCGGATCCCGCGGAGGGACGCACTGCTCTTCTTCTCGGGGTAAAACGTCATCTTCCATACGCGCTCAAAACGCGCAAAAGACGAAGGATTCAGTCGTGCCGTCAACATGGCGACAGACATGGGTGGTACTGGTGCAACATGGAGCGGCAGAGCACGTTCAGCGGCAGAGGCTGGCAAACGCGAGGAGTGCGCGCGGCGGGTTATGCTGTGAACCTTCTTTACAGACTGAAGGGCAACGTTCAAAGATGGACCGTCACAAGACCCGTCTGCAGGGCCCTTGCCATGGGGATGCCGTCCCCGCCGTAGCGGACCGTCATGTCCGGCACACCCTGCTTCGTTGAGTGCTTCGCCAAGCGGCAGATCAGCATGACGTCGATAGGAACACCTTGTGCCACACGGGAAAACAGATGTGTCACAGCGCCCCGCTTGATGCTGTGCCCTGAAAATCGTGCCATGCTGGGCACGGAGTCCCACATGTGTGAGAGTCTGCTTGTTGTTGTTGTTGTCAGCTTGTCGAACGGTGCAAGAACCCGGAAAATGGACGCTATCTGGCCCGTCAGGTCGCCTCGGATCACCGCCCACTTCGACGGAGTAAACGGGTTGGCTCTTCGGCCCTTCGGCGTGGCGTGCCAGTCGATGATCACTTCCGTCGACGTCACCAGAATAAACTGGTCCGACGAAAGGTCCGCCACCTCGGCCCACCGAGATGCGGTCTTCCATGCCACAATTACCGCAAGGCGAATGTCCGTCCTTTGTGTGAGCGCCCACCGGATGAGACACTCCTTCGGCACCGGCGGTGCTTGGTTCACGGGGATAGCGGCCCCGGTCGCTCGGAGGGCGGAAGCAAGGCTGAGTAATGGAACGTTGGTGATGCCGATGTGGCGAAATGCTCCGCTCAGCGCCTTCGTGTAAGCCAGCTGGGCTTGGGGGGACACCCCTGTGGCCAGGACGAATAGGCAGGCCGTGTCCGGATTGATCGGCAGGCAGTTGCTGTGCGCCCATCGGGCTAGGCGCGCCCAAAGGAGCTGCCGCTGCTGCGATGTTGACGACGCCCACATGCGACTTACGAGCACCTGAAGAAGGTGTTGTGCGGTTGCCGCCGACGTTGACATCTCCCCCGTACGGTTCGTAGCGCCACCGCCTATCGCCCTCTGGCTCACGTGTTGTAGCACGGCTCTGCCGATTAGCGAGAGACCTTCGGATTCGACGGCAGGCGTTGCGATTCCTTTGTACAGAACGGGAATTGGTGTTTTGGGAACTGGCGAAGGCTGCGGGAGTTGGCGTGGTACCTTCCTCTGAAACCATGCGAACTTGGGTCTTGGGGAAGCAATTGGCGCGTTGTTGGCCGGTGGTGCGGTGTCCGTTGCTGGGCGGAAGGTGACTGGCTTGACTATTGGGGAAAGCATGGGTGACGCGGTGTTGGCTACAGGACGGAAGGTTACTGACGCGGTGCTGGCTACCGGGGGGAAGGCCAGTCAATTCTCCCCGGCCTCCACGTTTCCCCGTGTGTCGCCGTATCCTTTCCGTCCCTTACCGGCGCCGCCCTTGAACCCCTTCCCACCTTTCTTGGGTGTCGCGTCCCACTTCCTTCTCTGCTCGGTGCGAGCCCTCGCCAGCGCGATCCCGCGGTGGACGCGGTCGTCCGACTTCTCCTCGACCGCCTGCTTGATGGCACCGGTCGGCACCCGGTCTTTGCACCACGCATGCTTATACATGACGTCGTGCAAAAGCTTGTTACCAAGCTCGACCTGGTAGCCGTTTTCCTCCCATCCTTCTGCAGACGAAGATGCCATTATCCAATCACGAAGACGCCCAAATGCATCCTCCAGCGCCGCACCCCCGGCTCGATCCTGCCAGCCCGCGACGTATCGAAACCGAAGATTCGTAACAAGACCCTCCGGGTCGGTCTGCAGCACGCTGATCCATTGAAGGACGTCCGATGCGTCTTCCGCATAAACCGCGGTCTTCCCATGTTTCCCCGTCGGGGCCGCTTTTTCTCCCTGCATGATCATCTGCATCATTTGCTGCTGGACCTGCATCATTTGAAGCTGTTGTTGCATCAACTGCCCAAGATCGACATGCGGAGCCGGCTGTCCGGGCGACGGTGGGTGGGGTGGGGTGCGCGGCGGACGCGGTGGACCCGGACGGAACGGTGCCGGTGCCGGTTCGCCCTTCTGCCAGCACCCTTTCAGGCGCGCCTCCCTCTCGAAAAGGCCTGGGTTCACCTCCCAGATTTCGCGAGCCATCGCAGCGACCCGGTTCGCAGACTTGATGCCTTCAAGTTCACTGTCATCAATCCCAAGGGCGGCGGCGATGACAGCTTTGAACGCGCCCTCGTGCTGGCTCTCCGGGATGGTCTTCACGTGATGCGCGGCCCACTCAATCAGTTCACGCACGTCCAGCGTTCTCCGGCCGCGAGGTTCACCAACCTTCTCCCGGAAGGCGTCCACAATCCCTCTCGGAAATTCGAAGTCATACTTCGTGCTTGTGATCCCATCAACCGAGAATACCGACTCCATCGTTCGTATTTTGGTTCTCGAGTAGCCCACCCCCCCCTCCTCCTGGTTTACTGGCTGGGTTGTCCTGCTCTGGGTTTGATGTCCGATTCCCACAGTGAAACTGAGAATATTCAATTTTTTTAGGAACTTGGTAGCCACTTGACCCGTAGGCCCGTGGCTCTGCAGTACCGCCGAACACGTGAAGCTTGGCTCCCGTGTAGCAGGCTTTCCCTGGTACCCTAAGATTTTGGAGACCTTTGAAGATAAGGATATTCACTGATCGTAGAATACGAAACACATTTTTTTTTTTAGGAACTTGGTAGCCACTTGACCCGGCTCTGCAGTACCGCCGAAAGTGAAGCTTGGCTCCCGTGTAGCAGGTTTTCCCTGGACCCTAATATTTTGGAAACCCTTGAAGATGAGGATATTCACCGATCGTAGAATACGAAACACACACCCGCACACCCCAACAGCGAGGAGTACTTCCCGTGGTGCCGCTCCAGCATCTTCACCAACGCTGTGTGGCCCACCGGCATCGACAACTAAGGAAAGCGGCCGGCCGCACCCTCCCACGCCCGCTTCTCACAGGGGAAACAGGGCACGTCGGCGATGTACCCGCACGATGGGGATACGTGGGCATGTTCAAAATGTGCCTGCCAAACGTGCAAGCACACTGAGTGTGCCGCCTAACCAGCATCACCTGGCGAGACTGCATCAACCTGGCGCGCGTGTTCACGCGGCGGGAATCCGATGGCAGTGCAATAAACCGCGCTTGTTCGGTGGCGCAAGCACACCGGCGAACCTGCAGCAAACGGTGCGTTTGTTTCCCCGTGCAAAGGACTGATGACACTGCAGCACAGTGGCGCGCTTGTTTGGTGCAAAGCACACGGACGAACTCAACGACACCGGCGAACCTGCAGCAAACAGTGCGTTAGTTCCCCTGTGCAAAGGACTGGTTATCATCGCAGCACAGTGACGCGCTTGTTTGGTGAAGCACATGGACGAACTCAATGATATCGGCGAACCTGCAGCAAACAGTGCGTTAGTTCCCCTGTGCAAAGGACTGGTTATCATCGCCGCACAGAGACGCGCTTGTTTGGTGCAAGCGCATCGACAAACCCAATGCGGTGGCGCAAGCACACCGGCGAACCTGCAGCAAACAGTGCGTTAGTTCCCCTGTGCAAAGGACTGGTTATCATCGCAGCACAGTGGCGCGCTCGTTTGGTGCAAGCACATATACTCGACAACCACGGTGCCTCCCCTGACCAAACGAAGGTCGGAATGGAGACACAATCTCCCGCCACGGCCGCTCCCCCGACGAGAGGGTGCTCCGTGAACCAAAACGCATGGCCCCTCGGGAAAGCCCGTGCACCTAGAACGTGTGTAAACGCACACCCCCCCGACTCCACTGTGTGAGCACGGGTTGGTCCTGGCTGTGTTAGAACAGCCGCCTAACAAAACAGACTCACACCACTGTCCTGTCTGCAGACACTCAGGTTCCGCACTGATGATGCCGCCTTGTGTGCCGTGGCTTAAAGGACCAAAACACGGCGCAGACGGGACCAGTGCGGTGTTGAGCACATACCCATTCCAAGCACGTTCTTGCAATCCCCCGACTCCATCGTTTGAGCAAGCACCTGCCTTGCAGGAAATCCGAGAGGTGGCCGCCATTGCGAATTTCAAACAAAGGTGGAGAAGTGGGTCGATGGTCAACCATGCATGAAACGAGATCAAAAGACTGGCAACGTGTGTGTTTCCCCCGTCAAGCCAAGAGAATCGGGCCGGCTTCTGAGTGCGTCACTGCACCTAAACTAAGCCGATCCATCCCCTCCTGATAGACTGGTTACTGGATAGGATGTGGTTCTCATTTGCATGCAACGTTACATCACACCGGTTCAGTCTACGTTGTCCGTGCTCCACCCAGAAAGCCAAGAGAATCGGCCGGCTTCACTAAGCCGATCCCCCTCCTGATAGACTTGGATAGGATGGTGTGGTCCTCATTTGCATGCACATCGGTTCAGTCTACTTTGTCCGTGCTCCACCCAGAAAGAGAATCGGGCCGGCATACGAGTGCGTCATTGCATAACGCAAGCCGATTCATCCCCTCCTGACAGACCTGTTAGTGAATATGAGGAGTGTGGTGCTCATATGCACGCAAATACTCCTCATTTGTCGCAGCAAGAGCAAGACAGACCGTGATCCACCGTGAACAGTGAAGGCACAGCGTGCTTGATCAGAGTTCCGAACCCGAAATAAGAAAGAAGGTAACAAAGACAAGATGGAAGCCGATCGACTGGAAAGAAGGCGAAGCTGGTACCCCCGAAAACCGAAGTAACGAAGTACGCCAGAACTCCGCACAAATTACGTGAGAACTACGCAATACGGGGTAGGGCTACATTTCGATACTCCACATGCCGCTGGTGGCTAACTGAGTGTCTAAACGGTCCTGACAGGGCTTATAAAACTTGCCACCTGCGGCAAAAGAAAGTTGAGTATACTTATAAAGTGTAGCCCTCGCCGTTTCACAAACCCCGCACGAACTACGCTGGAACTACGCAACCCGGGGTTTTCGGAGGTACCAGAAGCCCCTGACTTGTTTTTGTACCAGTCGGGGGTTGCAATGGCCGAAGCTCATCCTTTCTTCTTCCTTTCTCTCCCGTATGTCTCTGGCTTTTTGTTTTGTATAAGCACCTGCTTTGTAGGAAATACTTGAGGAGGCTGCCAGTTGCAAAAGATCAAAGGAGGTAAATGTGCTGTAGCCCACACGAAACACAGGTGAATCTGGGTTCAGTGGCGGGCGTAAGCGTTCAACAAAAAAGACCCATTTTGTAGTTGTATTGTTTCTCCCCCTCTAGCCTCCTTCGAAGTAAGCACAAGGCAGCCCCTCGAGTATTTTTGGTTGTCTCTTCATCGGGTCTCCCGTGCCAATCTGGACCCTTTTTCCTTGCCGACCCGGATAATTCACCCTTCGATGTTCCACCTGTTGGGTAAGAAATCTGTCCATTCTGCCCGATTGGGACCCATGTCAGATATTTTCGAAGAAGCACAGTGCTCGTGGGAACCCACCCGTGGCTGCGGGGACACTCTTTTAGCGCACTTAGCGCAGTATTGTGCACTGAATGTGCAGATACGGATGTCTGCACCTCCTTTTCGCATTAGTCACGAGCTGGTCGGCAAGGGGGGCTAATTGTGCTTTTAGTATTCTTTTGCTTCCGTGTTTTTCTTTTTATATGTCTCTTGCTCTCGTCGTATTCGCAAAAGGAAGAATGATGAATCGAACCTTTTTTTTTTTTTTGCGTTTCTGGAATTGTCTCACGGATTTTCCGAGGGAATCTGCGAGGCTAGACGAATTGCTAGCGTTGGTTCTTATCTCGGTCAATTGTATCCACCCGACCCCGCGGTTTTAAGGCCACGGGGTTGAATCGAGTTGGATTCTTCGGACATGTATTAGCAATGGAGTTACCATTGTTATCCAACTGGGCCCAAAAGGCACCTTCCCCGCGTAGATTGCCACCGATTTAATGAGCCGTCTGCAGACCCACTGTTAATCCATTTACTCTGAGACTTGCATGGCTTAATCCTTGAAACAAGCATATGACTACTGGCAGGTTACTTACAGGGTGTCTGTTCTACGGGGGAAACATTTTGTTGCTAGCTGCAATGCACAGCAGCAATGCCTGACTGCAATGTCCTACTGCAATGCCCGATACTGAGGATAGCCGATAGAGATTCCGCCACGCAACACGGGCGTGGACGCCGTCCATCCACAGCGGCAGCAAGTTTCCCATCAAAACGTTAGCCGCCGCCGTAGGCAGCGCAGTCGGGAAGGAAAAAAGAGCGCGTGATTTCAGCCGGCTCATTTTTTGGAAGGTCTGCCGATCCGGAGGGTTTTGCGACAGCATCTTGTTTCACATCTTGCCCGATTTGTGCATCAATTCCGCACCATGGGTGGCATAACTGAAGCTTACACTGTGGATAAGCGGCTGGTAGGGGTAAAACCGTACACCGCGAGAGTAGGAGAAGTAGAAACGGGATACCAGAGTTTTCGTCGACCGCACTACTACCCTGAGCCCGAATCCTGGACGTGGTTTCAGGTGGCAAATTGGCAAATGATCATGATCAGAAGGTCCTACTTGGGCGGTTCAGTTTCCTCACACATTGCATGTGGCTAAAAAAAGGAGCAACCCAACGACGAGCTCATGATCCGATGCAGCTGGAAGAGAGTGGCCGCTTCCTGCGGAGAGGAGCTGTAACTGCAGCCGTGACACGGCGGTCCGCAGCCGACTGGGATCTTCCTGACGAGCACGCAACCCGGTGAACATAACCAAGATTAGCGTCGAAACTTCCTGGCTTTTCACGCCGTAGCAGAACGACCGCACCCTACTGACGCCCCGGGGACGCTGGTGTGCGACCACAGGAGCTCGTGCAGGGAGCTGACCGTGGTGGCCGACGACGCGTCCCTCACGGTCAACTGCACGTTCTCCGCCGCCTGCGACTACCTCGTCGAAGCTTCGCGGTCCCCGCACAAGGCCTCGCCGCACGTCTCGGTCACCGTCAACTCCGACTTCCAGCATCAGCATCAAAGCTACCGGCATCTCCGAGTTGCACCTCTGGTGCAGGCATCCCGGCGCGTGTTGTAAAACCAGGCTGGCGGCCCGAAAGCGCGCCACGCTTTGCTTTAGTTTGTTACAAAAATATACGACAGAAAATCCACAGAGGTTACCCCCCCCTCTCTCTCTCTCTCTTCCTCTCTCACGAAAAATAGAAAAAAAAAAAAAAGACAAACAAAAACTAACGGACTCGCACTCTCAAAAGAAGCAGTCTGCAACAATCGAGGGTCTCAAGATCGTCACCAAGAAATTCTCTCGAGGCAGTCTGCCCGCACCGTCGGCCACAGGGAGGTCATGCGGTGGTTTGCGGGCGTGCTGCTGGCGGTGTGTTGGATAGCCGTGGGGGGGCGGGCGCAGACGTTCCGGCCGAACGCGTCTGACGCCCCGGGGACGCTGGTGTGCCAGCCGGAGTATGCCGAGTGCGTCGTGGTGTGCGACCACAGGAGCTCGTGCAGGGAGCTGACCGTGGTGGCCGACGACGTCGCGTCCCTCACGGTCAACTGCACGTTCTCCGCCGCCTGCGACTACCTGGTCGTCGAAGCTTCGCGGTCCCCGCACAAGGCCTCGCCGCACGTCTCGGTCACCGTCAACTCCGACTTCCAGCAGCCGTACGTCAGCATCAACGCTACCGGCATCTCCGAGTTGCACCTCTGGTGCAGGCATCCCGGCGCGTGTTTTAGAACCACGCTGGCGGCAAGCGGTGCGTCGTGGGTCGACGTGCACTGCGCGGCCGACGACGCGTGTCGGGAGATGACGCTCGACGTGTTCAACGCCGACAAGGTGACCATCGATCCGGACGGGGGGGGCGCGTGGAACGAGTCATTCCCGAACAACACGCTGGCGTTCGAAAACCTGCGAGAAGACGTGCTGGCCCCGATGAAGTGTGCGGGGTGGAGGTCGTGTGCGGGGACGACTTGGAAGTATCTATCGACCAGCGGCGCGCCTGCCGTCGCGTTGGACTGCGCCGGGGCTCAATCGTGCGCCGGCGTCGTCGTCGACGTCGCGGCAAGCGCAGCATACACCACGACTTGCCACACCCCGGCGTCCTGCGCAAACCTGCAGTACACCGGAAACCACTGCCGCAACGTCACCGTCCTCTGCCCCGAAAGTGCGCCCGCGTGCGCCGCCTTCTCGTGCGCCGACGGCCCCGGCCGCTACCTTCCCCCGTCGACCCCCTCGACGCCTGCCCCTTCCCCAAAAGCTCCTTCCTCCCGCGGGGCGTCCTGCGGGCTGGAGGTGTCCTTCGGGTACGTGATTTTCCGGGGTTTGGTGGTTTTTTTGCTCTTCCGCGCGCCGGTTTCGGCGTGCGGCGGGCGCGGGGGGCCGGGAGGGTGGTTCTGGGGCGGCGGCTGCGGCGACCGGTCGCCGTTGAACGCGGGGGGGGACGGGTTCGGGACTTTTGCAGATGAGGCGCCTTCGGAGCGGGTGGGGAGGGAGGGAGGTGGCGCGCCGCCGCTGGCGTCTGTGGCGGCGGCCGTGGGGCCCGTGCTGTGGGTGCTGGTGGCGTGCAACGAGGTCGCGGCCTTCTTCACGTACGCCCCGACTGTTTGGACGCTCTGCGACGAGCTGCACTCTCCGCCCGACGGGGATCGGCTCCTGTACGCAGTCCTCATCCCTTGCGTCGGTCTCTTCTTCGCAATCGCGGAAGGCGTGCTGTCGTATCGGACTGCACGGCATTTCTTGTTTTCGGTGTCGCAGTTCCTTGGCGTTGGCTTCTACTTCGTCCTGCACAGCCTTTCGAGCGCGCCGCAAGACCGGCGTATCGCAGTGCACACTGTCGTGCGGACGGGTTGGTCCGTCGAAGAAGTTACCCGCATCCCCCGCTCGATCGCGATCTCCACCATCGAGTTCGCCTACGTCTGCAAGTTCGGCCCCGCGTCCCCTGTCGCCGCCTCGTACCTGGTCTCCCTCGCACTCTTCCTCCTCGCCGGCTTGGTGCCGACGGTCCTCGCGCGCGTGAAGGCGCTCGATTTTTTCGCGAAAAACCCCCTTTCCGGCCGAGCCTCCGCCCGCCCCGGCGCCGCGGCGCCGGTGTGCGAAGCGGTCTGCCGCATCCTCGTCGTCGGCGCGCTGCTGGCCCGGCGGCCGTATCTCACCGGCGGCGTCGCGCTCGCCGAATTCTTGCTGGTTCTGCTCCCCGGCTGCTTGCCAGGCCTCCGGCGGTGCGCTCCCGGCGCGTTTGCGCCGCGCTTCCAGACGACCGGCGTCCCGCAGGCGGCCGCCCCGTTTCTGATCGCGCCCAACTGGTACACGTACGCCGTGAAGCACGGCTTCCTCCTCGGGTGCATCGTTTGGTTCACCGCGTCCGACACCGCCCCGGCGGCGCGGGCCCTCTCGGCGGTGTCGTCTGCGTGCCTGGCGATCACGCTGTACCGCGGCCGCACGGCTGTGGTCGGACTGCGAGAGCAGCTGCGCCAGCGGGGGTGCATCGGGTTCTTCGCGGGCTACGGCAACCCGGACCAGGCGGTGCGCCGCGTCGAGCTGCAGACGCCGGAGGAGTGGGGGTCGTGCCGGGCGCTCGGCTTCGACGACGAAGCGGTGGAGGTGCACGAGTTCATCGGGTGCATGCTCGGAGTCGAGGGTGGCGGGCTTAGCGGCGGGGTGACGGCGGCCGGGTGGAGCGGCGTGGTGCAAGCCATCCGCCGGTCTTGCCCGGCGGACGAAGACCGTCTGAGCGAGTGGCTCGCGGGCTGCGTCGCGTCGTCCGCACCGTGCGACGACGTCGGGTTGCACTCGCCTCGGTCCGCCTCACGCGATGTAATCACCCCCCTGGCGCACGTTGTGTGCGAAAAACGGTACGCCGTCCTCCTAAACGTCCTCATCGAGCACGGGTTGACCACCGAAGCCCCCGACGCAAACGGCCTGACACCCCTCATGCACCTCTGCATCGAACCCCGCGACTTCTACCGCATCGAGACCCGGCACCCGCCCGCGGAATCGTACGCCGGGAAGGCGGTTTCGATCGTGCATGAGGAGTTCGAGCGCGCGAAACACGCGCAGCTGGCCATGCTGCAGGCGCTGCTTGCGAGCAGCGCCGACCCGGTTGCGTACCTCGAGGCCGTTGGCCCGGGGGGGAAAACAGCCCTGCACCACGCCATAGAAGGCGGGAACTACGAAATGGTCGACGTGCTGACCGACCGGACGGGGCTAGCGGCCGACTTCGGCGGGTACCTCCGCGGGGCTGTGGAGGTGCTGGGGGCGGGGGGTCGCGAGGAGATCGTCGCGAAGCTGTTTGCGCTCGCGAGCGTGGAGGCGCACGACGCGATGCTGCGGCGCGGGGCGGACGGCGTGCGCACTGGCTGGCACGACCTCGCCCTCGCCGACTTCTCGCGGTTCACGACGGCGGCCGCGCTGCCGGCGTGCGTGGCGCGGCACGCGGCCGCCATCGCAGGGCTCACCACCAACGACGCGTCCTCCGACACGGTCATCCACTACACCGCCCGCAGCCCCACTCCGGCCGGCTTCCGCCGCCTCTTCGAAGCCTTCCGCGCGCAAAACGGGTCAACCGCAGCCTTCTTCGCCCGGAACGGACTCGGGGCCACTCCCCTGGTGTCCGCGGTAACCGCGAACCGACCCGAAAACGTCGCGGCGATCCTGGAAGCAGCCCAGTCGGGGGACCTCCCACTGGTCGACCTGCTCGGGCAAAAGGACAGGCAGGGCAGAAATGTGTACCACCACGCGTTCAGCCCGGCGCCCGGTCACACCCAGCGGCTCGAAGCCCGCCTGCGGATCGTCCAAGAGCTGCTGGAGCGTTTGAACGGCGCGGAAGGCCTGCTCAACGCGCCGGACTGCAACGGGGACACCGTCGGCCTCATCGTCGTCCGGGCGTGCATCGACGGGCGACCCGGGGCCGACGAGTTCCTCGCCGCTCTGGAGCCGTACCCAGTCTCGTACACCATCCGCAACGCGAACGGCGAAACCGCGAAGAAAGTGATCGGCAAAAAAGACGCCGACCTCAAGAAACTCAGGAAGGCGACCCAGCGGGAGCTGGACCGGGCGAAGGACGAGTTGAGGGCGTCGGAGGACCGGTGCAAGGCGTCCGAAAAAGACCTGTCGCAGGTCATCAAGTCGGGCAGCCCGCAGAAGGTGCTCTCCGTGCTCCTGCTGAGCATCGTGGCGGACGACCGGGAGGAGTGCAAGCAGAAGATCCGCGAACTGGACGAAAAACTCGACTCTTTAGTGCAACGCGACGACGTGCTGGCCGCATGCCAGCTGGCAGTCGACCAGGAACACTCCGGACAGCGAGCCAAGAGATAACAGTCAGCCAGTCTATCCCTCGATGATAGCTGTCGCAAGTCATCAAGAAGGTGCTTTCCGTGTGGCTGCTGAGCATCATGGCGGACGACCGGCACACTTCGGACAGCAAGAAATAACAGTAAGCCTGCCTATCCCGGATGAATCCCGGAAGACAAGAGCTGCTGGAGCCGTCGACCGGCGCGGAAGGCGTGCTCAACGTGCCGGACTGCAACGGGGACACCGTCGGCCTCATCGTCGTCCGGGCGTGCATCGACGGGACCGACGAGTTCGTCGCCGCGCTGCAGCCGTACCCAGCCTCGTACACCATCCGCAACGCGAACGGCGAAACCGCGAAGAAGCTGATCGGCAAAAAAGACGCCGGCCTCAAGAAACTCAGGAAGGCGACCCAGCGGGAGCTGGACCGGGCGAAGGACGAGTTGAGGGCGTCGGAGGACCGGTGCAAGGCGTCCGAAAAAGACCTGCCGCAGGTCATCAAGTCGGGCAGCCCGCAGAAGGTGCTCTCCGTGCTCCTGCTGAGCATCGTGGCGGACGACCGGGAGGAGTGCAAGCAGAAGACCCGCGAACTGGACGAAAAACTCGACTCTTTAGTGCAACGCGACGACGTGCTGGCCGCATGCCAGCTGGCAGTCGACCAGGAACACTCCGGACAGCGAGCCAAGAGATAACAGTCAGCCAGTCTATCCCTCGATGATAGCTGTCGCAAGTCATCAAGAAGGTGCTTTCCGTGTGGCTGCTGAGCATCATGGCGGACGACCGGCACACTTCGGACAGCAAGAAATAACAGTAAGCCTGCCTATCCCGGATGAATCCCGGAAGACAAGAGCTGCTGGAGCCGTCGACCGGCGCGGAAGGCGTGCTCAACGCGCCGGACTGCAACGGGGACACCGTCGGCCTCATCGTCGTCCGGGCGTGCATCGACGGGACCGACGAGTTCGTCGCCGCGCTGCAGCCGTACCCAGCCTCGTACACCATCCGCAACGCGAACGGCGAAACCGCGAAGAAGCTGATCGGCAAAAAAGACGCCGGCCTCAAGAAACTCAGGAAGGCGACCCAGCGGGAGCTGGACCGGGCGAAGGACGAGTTGAGGGCGTCGGAGGACCGGTGCAAGGCGTCCGAAAAAGACCTGCCGCAGGTCATCAAGTCGGGCAGCCCGCAGAAGGTGCTCTCCGTGCTCCTGCTGAGCATCGTGGCGGACGACCGGGAGGAGTGCAAGCAGAAGATCCGCGAACTGGACGAAAAACTCGACTCTTTAGTGCAACGCGACGACGTGCTGGCCGCATGCCAGCTGGCAGTCGACCAGGAACTCTGGATAGCGAGCCAACAGACAACAGCATGCCAGCTTGTGTTCCACCAAACACACTTCGAACATCGAGCTCAGAACCATCAGTAAGCCGGTTCATCCCCTCCTGGTAGACATTGGTGTACCGTGAAATACAGCTTCAGGCAACTTGATTGGTGACATTGTTGCAGTGGTCATGGCCAGCCCTTGCATATTGGTCGGCAGCGGTGCACAACCGCGTGTCATGACCGGTCCGCTTTCATCACCAGCCACTTGCGTTCTTGTTGGCAGCAGCCAGTGACCGGTTTTGACAGTGTGTCATGGCCGGTCCACTTGGTGTTGGCCTGGCCAAAAAAAGGGGTTCTAAAACCAGTTGCGCCTTTCTTGGCTGACCTCCGTCCCGGGTTTGCGCTCCAGCTCTGGCAATCTGGACGCCTAGCTTTGATTTACGTTATTCCTGTCGGCCGGCCATGGCCGCTGCGTCAAGGATCGGATCCTACCTCAACACTGCATTGCAGCGCATACAGGCGGCTTCCGCGAATTGTGGTCCTTGGCCCAAGATTGGTCTGTCCCTCAAAAGAAAATACATATAAACGCGGACAACAGACCGGTACGGGCTACAAGGCAACCCCTGCTCAACTTGTAGAACGTGGGGGGCCCAAGACTACACTCCACGAAGGAATGTACTTGGTGTCGGTCACAAACAGTCCCGGACATGGCTAGCCATAACCCATAACGAAAGCGTGCACTAAATATACAACCCGTAACCACATAGCCCTTTCTTGCTCTAAGAGAACCCATTCATGAACGGTCACACGGAGACCCTAAAGCCCCGGAATTTCAAGCGAACTTTAACTCTAAAAGCCAACTTTCACTCTAAAAGGGGAGTGCGGACTTCCGAGACACGAAGCCAATCCAGCCCCTCTCTGACTGGGCGTAGAGTGAGCACAGCGTCTTTTTCCTCCAACCAACACTCTAGTATTTCAGTACAGGCGTACGCCCAGCCCCCTAAAAGCAGGCGTCCTCCAAACACAGAATACTATAGGGGGTTTCTGCTGCGCAATAGGATTGTGCAAAAAAAGAAAATCCCCCGGGATCGGCGGTAGTCAGGGATTACCCTGCATGGCTAAACTACTACTACTACACCAACAAAATTATTCTCAAACCGGTTATAAAAGGTTTTTTAACCAGGAGTTTCTGGTGAAAACCTTTGTTGTGCTTGCAAGGCCAGAGACACGGAGGCTGCAGGACCCACAGCACAAAAAGCCTTCCGGGTCCCCATATTCTCCTCCGGGCAAACCCCCTCAGCTTAACATTTCTTCAGCAACAACGTTTCTCACTTCTCACTTTCTCAATACAAAAAAAAAAGTTGTCGACAACTAACAAGTAAAAGAATAAAACAAAACTACGCATTTCTTTTCCTCCAAAACATGGAGCCACCACAGCAGATGTGGACTGTCTAATCATGCAATCAGGGAATTCGTTTGCCCCTCTGACCAAAAAGTGACGTGGCTCTTATTATTTACGCACAGCCGCGGGCACATCGATTGCCGCGGTTAGGATCGTGTGTGCTGTCACGCGAAGGGAAGAACCTGCACCTCGAATGTCCTGCCACCGGCCTTGCGTCTGGCGGGAACTCGACCGCCGGGATCGACGTCGGTGAGGTTCATGTCCTCACGTGATGGTACAACCGGCATATTTTTGTTTGTGCGTATGTGCTATCACCTGTATGGTAATTTCCACAGTGCGCTGCCAACCGTCACTTTTTGATAATGACAACCGTGGTTGTTACCATAAAAAGGTCTCCGGCTGTGGTGGTGGTTATGGCTGTACCTTTGACCGGTCTGCTTGAGAAAAGTGGCATTCTTTTTGTGTCTACGAATGCAATTTCTCAAGAACCAAAAACTGATCGATTGCAGCGTACTAACCTCACTCCCGTTAGATGAACAACACGGTCTGAAGGAAGTGCGCACAAACAACCCCTCTTCAGTTCAATCGATTTGACCGTGGATACCTTCTCAGACTCGTCGGTCAAAAAGTGGCCGGTCCACCTGAGCCCACCAAGCGGAGACCCATGAAATGTTCATCAATCGAAGCACCACATGCTGTCTTCCCTCCCATCTTTTTTCCCCTTTGGTGCGTCAACCATTGGAGCTGCACCCGGCAACCCCATGTCCGATGTGCACTGCGGGGATGACACCGCAGATTGCCGTCTTTGCGTTCTAGCGAGTCACAGTCACTAGCAGGGTGGACGCCCTGAGAGTTTTTTAAGTGAAGTTGCTCGAACACGGTTGTAAAGGCCTTTCTTGTTCCCAAGACTGGATTTGCATGTGCTCTGGTAGCATGGGTGGTCTTGGCTGCGGCGAGCTCAGAGCAGCCGCTGTGACAAACAGATCCACACCGTTGTCCTCTTCTCAAGGAAATTGAAGACGCGAGAACACGGTTTAACACGAATTCAGAATTCAGTGAACCCCCTCGACGAGTTGCTGCTTGTTCCGGGCTTATTCCCATCCAAACGTGGGTCCCAAACTCCCAAACTTGGGACCCAAACTTGGGTCCCAAACTTGGGTCCCAAACTTGGGTCCCAAACTTGGGTCCCAAACTTGGGTCCCAAACTTGGGTCCCAAACTTGGGTCCCAAACTTGGGTCCCAAACTCCCAAACTTAGGTCCCAAACTTGGGTCCCAAACTTAGGAAACTTGGGTTGGTCATCAATAGACGACAACCAGTTCAACTTCAAGAGGCTAACACTGTCAGACTGCACGCAACCTGAGGCCCTGACAGCAGTCTGAGCAGACCGCCCAGGCGTTTCCGTGGCATGATGCCATACTCCAGGTCCAGGACCAGTCTGGTTACCAGGTTACTGGCCTGGCGCTACCAGTAATTAGGCCCAGACTTCAGACCGGGCCCGCGTGGACCGAAACTTGAACCCAAAACCTGACCCAAAACCTGACCCAAAACTTGGACCAAACCTGGACCCGAGTTAGGAACCAAAATTTAGACCCAAGATTTTGGACCCAAAACGCAGCCTGGAGGTTGGGGTATCGAGTCCCAGAAGTGACGATTTAGCGGATTGTTCTATAATGGGCACAAAGTTAGCGAATGTTCTATAATGGGCACAAAGTTAGCGAATGTTCTATAATGGGCACAAAGTTAGCGAATGTTCTATAATGGGCACACAGTTAGCGAATGTTCTATAATGGGCACAAAGTTAGCGAATGTTCTATAATGGGCACAAAGTTAGCGAATGTTCTATATTGGGCACACAGTTAGCGAATGTTCTATAATGGGCACAAAGTTATCGAAAATGGGCAAAAAGTTAAAAACAGTTCTATAATGGGCACAAAGTTAGCGACTGTTCTATAAGGGCAGATATTTTTTTTTTTTGATCCGCGTCCTAGCGCGCAGAAAATTTTGGGAAACCGTGGAAAAAAAAATAGTTGAAAAAAAAAAAAAATATTTTTTCTTTTCGCTGTGGGAAGGGCACAACAGGGTGCCATGGGGGGACTCCAGGTGGTCACTGAAGTCCGTGCTTCGGCTGCGGAAACATCAACCCCGCTCGTGGGGCCAACAAGGACACGTCAGCGGAACGCCTCTGTTGCTGCAGCACCACGAAAGTTGTGACGCCGGCAAAGCACACCCGACACAGACCGAGGACAAACCGGAGAACCCGCTCCGCCTGCCGACGCGCCTTCCCGGGTGAGAGAAAGTACAGCCTTCAGCAGTTTCACCTTGACTAAGTGAGTGTTGCATACTGACGCAAAAACAGGGCACAAGCAAAGGGAAGGGACGTGTTTTTTCGCCATCGATGTTGAGATTGGTGCAGTGAAGGATCGACACCTCCTTGAGATCAACGACCTGTCGTTAGATGTTTCAGCAGATCATAAAAGACCGTCACCTCAGACGCCTGCCGAGTATGATGATGATGTGGTGGTCGGCTAGGGCTGATAGCAGGAGTGTGTGGAGAGATGTTTCTCTTGGGATGTCTGTGCAGGCCATGGAGTCCATGCAGTACCGGGAGGTTCGGTACGTTGTGAAGCAAGAGTTCCCGTAGCTCGAACACCTGTCAACGCCTTCGACCTGCTTATGAAAAAGAGCAAAGCCCGCGTGAAGCCGCTGCAAGTGGGTGAAACGAAGTCGTGGGTAGTGTTGTTCAACAGGCTAGTCCAGGACTACCCCGTAGACTTCGACAGGGCCCTCCTGGTCGATGAAAAAGGACATCCGTTCTATCAGGAAGTGGCCAAGACCCTTCTCAAACTTGATGGACTCCCACTTTCTGCGCAGCTGTTGCAGCAGCACGAGGGCACCAACAAGGTGATTGCCCAGCGCCGTACCGCCGACATCCCCCGGTGCACCCTTCAGAACCTGCAAGAACAAGAAAGTAGCCTGCGAAATGTGTTGACCTTGCCGTGGGTCGCAGAGCTAAGGTATTCTCAGCATCCAATGCACGAAACTGCAGGAAGTGAGAGACGTGGATATGGCCAGCAATGTTTCAAAACTGCTTGTATGGCCAGGAATGTTTCAGAAAACTGCTTATATGGCCAGCAATGTTTCAGAAACTGCTTATATGGCCAGAAATGTTTCAATACTGCTTATATGGCCAGTAGCAATGTTTCGAAAACTGCTTATATGGCCAGCAATGTTTCAGAATACTGCTTATATGGCCAGCAATGTTTCAATACTGCTTATAAGGCCAGTGGCAATGTTTCAGAAACTGCTTATATGGCCAGCAATGTTTCAGAGGTTGCTTATATGGCCAGCAATGTTTCAGAAAATTGCTTATATGGCCAGCAATGTTTCAAAATTGCTTATATGGCCAGCAATGTTTCAAAAGTTGCTTATATGGCCAGCAATGTTTCAGAAAATTGCTTATATGGCCAGCAATGTTTCAAAATTGCTTATATGGCCAGCAATGTTTCAAAAAGTTGCTTATATGGCCAACAATGTTTCAAAAGTTGCTTCTATGGCCAGCAATGTTTCGAAAGTTGCTTATATGGCCAACAATGTTTCAAAAGTTGCTTATATGGCCAGCAATGTTTCGAAAGTTGCTTATATGGCCAGCAATGTTTCAAAAGTTGCTTATATGGCCAGCAATGTTTCGAAAGTTGCTTATATGGCCAACAATGTTTCAAAAGTTGCTTATATGGCCAGCAATGTTTCGAAAGTTGCTTATATGGCCAGCAATGTTTCGAAAGTTGCTTATATGGCCAGCAATGTTTCAAAAGTTGCTTATATGGCCAGCAATGTTTCAAAAGTTGCTTATATGGCCAGCAATGTTTCGAAAGTTGCTTATATGGCCAGCAATGTTTCAAAAGTTGCTTATATGGCCAGCAATGTTTCAGAAAATTGCTTATATGGCCAGCAATGTTTCGAAAGTTGCTTATATGGCCAGCAATGTTTCGAAAGTTGCTTATATGGCCAGCAATGTTTCGAAAGTTGCTTATATGGCCAACAATGTTTCAAAAGTTGCTTATATGGCCAGCAATGTTTCGAAAGTTGCTTCTATGGCCAACAATGTTTCAAAAGTTGCTTATATGGCCAGCAATGTTTCGAAAGTTGCTTATATGGCCAGCAATGTTTCGAAAGTTGCTTATATGGCCAACAATGTTTCAAAAGTTGCTTATATGGCCAGCAATGTTTCGAAAGTTGCTTATATGGCCAACAATGTTTCAAAAGTTGCTTATATGGCCAGCAATGTTTCGAAAGTTGCTTATATGGCCAGCAATGTTTCGAAAGTTGCTTATATGGCCAACAATGTTTCAAAAGTTGCTTATATGGCCAGCAATGTTTCAAAAGTTGCTTATATGGCCAGCAATGTTTCGAAAGTTGCTTATATGGCCAGCAATGTTTCAAAAGTTGCTTATATGGCCAGCAATGTTTCAGAAAATTGCTTATATGGCCAGCAATGTTTCAAAAGTTGCTTATATGGCCAGCAATGTTTCGAAAGTTGCTTATATGGCCAGCAATGTTTCGAAAGTTGCTTATATGGCCAACAATGTTTCAAAAGTTGCTTATATGGCCAGCAATGTTTCGAAAGTTGCTTATATGGCCAACAATGTTTCAAAAGTTGCTTATATGGCCAGCAATGTTTCGAAAGTTGCTTATATGGCCAGCAATGTTTCGAAAGTTGCTTATATGGCCAGCAATGTTTCAAAAGTTGCTTATATGGCCAGCAATGTTTCGAAAGTTGCTTATATGGCCAACAATGTTTCAAAAGTTGCTTATATGGCCAGCAATGTTTCGAAAGTTGCTTATATGGCCAGCAATGTTTCGAAAGTTGCTTATATGGCCAGCAATGTTTCAAAAGTTGCTTATATGGCCAGCAATGTTTCGAAAGTTGCTTATATGGCCAGCAATGTTTCGAAAGTTGCTTATATGGCCAACAATGTTTCAAAAGTTGCTTATATGGCCAGCAATGTTTCAAAAGTTGCTTATATGGCCAGGGGTACTTTTTGGGTCCAATTCTGGATATCTCTTTACGAGGGTGCAATTTTGGTCCGGGGGTGCCATCTTGGTCAAAATTTTGGGTCAGAATTTTTGGGTGGTCGAAATTTTGGGTGATTTTGAGTCAATTTTTGGGTAGTATTTGCGGTCAATTATTTGTCACGGTTTTGGCTTGCAGTGGAGTGAGCAACGTCAGTCGGTAGGTGCAAGCTCAGATGCACACCAGACTTTTGCGCAGTGAAAAACGGTCGTGCCACAAGGTTTCAACATTAGAGTTCAAAATCACACAAAAAACATCACGCCAACAAACACCAGAAGATAGGTTTCAAAATTAGGGGCATAAGAAAGCGAGGATGGGGTGTTCACCATCAGTGCGAGTCTAGCACACACGTGCTCGGCCGCAAGCGGCTCCGTGGGCCTCGGGGGGCGCTTGCAAACTGACTGGCTGGCTACCACCATCCAGCCGTGGCTCGTCCAGGAGCCAAAGTTATCTTCTGCTGCCATTGTGGCGCGTGCAAAGTCAGACTTCTCCGTCGACATTAGCACGTACGTGGCACTTCAGGCCCGCAGGCGAGCTGTTGATCAGAACAGCATTGCTGGAGAGGATACATACGGCCTGCTACGGTCGTACTTTGCGTCCGTCGAGAAAGAGGACCCGGCGGCTTCCTGCCGCGTGGTTGAAGACAAGGCGGGCCGCTTCAAGTACGCCTTCGCCGCGCACGGTGCGTGTGTTGCCGCACTGCCTCATATGTGTCCGATCGTAATCGTGGACGCCGCGCACCTGAAGCACACAGGAGGGCTCTTGTTCTGTGCTGTCGGGTTTGACGGCGAGGAGAACACGGTCCCTATCGCCCACGCAATCGGATTAGCCGAAGACACAGAGAACTGGACGATGTTTTTCGTGGACCTTGGTGGTTTCGTGGACCGGTGCATTGCCCACAAAGGCCGTTGATGTCAGACTGCATTGCAATTTGTTGACCCAAATATGCACAAAATTCGAGCCAAAAATTGACCCAAATATTGCTCAAAATGTTTGACTCAAAAGTAACCCGAAAATTTACCCAAAAGTTCGACCCAAGTTTTTGGAAAATCTGACCCAAAAATTCGGCCAAAAATAGTGACACAAGAAATTTGCCCAGAAATTATAC
Organism: Diplonema papillatum; assembly: GCA_030068145.1. Lineage (NCBI taxonomy): Eukaryota > Euglenozoa > Diplonemea > Diplonemida > Diplonemidae > Diplonema > Diplonema papillatum. Next base: position 293,491 of record JAPJBO010000143.1, read on the forward strand.
CCAAGAAGCACCCCTGGCCGGATAAGCAACTATCGAAACATTGCTGGCCATATAAGCAGTTTTCTGAAACATTGCTGGCCATATAAGCAATTTTGAAACATTGCTGGCCATATAAGCAATTTCCTGAAACATAGCTGGCCATATAAGCAATTCTGAAACATTGCTGGCCATATAAGCAATTCTGAAACATTGCTGGCCATATAAGCAGTTTTCTGAAACATTGCTGGCCATATAAGCAATTTTGAAACATTGCTGGCCATATAAGCAATTTCTGAAACATTGCTGGCCATATAAGCAACTTTTTGAAACATTGCTGGCCATATAAGCAGTTTTGAAACATTGCTGGCCATATAAGCAATTTTCTGAAACATTGCTGGCCATATGGGTCGATAAAAAAAAGGGGGGGGGGTTCACTTCTGGTCGGGTTTTTTGCTTTCCGTTGATGTTCACCCAGCTCAGACACAAGAATCGTCCCAGAAAGTTGTTTTAGGAGGTTTTCTGGCCATAAACTTGGAGAAGCCATCAACAAAACATGAAAACAGCCCCCAAAATGGTGAATTCACCCTATTTTCAATCATTTTGGGGCAACTGTGGTGTGACTGCTGTGCAATGCTTTTTTGTCGCCGCTCCACCCCAGAACGCCTTGAGAACCCCCCAGAACACTCTGGAAGAACCCCAGAACACTCTGGAAGAACCCCAGAACACCTTGGAATACCCCCAAACCACCTTGGAAGACCCCAAACTACCTTGAAAGACCCCCAGAACACCTTGGCAGAACACCTTCAAGGCCCCCAGAGGACATAGGAAAACCCCTGGCACACGTTGGCAGACCCTCAAAACACCTCTTGAACACCTTGGAACCCCCCAGAACACCTTGGAAAGCTCCCAGGATACCCTGAAAGACCACCAGAGCACCTTGGTCGACCCCACCCAACCTTGGAAGACCTGTAGCACACCTTAGAAGTACCCAGAACACCTTGGCAGAACTCCTTGCTAAGCCCCCAGACACCTTGGAAACCCCGAGAACACCTTGAAACCCCCCAGAATACCCTAGAACCCCCCCAGAACACCTTGAAAACCCTCCAGAACACCTTGGAAACTCCTCAGAACACCTTGGAAGACCCCCTGACAACCTTGGAAACACCCAGAGCACCTTGGAAAACCCCCCAGGACACTTTGGATGACCCCCTGGACACTTTGGAAGACCCCCCGGACACTTTGGAAGACCCCCGGCACACCTTGGACGACCTTCAGAACACCTCGGAAGGTGTCCTGGGGGTCTTCCAATGTGTTGTGGGGGAGTTTTCAAGGTGCTCCAGGGGTTCCAAGGTGTTCAAGAGGTCTCGTTAGGTGGTTTGAGGGTTTTCCGGGGGGCTTGAAGGTGTTCTGCCAAGGTGTTCTGGGGGTCTTTCAAGGTAGTTTGGGGTCTTCCAAGGTGGTTTGGGGGTCTTCCAAGGTGTTCTGGGGTTCTTCCAGAGTGTTCTGGGGGGTTTCCAAGGCATTCCGGGGGTTCTTCCAGTGGAGCAGCGATAAAAGGCATTGCACAGCAACACACCACAGTTGCCCCAAAATGATTGAAAATGGGGTGAATTCACCATCTTGGGGGCTATTTTCATGTTTTGTTGATGGCTTCTCCAAGTTCATGGTCAGAAAACCTCCTAAAACAACTTTCTGGGACGATTCTTGTGTCTGAGCTGTGTGAACATCAACGGAAAGCAAGAAACCCGACCAGAAGTGAACCCCCCCCCCCCCCTTTTTTAAATCGACCCATATAAGCACTTTACGCCTTTTTAAAAAAAAAAAACTATTTTTTTTTGCGCGCGCGCGCGGAAAATTTTCAGGGGTCGGGGGACGCGGATCAAAAAATAAAAATAGTCTGCCCTAATGGGCAAAAAGTTAAAAGCAGTTCTAGAATGGGAATTAGCCCGCTTGTTCCTGTGTCGAGGAGGGGCGCCTTGCCCCGTCGACAGTTTGAGAAAGCAACCGGCGAACCTTGTGGCCGATACGATACCGGTCAGGAGGTGCGATAGGCACTGTCCGCACCCACCACGTGACTGGTACAATTTCGCAACCGCGAGAATACCTGTCGCAGCAATCGAAACTCCTCCCCCAACACGAAACTAAGATTTTCCCCCCCGTGAATTACTTTTTACCCCCGACACGTACTTTCCACCCCCCGAAAAACGGGGGGTAAAGAGTATAAATCCGGGGGTATAGAGTATAAATCGGGGGGTATAGAGTATAAATCGGGGGGTATAAATCGATGTCGGGGGGTGGAAATTTTTGTCGGGGGGTGGAAAGTACTTTTCGGGGGGTGGAAAGTACTTTTCGGGGGGTGGAAAGTACTTTCGGGGGGTGGAAAGTATTTGGGGGGGGTGGAAAGTACTTGTCGGGGGGTGGAATTTTTTTGTCGGGGGGCGGAAAGTGTTTATCGGGGGGTGGAAAGTACTTATCGGGGGGTGGAAACGTTTCGTCGGGGGGTGGAAAGTACTTTTCGGGGGGTGGAAAGTACTTTCGGGGGGTGGAAAGTACTTTTCGGGATTTTCGGGCAAACCCGAAATCGCAAACCCGCATACCCGTTCCCGCAAACCCGCATACCCGTTCCCGCAAACCCGCATACCCGAACCTGCAAACCCGCAACCCAAACCCGCATACCCGCAAACCCGCATGCCCGAACCCGCAAACCCGCATACCCGAACCTGCAAACCCGCAAACCCAAACCCGCATACCCAAACCCGCATACCCGCGTACCCAAACCCGCAAACCCGCATACCCGAACCCGCATACCCGTTCTCGCAAACCCGCATACCCGTTCCCGCAAACCCGCATACCCGAACCTGCAAACCCGCATACCCAAACCCGCATACCAAACCCGCATACCCGAACCCGCATACCCGTTCTCGCAAACCGCATACCCGTTCCCGCAAAACCGCATACCCGAACCTGCAAACCCGCAAACCCAAACCCGCATACCCAAACCCGCATACCCGCGTACCCAAACCCGCAAACCCGCATACCCGAACCCGCATACCCGTTCTCGCAAACCCGCATACCCGTTCCCGCAAACCCGCATACCCGAACCTGCAAACCCGCATACCCAAACCCGCATACCCGCGTACCCAAACCCGCATACCCAAACCCGCATACCCGCATACCCGAACCCGCATACCCGTTCCCGCAAACCCGAAATCGCAAACCCCGCATACCCGCAAACCCGCAAGCCCGCAGACCTGCAGATTGTGGCTGGAACTGTTTTTGCAAATACACACAGCAAATCAAAGAAAGGGGGGAAAGGTGGAAAATGCAGATCAAACGGGAGTAAAACGTGTACACGCTTATCCGACTCTTGACTTACTATGCCGTGTTCTGAAAGCTGTCGAGGGGCCCCTCCATAGGTTCTCGCATGATTCGTTCGCCTTTGTAACACTATCCGTTTGTAGTACGCTTCGCAATTGTGTTCTTGCACTCTAGCCGAATGGCGGGTGGCGGATTTCCGCGCTCGGGCGCAAGACACAATTATGCTGCTTTTGCAGTGCAAGCCGAACCCGGTTCGCGACTTCGGTTGCGGTAAAGTGTTACAAAGTCTTCGGCTTTCAGATCCGGATACGCGTATGCAACAGATAGTTAGAAGTCACTTGAAGGATACCCGTGTGCAGCGTTCGAAAGAGTTTGCGTATCTGGTCGGGGGGTGGAAAGTAGTTTTCGAGGGGTGGAAAGTACTTTTCTGGGGGTGGAAGTTTTTTTGTCCGGGGGTGGAAAGTACTTTTTGGGGGGTGGAAAATTTCCATCGGGGGGTGGAAAGTACTTTTTGGGGGGTGGAAATTTTTTGTCCGGGGGTGGATAGTGTTTTTCGGGGGGTGGAAAGTACTTTTCGGGGGTGGAAATTTTTTGTCGGGGGGTGGAAAGTACTTGTCGGGGGGTGGAAAGTACTTTTCGGGGGGTGGAAATTTTTGTCGGGGGGTGGAAAGTACTTTTCGGGGGGTGGAAAGTACTTTTCGGGGGGTGGAAAGTACTTTCGGGGGGTGGAAAGTACGTGTCGGGGGTGTTGAGTACCCCCCCCCCCCCCCCCCCCCGCTGTCTTACCTCCGACACGGCGTAAACGGGACCAGTGCGGTGTCGAGCACATTCCAAGCACGTTCTTGCAATCCCCCCCCTCTTCAAACCCAAGAAACATTTTCCCCCGCTATCTTGCTGGATTCCTTAATTTATTCATTTGCACTTCCGCATGGAGCAGGCTTATCCAGGCGTGTCTTCGTCTGCCTTTTCAGATTCTCAGATGCAGACGTCGGCACGTCGGCAGGCAACACGGCCCGAGGAGGGGGGCGATGTCCACGGCGGACCAGTTTTGGACTTGACTCGCCGCATACGTGTCAATATTTTACATACGCGCCAGCTTGGAAGGAAATGCTCGACAAAAGCTGCCAGACAAAGAACCGAAGGGATCCCAAGTGCTGTAACTACCGAACCACGTGTTGAACGGACGTGAGGTCATGCGTGTCTACCCCTACACGACAAGACACACAAACACAACACGGTCAAAAGCCCTGAGTGAGAAAACAACACACGGTGGTGTAAGCAAAGAACAAATCAGGTTGGGTTTGATTGTATTTGCCCCTCTACCTCTACATTTCCTCCTTTCCATTCGGAGTCAAAGCAGCTACGTCGAGTATTTCTGAACCCCGTGCAGACGAAGAGGAGCTGCGGAAAGCCTTCAGGGGAAACTCTCGGCTCAAAACTCAAGAGTTTCCATGACTCACACAACATGAAGCCTCGGGCTTCCTTGGACAGACTTCGTAGCACATCTTTGTACTAGCAGCATACCGTGGTCCTTTTTTTGAGTGGGATAAACACGCAGCCTTTTTCCCTCCGAGGTTTTTTTGTCGCAAACGAATCCCCGTGTGCAGCGGGCGGTGCCCACGGCACACGGCACCAAGCATCCATGCGGAGCATCAAGCTCGTGTAACAGCTAGCGCACACGTATCAGGCTGCCACACAAACCCACATCATCGCACACACACGTATCAGGTTACCACACAACGCACATACACCCTCTCCGGTAGCTCCGGTCCGCTGACCTCCGCGGCCTTTGAAAGTTTGATAGTTAGAATGCCACCAAAGCAGCAGAACGTGCCCCTGTGGCAGCCCCAGACTTCTGCCCGCCAGCCCACCATGCCCAGCAGAGAGTAGACCGTGATGCAGTGCTTTGGCTACACGATACCACCACCGGGAAAAAGGTGAGGAATTCCTGATGAGGAATTCCTCACCCTCTTTTTTCGAGCCTCTTTTTTTTTTGAGGAATTCCTCGCACTTTTTCGTTAGCGGGAGCACTGTGCAAGCCCAACTCCGGAAAGGTCACCATTTCCCAGCTTTAGCCGGTCTGAGTGTTCCGAGCGCAGCCGCAGCAGCAGTGACGATATCGTAGCTTTCCGCAACCTTCCAGGGCCTGGAAAGCTCGTTATCATCGAAACAAACAAAACGCGTGTAGTGTTCGACACAGTGTGTGTCTTATTCGCCCTCGCTCGCGCTTGCTTTTTTACCTACACAGGACTCCTTAACATAATAACTCTCAAACCGTCGACACGGATAAGTAAAAGAATAAAACAAGCCTACGCATTTCTTCGTAGTAAAATAACAAAGCAAACCCCTACAGGTAACACACTCCTTTTTTTGTGTTAACAATGCTGCTTGTTGGTACTAAAAATTAGTAGTTGGCAGCATACTACTCGAAACTTACCACCGCAGGTGAGTTCCGCTAGTGCGCACAAAAAAAGTACGTGCGCTCGGCTAAAGACCGGCGCGGGGCGAGACTGGAGGCAGCAGTTAACGTTCGGGGAACAGTAAAGTTCGGGCGAAGCTAAGTTCGGGCGATGCTAAGTTCTGGTGAAGCTTAGTTCGGACGGCGCTAAGTTCGAGTGATGCTAAGTTCGGGCGAAGCTAGGTTCTGGTGCGTAATTGTCACCCCCCAAGTTGCAAAAAAATTGTCGACGGGCGACTATATCAAGCGTAGGGGTGTCATTTACACATCACGCTGTACACGCGAAGAGCAAGAGCCATTTGCTGTATCATTATGATCCGTTGCTCGTTGATCCGTGCAAGCCGAGATGTGTCTGCAGCAAAAAGTGTCGTGGCTCTATTTGTGCGCACTGCCGGGGCGCCTTGCCTCTGGCAAGGCGAATCTGCCGCGATTGTCCTTGCCTCTGAGCCGGGGGACCCGCAGGCACGAGACGATGCAAACACCGCCACAAGGTGAACAACCACCGAACTACGGTTTTAACCGTACTTTTAGCTTTCTTGAAACAAGACAAGACCCGCAAAATGGAGAAAACTAACAAGCAATAAAAAGTTGCACTCTAAAAACTTTAAAAACCCGGAGTTTTCAAGCGAACTTTCACTTTAAAAAGGGGGGGAAAGAAGAAAAAAAAAAAAACGATATCTAACCAGCGCCGGTAGAGAAAACCTGCCGAAAGAAAAAGATTATCTGCCTTCGGGTGGGTAGTCTGACACTCGCCGCTCGTCAAGGAAACGACGGCGAGGAGAACCGAAACTCCGAAATGGGGAGGTGGGACAACTACCACCGCGCAAACAAATGTAGGAATAATAAGAGTCGGGTGCCTATCAGGTTTAGCCAGAGACCGCACACGGAAACGATGTTTCCGTCCCTCTCACTTCTCAGCCATTTCTTGCTAGCTTGCTCGACAGACGCGTTCGGTGTTTCTGCATATGCGTGTAGACAATTAAACAAAAGCCGTTTCACCGTTTGCATGCACACTTGCCAGTCGAATTTAGTCTCCAGGTTGAGGCTGCGTATCGGATCGGGTGGTGAACGGTCCTGCCGCAGAGGCTAACACGAAGAAGGGTTGTCACCCTCAGGGCAACAAAAACTCCCTCTTCGGGAACTAGGAATTGTTCGTGTGAAAATTTTTAGTTCAGGTTTCTGGGCCAAGTTTTTGGTCCAGATGATCGTGTGCCACGCGGGCTGTGGTGTTCCAGACCAGTACGACCAGGACCACCGCAGACGGGCTCGCTGCAGACCATGTCCCAGCGGCGTTGCTTCTTCGAAAAAGACTTGCTGCCGGCGTCACGGATGCAAACATAAGATGCAGTTTTCTGCCTAAACGTCAGACGAAGACTTCCCCTTATGAAAGCCCTTGCATGAAAGGAAAGGGTCCTGCAGCTCGACAACCGGGACTCTTTGCACCACATCCTAGGACGGTGCTGAGCTTGCCTTAGGACACCTGCGTAAATGTGTAACAGATGTGCCGCCCCAGCCAAACTCCCCACTTGACTGGGGGTCTCCAAACGAGGATTCGCGAGCCGAAGCCCGTTTGTCGCTGGAAGCGGATAAGCTACGGATCCGAAGACCCTAACCCCACAAGGGAGCAGCTGCCGTCTTCCCATCATTGGATAAATAAAGCGACAACAAGAGTAGTGGTATTTCATTGTTGCGGCCTCCCACCTATTCTACCCCTCTCGTGTCACTGCACAAAGTCAGACTAGAGTCAAACTCAACAGTTGCTTCTCGTGTCAGGTCAAGCATACATGAGTGTTCTGCCTGCGCATTAACTAAGATTTTCCCCCTTACGAAAGGTCTTGAATGAAAGGAAAGGGTCCTGCAGCTCGACAACCGGACTCTTTGCACCACATCCTCGGACGTTGTTGCTTCTCGTGCCAGGAATCAAGCATACATGCCTAAGATGCAGTGTTCTGCCTGCGCATTAACTAAGATTTTCCCCCTTACGAAAAGTCTTGAAAGGAAAGGGTCCTGCAGCTCGACAACAGGGCTCGTTGCCCCACGTTCCAGGGCGGTGTACGTAAGTGAGCCGGTCCATCCCCTGTCACGGGATAAGCCGGCAGCCGTGGACGGCCCTGAGATTACCCCCTCAGGTGACACCACTTTATCTTTAGCCATACTTCAACCCTCTTGATAAACCGTGATAGACCGAAGAATACAGCACCGGGCAATTCGATGCAGCTCTAGGGACTAGAGATGGACCTGATAGACCGTGGTGGACCGTGATTCACTGCGATAAACAGCGGCAGCACTTCGGTGCATTTACAGAGATAGGGACGGACCGGCTCAGTAAGCATACGTGGAGCTATGAACAAACAAACAGGGAAAAGGAAAGGAACAAACAGTCAATCCCCACCCCCCCCGCCTGTTCTGTCTGCTCGGAGCGCGCCGCATTAAAGGCAAGAGTCGTGAATGCAGCCAAACGCCTACGAACTCCTGGGGCTCCATCAAAATGCAACGCACGAAGCTGTGCTGCAAACCAGGGAGCAGCTTCGTGAACAATGGCATCCCACGAAGCACCAGGGAGAACTTCGGCGCATTGCGATGATCGCGTGGCGAAAGCTCGTACTGGCGTTAACAGATGTTGGCATACCCGACGCCCGGTTGCAATACGACAGACGCGAAGAAGGCTCGCAAGGGAGCATCTCTTTCACCATCGAAGAGCTGTGTTTGCACCCGTTGAAGGCCGCGGAGGAATCTGAGGGCATGACGAGAAGAGTGGCGCTGCTAGGGGGCCGCCGGTGCTTTGACGTGGTTGTGCGGCTCGAGGAGAGCCTCGAAGTTGCTTTCACGATTCGGCAGGTGCCGGACGGCGTCCAAAGACGCATGAGGCTGCCGCTGGCTGCCGGAAAGCAGCCCGTCCTGGAGCTCGCGATGCGCGAAATGTGCCGGAATGGGACCGGGGACGTGTCCATCACGCACATTAGCGCAACAACCTGCAGCGAAGACGGTGTGCACGTCCGCCTGCAAATGACGCCGAGCATCTTCACCAGGGTCGGGACCGACCTGCATGGGGATTTAGACTACAACGGCTTCACTGGCAGGCTAATAGGGGTTTACTTCGACCATCCCCTCGGAGATCGTTACGCGTTCCTATTCCCAGGCGGCAACCGCCTCTGCGTGCTCGAGAGCATGGGTTGCCATCAAGGGAAACTAGCGGGTACAATGTACTTGAAGGTACGGTCTTCTTCTTTGCTGAAGCCGTGGTTCCCGCCAGAGGCGAACTGGAGAGGGCGCAACGCGCCCGAGTGCTCTGTGTGCGACAAAAGCTTCGGCGTGCTCCGCCGACCGCACCACTGCAGAGGCTGCGGGACGTCCGCGTGCGATACCTGCGCCAAGGAGGTTACTGGCAGCCTCCGAGAGATCTGCAGACGCGGCAACCCTGCTTTCAATTTCCCTGGCCACTGGTTGGAGAAGCCTGAGCGGTTGTGTGGTGAGTGCATGGAAGTTGTCAAACTCAACATTCACCCTGAAAAGGAATACTACGTTAAATACGAAGACGTTGAGAAGCAGCAGAGAGTGCCAATTGTGTGAGACCTCGTGTAACCACCACTCTTACGACACTCAGAGCACAAAGGATATCTTCCCTTAACGACGAAGGTCACCCGGAGACTTTAAAACCCCGGAGTTTCAAGCGAACTTTCACTCTAAAACTGGCCGGCCCACCTCACTTCCTTCAGACCCGTTTTGTTCATCAAACGGGAGTGAGGTTAGCACGCTGCAATCGATCAGTTTTTTTTCTTGATAACAGGGTTTTTTCTAGGATTTCAAATTTTCGAGCTGGAGTGGGGAAACTTTTCGACGCGTTTTCAGAGCCGAATTGCCAAGCAATCCACGCAAATTGCGCTTTGTGGTGCTGGCTGCGGGCTTTTCCCCCAAGGCAGCTTAGTTCGACGTTTTCCTGGTGCCTATTAGGCCGGTTAGTTCGTTGTTAGTGCGGTGTTGAGCACATACCCATTCCAAGCACGTTCTTGCAATCCCCCCATTCCAGTAGGGTACTTCGCGTAACGCGACTTGCTGCCCTCAGCACGCAGGATTACTTCCTCGCACTCTTTTCCTTTTGGTACTTCAACCATTGGTGCTGCACACGGCAATCCCATGTCCACTGTGCTCTGCGGAGTTTACTTCGCAGATTGCCACCGTAAAAAGAAGACAAGTCAGTGCTGCCTAGCGAGTCGCAGTCACAATCAGGGCGAGTGCCCTGAGTTTTTTAACTGATTGCTCAGACACGGTTGTAGGGGCCTTCTCCCCGTGACGGATTCGCCTGTGCTCTAGTAGCACGGGTGGTCCTGGCTGTGACGAGCTACGAACAGCCGCCTGACAAACCAGACTCACACCGCAGTCCTGTCTGCAGACACTCAGGTTCCACGCTGATGATGGTCCGCCTTATGTGTCCGTGGCTTAAAGGACCGAAACACGGCGCAGACGGGACCAGTGCGGTGTTGAGCACATACCCATTCCAAGCACGTTCTTGCAATCCCCCCCCCCCCCCCCCCTCAGGCTATTTTCACTGTGGAGGGGGGAGACGCTACCTGTCACACTCTAAGGTGGTCACCACGGTGGGCGGTCAGAAAAAAAAAAAATTTTTTTTTTGCCCCAAATACCCCAAATACCACACTTTGGAAAATTTTTGTGGGCCCACTTTTGGCAGGGAATTTTGACCATTTTCATTTCACCTTAGAGAATTTGACCACCCAGCCTCCAAGGCAACTGCACTGTACACGACGCACTAGTAAGGTACATAACTTGTGAAAATAAGTAGTTATTTTATAACTAGTTATATTTGATAACTTGTGACTAGCACATAACTAGCACGAGCTAGTTATATATAACTAGCACAAGCTAGTTATATAACTAGCTCTGCTAGTTATATAACTAGCTCCTGTAGGCGTTTTTAGGGTAAAATGCATTGAAGCCCACCACAGCTTGAAAGACCAGGACTTTAAAACCCAGTGTCCCGGTGTCAGACACCGGGAAACCCCGATGTGTCAAAAAAAAGTCGTACGTCCCTTTTTGTTAGTGATGAAGTGAAGCCACTGGTGAGCACCACGGTGGAAACTACTGGCAGCATCTATTGGTTGAAAATTCTCTCACGACAGAAACTCTTGGATTTTTTTTCATAACGGAAACTATTGGTGGAAAGTTCTCTCATGACAGAACCCTGATGGAAACTTTCTCGTGGCGGAAACTACTTGCGGAAATTTCTTTCGTGGGAAATTGTTGGTGGAAACTTTCTACAACAGAAACTATTGGTGGAAATTTCTCTCACGAAAAGCTGGTGGGGGTCGCGAAAACTACCGGCAGAAATTTCCTCACGGGAAATTGTGGGCAAAATCTTTTTACAACGGAAACTATTATGGTGGAGATTTCTCTCGTGGCACAAACCTGATGGAAATTTCTCATGGCAGAAACTACCGGCGGAAATTTCTTATGGCGAAAAACGTTGGGCGGAAATTTCTTATGGCGAAAAAGTTGGGAAGCTTTTTGTTCCGGATACGATTGATGGAAACTTCTCCCACAGCAGAAACCTGATGGAAATTTGTGTACAGTCTCCTTCTACAGTTCTTCAAATCCTTTCTGCTTAGATCGATTGTCACATTCTTGCTTGACGAAGAGACAACCGAGACAGCCGAGCAGCAGATAGCAAGAAAAAGCGGGCCAGGATACCCAGTCTGAGCGCTGAAGTTGGAAGACACCGTCCTTTTTGACTCAGCTCAATGCAGTTTCACTGTATTTCACTGGTTATTCTACTGGGAGAGCTAGTTATATAACTAGCAGAGCTAGTTATATAACTAGCAGAGCTAGTTATATATTTAGCACGAGCTAGTTATATAACTAGCACGAGCTAGTTATATAACTAGCACGAGCTAGTTATATAACTAGCTCTGCTAGTTATATGCTAGTTGCTAGTTATGTCCGAGCAAGTTATAAAATTCACTAGTCATTGAGCTAGTTAATAACTAGTGAAACCCCATAACTAGTGCGTCGTGTTGAGGGGGGGGGGAGGGGGGGGTAGGGGGGTGAAAATTTCGTGTTTTTGGTCATTTGGTGAAGAAGGTCGTGAAAATGAAGTGGTGTGGGCCCAAAACGGTCAGGAAACCGAAAATAGTGCCCCGTTCGGGCGCTGGCTGGCCACAAAGCAGGAGGAAATGAGATAAAGTGGCACTTTTCGGGTCAAAAATGACCTAAAATGGGGTGTCACAGGCATGGCCTATTTCTACAAATCGACAAGCATGCCAGATCAGCTTCTATTTCAGATAAGTAGCGGCCCCAGGACTCAAACAGGCCCAAACTACCAGGAAAATGAGCCAATTGCTTCATTCACAAGCAATATGATCAGCATTTGCGACTGCGCCGTCGGAAAAGAAGTGCTCCAGATGCAGAGCAAGTGCCAACGGACCCGCAGTGATCGTCCGGTGGTGCCACTGAAGTATGCTCGCCAACCAACACGACAACACCAGCCCCGCCGCAGAAACAGCAAACGAGTGGGGGCCTCCAGGGATGCTGCTGTGTTGGCGTGCGCAACGTCGGGACCAGGGCAGCAGCCAAACAGCCGGGTTCAAACGTGCTGGTCCAAAGCCACGTCCCGGCTACCCACAGGCATGACCACACCAGCACTGCAGTGCAAGCAACCCACGGGGTCGACTTAACTTGCTCATCTGCAAAAGACTTCAGAAGAAGGTTTTCCAGCTCGTTTGTACCAGAGCGTCTTCCTGGTCCTATGGCGGAGGGTTTCACAAACTTTCTTCGCCCACCGGCCTTTCGGAATCGTTGTGTTGAGCCCTGAAGTCCTTCATTGTATCTGCTCTTGCCTTCTGCACGGTTCGGCCGTGACCTGGTGCATCCTCCTCCCTCTTTCACCTCTTGTAATTGCGTTTTGGCCAGCAAAAATTGGGACTCGGCATCGTTGTACGTGAGAGAAGTCAATTTCGCATGGCATTCTGAGCAATGCTGGTGGATTGACATTTTTTTTGCTTGCTGTTGCACACACTATGCTATTTTCACGCTTCCACAGAGCTACCGTAACGCTACCGTCACGCTACCGTCACGCTACCGTCACCGTCACTGTACCGTTGCACCATCAATACCGGCGTCTAAACAGCGTTTTTGGCCCGCAGGTCACAACCTGGTGCAACCCAAGTCATTTTCCGGTCGGTTCGGTCACGAAGAAGCTCCGAGGGTGTGAAAATCGTTCATGTTCGGCACCAAAACTCTCGTGCGAACTCCGTTTTTCAAGCCGGTGGCGCCGGAAAATATTATGCGACCCCTCCACTCTGCGACGCTCGCCTCGTGTAAAGTGTATTTTTACCACGTTCCATCGCTCATGGGTGCACTCTGACACACAAACAGCCCAATAGTGACTTTTTAGATGGGCAAATTCAGTCCCAAAAAAAAATTCCGGTTCCAGAGGAAAGTCGGCGGATTTTGTCCACACAGACCAAAAATGCTCAAAAATGCATTTCGGCGCGAAAATATCAGCCAGCAGAGCGTTTTGAACATTTTTCCGGGCGAGAAACACTGTGGAGGGCCCATCCTTGGGGGTGCACAGGGCGGGTGCGTGTTCCCTTGTTGAAAAAAGTCCAAAAACCTGAAATCACGACATTTTGTTAAGGGTTCCTACCCCCTAGGGCTATGATGGCAAGTAAACGGAAACGTTTCCCGTTTCCGTTTCCGTTTCCATACTTTCAAGGAAACGGCGTTTCCTTATTCGGGAAACGGCTGCTGCAGATTGCAGTGTGTAAGGTGACCACACCTCGGATGGGCGGGGGGAAAATTTTTAGGGGTATTTCCCAAGCCAGCAAAACAAATTTATCTGTGCAAACGGTGCTGTCTCCGAAGTAGTCCCGAGCTGCGCGGTCCTTCGTAGTGGTGGCAACCAAGCACTCAGAGAATTGGGCCTGGAGACCTCCCCGTAAAGTTTCTCGACAAGGTTCGTATGCGCAACAGTTTTTTCGGTTTTGGCTGCAAGTTGACACACCCTGTCGGGGATGTGAGCAGCCTCAGAAGCTGGAGTTAAAGCTGGTGTAAAAAAGCGGGTGACACACCCGCTTTTCGGGTGTGACTCGGGCACCCTCTTTAGCTCCAACTTCTGGGGCTGGACCTCACCTTGAAGCATTCCCTGGTGGTGTTAGCGTGGTTTGTGGGTAGCCTGCAAAACCAAGGAGCCGTTTCCGTTTCCGTTTCCGTTTCCGTTTCCATGTTTTGGAAAAAACGGATGGAAACGCGTTTACTTGCCAACATAGCCCTGGGGGGGGGGTCTGGTTTATCCGGCCATCCGGCCAAAGTGGCTGATCCTTAACAAGAGCGCTGCCCCCCCCCCCCCCCCCCAGGCATCTTGTTAAGCAACCAGACTCACACCGCAGTCCTGTCTGCAGACACTCAGGTTCCACGCTGATGATGGTCCGCCTTATGTGTCCGTGGCTTAAAGGACCGAAACACGGCGCAGACGGGACCAGTGCGGTGTTGAGCACATACCCATTCCAAGCACGTTCTTGCAATCCCCCCATTCCAGTAGGGTACTTCGCGTAACGCGACTTGCTGCCCTCAGCACGCAGGATTACTTCCTCGCACTCTTTTCCTTTTGGTACTTCAACCATTGGTGCTGCACACGGCAACCCCATGTCCACTGTGCTCTGCGGAGTTTACTTCGCAGATTGCCACCGTAAAAAGAAGACAAGTCAGTGCTGCCTAGCGAGTCGCAGTCACAATCAGGGCGAGTGCCCTGAGTTTTTTAACTGATTGCTCAGACACGGTTGTAGGGCGTGACGGATTCGCCTGTGCTCTAGTAGCACTGGTGGTCCTGGCTGTGACGAGCTACGAACAGCCGCCTGACAAACCAGACTCACACCGCAGTCCTGTCTGCAGACACTCAGGTTCCACGCTGATGATGGTCCGCCTTATGTGTCCGTGGCTTAAAGGACCGAAACACGGCGCAGACGGGACCAGTGCGGTGTTGAGCACATACCCATTCCAAGCACGTTCTTGCAATCCCCCCCCAGGCATCTTGTTAAGAACCATCCATCCATCCATCAGCCGGCTGACCCCCCCCAACCAGACTCACACCGCAGTCCTGTCTGCAGACACTCAGGTTCCACGCTGATGATGGTCCGCCTTATGTGTCCGTGGCTTAAAGGACCGAAACACGGCGCAGACGGGACCAGTGCGGTGTTGAGCACATACCCATTCCAAGCACGTTCTTGCAATCCCCCCATTCCAGTAGGGTACTTCGCGTAACGCGACTTGCTGCCCTCAGCACGCAGGATTACTTCCTCGCACTCTTTTCCTTTTGGTACTTCAACCATTGGTGCTGCACACGGCAACCCCATGTCCACTGTGCTCTGCGGAGTTTACTTCGCAGATTGCCACCGTAAAAGAAGACAAGTCAGTGCTGCCTAGCGAGTCGCAGTCACAATCAGGGCGAGTGCCCTGAGTTTTTTAACTGATTGCTCAGACACGGTTGTAGGGGCCTTCTCCCCGTGACGGATTCGCCTGTGCTCTAGCAGCACGGGTGGTCCTGGCTGTGACGAGCTACGAACAGCCGCCTGACAAACCAGACTCACACCGCAGTCCTGTCTGCAGACACTCAGGTTCCACGCTGATGATGGTCCGCCTTATGTGTCCGTGGCTTAAAGGACCGAAACACGGCGCAGACGGGACCAGTGCGGTGTTGAGCACATACCCATTCCAAGCACGTTCTTGCAACCCCCCCCCCCCCCCCCCCCTAGGGCTATATGGCAAGTAAACGGAAACGTTTCCCGTTTCCGTTTCCGTTTCCGTTTCCATACTTTCAAGGAAACGGCGTTTCCTTATTTGGGAAACGGCTGCTGCAGATTGCAGTGTGTAAGGTGACCACACCTCGGATGGGCGGGGGAAAAATAAGTTAGGGGTATTTCTCAACGAGCCAGCAAAATAAATTTATCTGTGCAAACGGTGCTGTCTCCGACGTAGTCCCGAACTGCGCGGTCAATATCCTGGTGGCAACCAAGCACTCAGAGAATTGGGCATGGTGACCACCCCGTTTATTTTCTCGACGGTTCGTATGCACGACAGTATTTTCGGTTTTGGCTGCAAGTTAACACACCCTGTGCGGGATGTGAGCAGCCTCAGAAGCTGGAGTTAAAAAAAGCGGCGCTTTTCGGGTGTGACTCGGGCGCCCTCTTCAACTCCGACTTCTGGGGCTGGACTTCACCGTGTAGTATTCCCTGGTGGTGTTAGCGTGGTTTGTGGGTAGCCTGCAAAACCAAGGAGCCGTTTCCGTTTCCGTTTCCGTTTCCGTTTCCATGTTTTGGAAAAAACGGATGGAAACGCGTTTACTTGCCAACATAGCCCTAGGGGGGGAAGATACTTTTCCCATTTTCTGGATTTTTTCACCTCAAAGTACTGCATCCGAACGTGAAAATGGGGTATGCGTGTGTTTCATGCGCCTCACTTTGACCAGAGAGGTAGAAAAATGGGGTTTTCACCGGAATTACGCCAGAACACCTTTGAAAAGTGGTCAAAATACCAAAAAAAAGGCCAACTCCAAATGTTGCCTGTATTCCTAAATTTGCACATTTGGGGCTTCTCAACGGTTCTGTCGCGTCTGTCCGACCGAAGGGACCTGAAGACCTGCTTCAAAAAGAAACAGACCGCAAAGGAAGAGACCTCAATGAGAAACGGGGCGAGCTCATTGCAAGAATGCAGCCAGTGTCCCTTTCTTGACTGCCTTAGCAACGGGTCCCCATTCACACGGGTTTGCCTGTCGCCTTGCACGGACGGCGGATGACAGAACGCTTGGTGGACATTCCACGCACGTCCGTCCTGTAGCGCGGTGTTAGGGCAGCAATTTTTGATGCGCACACGTGCACACCAATTCAGAAGGTTTGCACGGCCGCACGTACGGCGCACGCTCGCGGCTGACTGGCGCAACCAAAGAGTGAGGGGCGGCAGCTTTATCATCGTCTACTTCGCCAAATTCGCGAAGTGAAGTGTGGATAGGCTGATACATGTATAAGATGTATGCACTGCGACAGCAACTAGTTGTGGGAGTACACCCGTGCCTTTTTGCCATTCCGTCTCGGGAACTGTTCTCTTGGCACTGTGGGCCGCCCAACTGTCACATACCGGAAGTGTCACGGTGCTTTCAGGCCTCAGCCCTGTTCCTTCAAAAAAAATCATCTTTTCTTGCTCTCTACAGGTCTTCGCCGGTCGTCCTGTTGTCCCCTCCCGAACTCAATCTTTCGTCACTCCTGGTGGGTCTTGGGGCTATTTGGGGTAATGCCAGGGTGGCAAACGAGTTCTGGAACCGATTTTGGACGCCAAGAGCCCATATTCAGCTGCAAGGCCGTGCCTTTGCACCAAAATCCGAATAAAGGCAACATTTGGGAGTATCTTCCCCCCCTACCCCCCCCCCTCATAGCATGCAGGGTCAAAACCTTGTGTCTTTTTGGAAATGGCAAAAAAAAAAATTTCCGGAAAAAAATTGGGGTTTTTGAATTTTAAAAGTTTGGAACAAACTCTGCAGTAATTTTTGAGGAAGTTGAGCAAAATTTTTTTTTTCCAAAAAAATTTTTAGGGCTCCATCGGCCCCGCGGGAGCGTTTTAAAAAGACACAAGGTTCTGACCCTGCATGATAGGCTATTTTCACTGTGGAGGGGGAGACGCTACCTGTCACACTCTAAGGTGGTCACCACGGTGGGCGGTCAGAAAAAACAGTTTTTTTTTTTTGCCCCAAATACCCCAAATACCACACTTCGGAAAATTTTTGTGGGCCCACTTTTGGCAGGGAATTTTGACCATTTCACCTTAGAGAATTTGACCACCCAGCCTCCAAGGCAACTGCACTGTAGAGGAGGGGGGGGTCTGGTTTATCCGGCCATCCGGCCAAAGTGGCTGATCCTTAACAAGAGCGCTGCCCCCCCCCCCCCCCCCCGGGGGCATGCATAAAAATAAGAATCGGCCTTCTGGGGGGGGCGTTACCCGTTACCCGTTACCCGTCCTTATTTTTATCCGACTGTGGCTGAGGTGGGCTGCTCCTGAGGCCCAGCATGGTGGGTGCGTTGCTGCGGCCCAGCGCGCCGAGTGGACTGCGCGTGGACTGCGCCGGGGCCCGGCGTGCGTGAGGCCCAGTACGTCGGGTGGACTGTGCCTGAGGCCCGGCATACTGGGTGGGCTATTGCTGAGGTGGACTGCCGAAGCCCAGCACGCTGGGTGGACTGTGGCTGAAGTGGACTGGGCTTGAGGCCAGCGCGCCTGAGGCCCAAACGCTAAAACAAGAAGAACGCTGAGACCAAAAAGAATGCTCAAGACTCACGAAAGATGACACTAGGTGGAATGCCGAAGCCCAGCACGCTGGGTGGACTGTGGCTGAAGTGGACTGGGCTTGAGGCCAGCGCGCCTGAGGTGCAGCATGCTGGTGGACTGCGGCTGAGGCCCAAACTGGACCAAAAAGAATGCTCAAGACTCACGAAAGACATACAAAACAAAATGAGTACTGCAAAAACGCAGAATGGCTGCTCAGACTGTCGAATACATCAAACACCAGCATCAGAACTGAACGTCTTTGTCTTCACCACCACCCCCCCACCCCCGGATGTTTTTGGAGGGCCCCCCCTGGATGTTTCGAGGAGTCAGCCCAAGGGCAGGTAAGGGACAGCGGGAAATCTGTCAGCAGGTTATGGATGGATGGACGGGGAAGACGGAGGGGCAGCAAAGAAAGCCGTGTGGACAAGGAGCGGGTCACGATCACACAGGGGAGCCTAGACCCTGCCGCCGGCAGATTCCAAGGATAGCGTGAGCAGGTGACGTACCCTAACACCGAGCACGCTGGCTGGCACGCTGGCTGACTGCCGCCGACCACCCGTGGGGTGCGGGCCTGGCCTGGAGCATGTCGATATTTGGGTAGACTATGGCCGGCTGGCCCGCCATATTCGCCCTTGAAAGGAGGATCTGGGGTTTCTGTCAGCTCCTGAGCACATCCGGTCCATATGCCGGGGGTTAGGCATGTACATAATGTGACATCGCGTGTTCATAGTGTGGGTGACCCGGGATCCGGAGATACCCCCGTTACCCGTTACCCGTTACCCGTGGCCTTATTTTTATGCATGCCCGGGGGGGGGGGGGGGGGTTTTCCCCCGCCCGATGTCGCTGATGACTAACGGACCGTCGGACCCGTCCCAACGGGGATTTTTCGCCAATCTGAGTGTTCAGAACTCAGCAGGTGACGAGCCGGGGGAAAAATGAAACCCCCGACCGGGCGATTCTTTTCGGCCGGCTGATTTTCAAGTCTGCCGCGCAGACCAATGCATGCCTCCGGGGCCACTGTTGTCAGGACAGCCAGTAGGGTCCTGTACGGTCCACTTTCCAACTTTCGCCAGTCTGAGTGCTCAGAGCTCAGCAGTGACGATAGCGAAGCTTTCCGCAGCCTTCCAGGGTTTGGAAAGCTCGTTATGATCGAAACAAACAAAACGCGTGCAGTGTTCGTCTTAAAACTGTAGGAAAAAGGGGTTTGCCCCTTCAACGATCAGGAACCCCGGGTCTTGCGGGGTACTGTTCTTGAGCAATTCCGGGCGCGGAACTTGTTACCAAGAACGAGCTTCCCTCTCCCAAGCTCTATCCCACAGCCATCGGTAGCATGTAATCTGATGACTTGCGCCTACTAGGCATTCCTCATTCAAGGAGTATAATTGCACAAGAACACTGGTTAGTCGACGGTAGCGATTTCGCCACCCCCTTCCCTTGTAGTTTGAGCGAGAATGCAAAGAATCTGTGGCGATACTCTGCATCTGTTCTCTTCGAGACCATTAGAGCGCACCGTGTCATCAGCTCATGTTTCCGGCGCTTGTTCCCTTCTGGGGGGCGCAGGTGAATTGGCTCAGACGTTTTGGAGTGCTCGCCGCGAAGGAAACACGCGGCTGGTTTTGGCCGTCAGGTTACCGTCAGGATACCGTCAGGTTACCGTCAGGGGAAGAAGAAAAGAAGAGAAGAAGAAAAAGGCCGCTCCTGGTCCAGGAACGTGACGGTCAACCACGGCTTGCAAAGCTTGAGTCGGAGGCAGCACAGTGCCACAACCCCGTCCGCTCTGCCCTGCGGCTGACCGTCTCGACGAGCCCACGTTCAGCGCGAGCGCCAAGCCCCAAGGCGCGCGCCAAGCCGTGATGCTTTAGTTTTGAAAATCGGTAGCCACTTGACCCGTAGGCCCGTGGCTCTGCAGTACTGCCGAACACGTGAAGCTTGGCTTCCGTGTAGCAGGCTTTCCCTGGTACACGGGAGGTTACCGTCAGGGGAAAAAAAGCTAAACCCCCCGACCGGGCGATTCTTATCGGCCGGCTGATGTTCAGAAGGTCTGCCGCGCAGACCATTTCATGCCTCCGAGGCGACTGTTGTCATGTCAGGACAGCCAGGTTAGGGCAGCGCCCTGTACCACTTTTCCAGCTTTCGCCAGTCTGAGCTTTCCGCAGCCTTCCAGGATCTGGAAAGCTCGTTATCATCGAAACAAACAAAATGCGTGTAGTGTTCGACACATTGTGTGTCTTATTTGCAAAAAACTGAAGAAATAAAGGAGGTTGCCCCTTCAACAGTGTGTGTCTTATTTGAGAAATAAAGGGGATTGCCCCTTCAACAATCAGGAAACCCGAATCTTGCGGGGAACTGTTTTTGAGCCAATTCACCCCCTTCCCGATCGAACGTTGTCGAGCCTTGTACTTTGGGCGAGAATGCAAAGAATCTGTGGCGATACTCTGCATCTGCTCTCTTCGAGACTACCTCTTAGAGCGCACCGTGCCATGTCTCCGGCGCTTGCTACCTTTTGGGGAGTTAGGTGAATTGGCTCAGACCTTTTGGAGAGCTCGCTGCTGAGGAAAAACGCGGCCGGTTTCGGCCGGGGCTACCGTCAGGCCACGGTGAACTTACTCAAGAGTCGAAGATTAGCGTCGAAACTTCCTGGCTTTTCACGCCGTGGCAGAACGACCACACCCTACCCAATCCCAAGCACCCCCTAAACGCGTTAGGGGACTTCACAAGGTTTCACAATGGAGTGATACAACACCCGAAACGAGCTGCACCCTCTCACTGTTCTCAACCCCCCGCCATACTCAAGCCTCGACGGTCAACCGGAGACTTTAAAATACCGACCTTCTAATCCACAAATAACGCTAAAAAGGCCGCTCCTGGTCCAGGAACGTGACGGTCAACCACACAGCTTGCAAAGCTTGAGGCGGAGGCAGCACAGTGCCACAACCCCGTCAGCTCTGCCCTGCGGCTGACCGTCTCGACGACTTTTGTTCAGCGCGAGCGCCAAGCCCCAAGGTGCGCCACGCCTTGATGCTTTAGTTTGGAAAATCGGTAGCCACTTGACCCGTAGGCCCGTGGCTCTGCAGTACCGCCGAACACGTGAAGCTTGGCTCCCGTGTAGCAGGCTTTCCCTGGTACCTAACCGGCGTCAGGGGAAAAAACCCCCCCCGACCGGACGATTCTTATCGGCCGGCTGATGTTCAGAAGGTCTGCCGCGCAGATCAATTCATGCCTCCTCCGAGGCCACTGTTGTCATGTCAGGACAGCCAGGTTAGGGCAGCGCCCTGTACGGTCACCACTTTCCAGCTTTCGCCAGTCTGAGTGTTCAGCAGTGACGATATCGCAGCTTTCCGCAGCCTTCCCTTCCAGGGGTCTGGAAAGCTCGTTATTATCGAAGAAGAAGAAGAAAAAAATAAACAGGCCGCTCCTGGTCCAGGAACGTGACGGTCAACCACATCTTGCAAAGCTTGAGTTGGAGGCAGCACAGTGTGTCCGCTCTGCCCTGCGGCTGACCGTCTCGACGAGCTTGTGTTCAGCGCGAGCGCTAAGCCTCAAGGTGCGCCAAGCCTTGATGCTTTAGTTTGGGAAATCGGTAGCCACTTGACCCGTAGGCCCGTGGCTCTGCAGTACCGCCGAACACGCTTGGCTCCCGTGTAGCAGGCTTTCCCTGGTACCTGAACGTTATTATCGAAACAAACAAAACGCGTGTAGTGTTCGACACAGCGTATGTCTTATTCGCCCTCGCCGCTTGCTTTTTACATCTACACAGGAAACGAGAAAATAATAAAAAAAACCCTACGCATTTTCACACAACCCCCCTACGCATTTTCACACAACCCCCCTACGCATTTTCTTCGTATTGCAATACAACAAAGTGAACCCCTGCACACACCCTCTTTGGATTCGTGAACAGCCCCGAATGGTTACATCGTCGTCTCTCCCTTGAGAAGGTGAAAACACTTTCACTTAGTGAAAGCAATGCCCATGTAAGTTGGTTAAGCTCACGCCCATTGAAAGTTTGAGAATAGGTCGAGGAAGCGATTTCCCCAATGCCTCCAACCATTCGCTTTACCTGGCGTAACTCCTGTTTTCGTTTTACCTTATCCTGAGGGAAACTTCGGAGGGAACCAGCTACCAGATGGTTCGATGGGTCTTTCGCCCCTATACCCAGCTTTGACGAGCGATTTGCACGTCAGCACCGCAACAGACCTCCACCAAGGTTTCCCCCGGCTTCGTCCAATATTTCGAAGGAACCTTTACGACAACGGTCAACCGGAGACTTTAAACTCCGGATCTACAAGCGAACGTACACTCTAGAAAGCCACAGATACTATACGCACTGGTATTCGACACCTTAAAGGAACCTTCACGACAATGGTCACCCGGAGACTTTAAAACCTCGGATGTCTAAGCGAACTTACAGTCTAACTGGTATACAATCATTCGCTTTACCTGGCGTAACTCCTGTTTTGGTTCTAGCTATCCCGAGGGAAACGTCGGAGTGAACCAGCTACTAGATGGTTCGATGGGTCTTTCGCCCCTATACCCAGCTTTGACGAGCAATTTTCCCTTCAACACTGCGCAACGGACCTCCACCAGGGTTTCCCCCGGCTTCGTCCTATTCAGGCATAGTTCACCATCTTTCGGGTCCCAACAAGTGTACTTAATCACGTACCGACGTAAATATATTAGTGTGATTGTCAGGCCTTCGACTACCCTGAGCAACGCACTACGCACACTCCGTACCATACAGACGAGGGCGGGTATTAGTTGCGGGAAAATGAAGTTTCAGGGCAAACCTTGGGTCATTCTCAAAACGAGGTTTCGTAGGTCAAAAAACGGGAACCGAAGGGCGCATTTGAAAGATTTCGTGGCAGATCTTTCAAATGCGCACCTCGACACTGAATGAGTACACACGGAAGTGACCCTTGCCTCTTGCAGATACTCGCGAATAACTTGTATTAACTACGCCATATGGCGTAGTTCGTCTGTATGTGGCTAACCTCAAATCCCTTTCCAGTAAATCGGGATCGGGCTGTGCTGCGTCCTCAAGGATTGGCACATCCCCCTTTCTGTGCGGCTTGTGGGTTTGACACCCTAAGCCTCGCACACGTGTTAGACTCCTTCGGTGCCATCACCTGCTAGGTGTCAGGGGTGCTAGTGGATGGTGGTGTGGTGATGTGCAC
This sequence comes from Diplonema papillatum, assembly GCA_030068145.1. NCBI lineage: Eukaryota > Euglenozoa > Diplonemea > Diplonemida > Diplonemidae > Diplonema > Diplonema papillatum. The sequence continues at coordinate 316,738 of JAPJBO010000143.1, forward strand.
ACACCCACGAGTATGGTGCAGCGGTGGATACCACCAGCTGAGCACAACAACGTCGAAAAACGGAAACTCCGAAATGGGGAGGCGAGACAACCAAACACCGCGCAAACAATGTAGGGATGTACGGATAGTAGCAGTCGGTGCCTCTCAGGGTCAGCCGAGAGACCGGCACACCGAAACGATCCTTCCTTCCCTCTCACTTCTCAGCCATTCCTTGCTCACTCTCGGAAAGGGCAACGTACACAACTAAACAAAGCCCGTTTTACCGTTTGTATGCACACTTTAACAGCTCGTTTGGAGTGGTTGAGGCTGCGTATCGGATCGAGTAGTCGAGCCGGTCCATCCCCTCTTGATAGACCGTGATAGACCGAAGAATACAGCACCGGGCAATTCGATACAGCTCTAGGGACTCTGATATCGAAGAAGAGTGGCTGCCAGCATCAAGCATGCAAACACAAGATGCAGTGTCCTGCCTAAACGCCTGAACGTTAGGCTAAAGATTTTCCCCCTTACGAAAGACCCTCCTGAATGAATGGACAGGGATTTGACGCTAGACAACCGCTTTGCACCACGTCCCAGGGCGGTGTTGCTTCTCGAAGAACACTTTCTGCCAGCAATCAAGCATACATGCCTACGATGCAGTGTTCTGCCTAAACATTAAACTAACTCGCTCGCCAGCCAGATCGGCCCCGGTTGTTGTGTCACACCGACGCCGTCACCCTCGGTAACGGGGCCGCGGCCCGACGGAACGACCTACGCCCGCCTTAAGAGAAGTACGTGGTTGTAGTGAGGCGTGGTCCCTGCACTCCAACTCGTCTCTCTTCCTCCCTCTCGGGAAAGGTCAACGGAGGTAGCGGTGCCCACGAGAACACGTACAGGTGGGTGGGGAGAGGCCCTGGGACTGCTAAGGCGTGACTAACCGCGTCCCTGTCCCTCCCAGGGAGCCACCCTGGATCTAGCCTTAACCTGGGGGCCCACACCCTTTGACTTGTTTTGATGTGCTCTCTCTCTCTCTCTCTCTCTCTCCCTAAAACTAAGATGTCCACCTTACGAAAGACCCCCTTGAATGAAAGAAAAGGGAGGGTGCACGGGCCTCTGATGGTGAAAGTAGAGCAAGATGACCCCGTGCCGCAAGAGCTAGTCGACTCGCTGGTCAAACCGGGGTTCCCCCAGGGCATAGTGGTCGAAGCCCTGCAGAAGAACGACCGCGACGTGCAGAAGGCCGCCGAGTGGCTCACCCGGCAGCCGGCGAAGCATCAAGCATCCATACACACGATGTTCTGTCTAAACATTAAACTGAGTTTTTCCCCCTAATACCATTTACCTTCAAACACGCATGAAAGACAAGATTCTGCCTGAACACTAAACTAAGAAATCCCCCCTTTGCCCATCAAGCATGCAGCACGACCGAAACATTATTAAGGAGCTGTTGTCGACCGGAGACATGAAAGTTTACACCACAATAAACGCTAAAAAAACATTGGATCCTCAATACTCCCATACCAAAGGCCCTCTTGAATGAAAGAAAAGGGAGGGTGCACGGGCCTCTGATGGTGAAAGTAGAGCAAGATGACCCCGTGCCGCAGGAGCTCGTCGACTCGCTGGTAGAGATGGGGTTCCCCCAGGGCATGGTGGTCGAAGCCCTGCAGAAGAACGACCGCGACGTGCAGAAGGCCGCCGAGTGGCTCACCCGGCAGCCGGCGAAGCAGGACGCCGGCGCCGACCAGTACGACCCGGAGCTGTACAAGGCGCTGCAGGACTCGCTGCAGACCATGTCCCAGGGCGGGGGAGCCGTGTCTGATGTGTACAGCATCGTCCAGCCCCCGGATCAACTCGCGAAGGCGGACCCCAGCCTGCCCGTAGGCCTGCAGAACGTGGGCAACACGTGCTACGCGAACACGTTCTTCCAGCTCTTCTTCGCGCTGGGCCCCTTCCGCGAGTTGCTGTTGGCGTTCCCGGCGGAGAGGAAGCCGTCGTTCATGGCCGCGCTGCGGCTTGCGTTCGCGCGGATGCAGCACTCCGCGCAGGCCTTCGTCAACCCGAAGGACGTGATCGAGAAGCTCAGCGACCCGCGTGGGCAGGCGTTCTCCATCGGCGGTGAACAAGACGTCAGCGAGTTCACGGACAAGTTCCTCGCCGGGCTGGAGGCAGAATTCGAGAGCCACCCAGACCCTGCCCTCGCCGCCGCCTTCAAGCGCGCCCTGCGCGGCGTGGTCGAAGGCTCCGTCTCCGAACTGTACGAAATCGAGCTCGCAGAGCCAACGCCAGCAGCAGCAGCAGCAGCAGCAGCCGGCGGCAGCCCTGGCAGCCCGGGGAAAAAAGTGAAGGCGAAAATCGACTTTTTCCGGTCGGTGGTGCTGCCGGTCTCGGCCACGGCCGACGCCGCCGGCGAATCAGCAGCGGAAGCTGCAGTGAGCCTGCACGACTTGCTAGAGCAGCACACGTCGCGCGAGGTCATCGAGAACTTCCGGTTCGAGGCGGACGACGGCCAGCAGGGAGGGGGAGGGGGCGGCGCGGCCACTGCGGTGCAGGCGGTGAAGTCGACGTGGTTCCGGTCGCTGCCGCCGGTGCTGAACGTGCAGCTCCAGCGGGTCTTGTTCGCGGGGGGTGCACCGAAGAAGAACAACCGGCGGGTGCAGTGCCCGTACGTGCTGCGCATGGACCGCTACCTGGAGACCCACGCGGACGAGGTGACCGCAGCGCGGCAGAAGGCCGCCGAGTACAAAGCGGTCCTCATCGAGGCCCGGCGACGCGTCGCGGCGCTGCACAACGTGCAGAACACGGGGCGGAGCCTTTCGGAGCTCGTCGCCGCAGTGGCTAGCTGCCTCCGCGAAGAACAAGCCGAACAGGGCCACCCGGCCTGCCTGTACGGCCTCGACATCGCGGACGTCGTCCGCGGGCTATCCCTCTGCGCGGACGAGTCGAAGGCGAAGATCGAGGCCGCGTACAAGGCGGAAGCCGTCGCGCAGAGCACCGTCGACGGCGCCTTCTCACACATCCCCGCGGACGACGCCGCCGCCTACAAGCTCGTCGGGTTTCTCGTCCACGAGGGCACCCTCCCGCAGACCGGGCACTACTGGGCGTGCGCGTACCACACGGAGCAGGGGAAGTGGTACAAGTACAGCGACACGTACGTCACGCCGCTGGCGATCGAGGAGGTTGACTCCTTCGTCGGGGAAGGCGGAAACGGGGCGACCGACGGGCTGCCGCTGCACAGCTCGATCTGCAGCGTGCTGTACGCGAAGCACGGGTTTCAGATGCCGTACTCGGAGAGCCTCGCGTCGTTGGAGGGGGTCGCGGCCGAGGTTGCCGAGAAAAGCGAGCTCTCGGCGGCGGATGTCCTCGGGATGTTCCGGGCGCGGGTAGCGGAGCTGAAGGAGGTGGTCGAAAAGGAGAACGACGAGCACGCCGCCGCGCTGTCGCTCTGGAACAAGGACATGGCCGCCCTCCCGAACCTCGTGCTGAAGGAGCGCGAAGAGTGCGACGCCGGCGCGCTCTTCGCAGCGGGGTCACTGGTGCAGACCGGGCCTGTCTTCGACCGGCGGATCACGTCGATCGCGGCGTTCGCGGCGGCGAGGCACCGCGACGACGACGTGTGGAGCGTGCTGCCGGTAGTGCTCGCGTACAAGAAGCACTTCAACTCCGAGCTCATTTCCGACTGGCGCGGGCAGACTCACGCCTCTAGAGCTGAGCGCGTCGCATTGGACTCTGGGGTGTCGTCTCTCCTCGCGAAGTCCGAATCCGCGCTGAGCAAGCTTCGGTCCAGCCACGTGCTGTACCTCAAAGCCGCGGAGAGGTATCGAGATGTTCTCGCGTGCATCGCGGACCCAACTCCCGACTTCATGACCGGGATACGCTGCGTGTACGAGTTCATCAAAGAGAAAGATCGACTCGATGACTGCTGGAAGGACACCGTCCGGCATGAGTGCGTGATCCTCGCGTTCAGCGTACGGTGGCTCGCGGCCGTGTGCGAGGAGGCTGCGAAGTCGTTCGACGACAGTTCGGTCCTCAAGCCCCTCGGTCTCATCGGGCGGCTGTCCCTCGAGCTCTCCTGGGCGGAAACGCGGGCGGCGCTGCAGTCGATGGCCGTCCGCAGCGTCAAGAGCGCGCTGTGCCCCATCCTCGCGTCGTACCTGACCGAAGAGAAGCTGCTCTCGCAGTTCCAGACGGGCTGCAACCCACCCCTCGCGGGCTCCGTCCCGACCCCTGCGGACACGCAGCAGCTCGCGGAGGCCATTTTCGACCTCGAGCGCCGCATCTTCGACCCGTTCCCGCATGAGGTCGCCAGCCTCCTGCCCAACGACTGGATGCAGCAGTGAGTGGGGACTGCCGTACCCCCCCCCCCCCCCCCCCCCCAACGTGTGTCGAACGCTGAAGGACGTCATGGACCACCCGTCCTTTTTGCGGTCCTTTTGGGGTCATTCTTCTGAGTCCATCTCTTCCGGCCATTTTTTTAGTACTAACAATCTTGTGGGTTGCCCTTCAATGTATTGTGCAGGCTAAAAAGACGTAGGCAGCGTGTTTTGGTGGTTGATCAGAATTCCTTACCTGAATACACACAGGGTAAATACAAGTGGGAAAACGATCAACCGGCACGCACAAACAAAACGAAGCGCCTGTCTTTTTCCCAAAAATCCTTGTCCCATTTCGGACTTGCTTTAAAGGTACCTGTGAGGTTTCGCGCTGACGAAAACTCGAACCCAAAATACCACCCTGTGGGCTGCTGCGGCTTCTCCCGGCTCTACCCGGAGACATGCAGGGATAGGATTCGAGGATTGATTCTCGACGCTTGGGGAAGCCTCGCCTTCGAGCTCAGCAAGGGGCGAAACAGTCCCCGAGCAAAGAAATGCTGGGAGCTTTGAAAATCGAGGTGGACCTACCCCCAAAGAAGATACTCGAGGGGCTGCCTTGTGCTTACTTCGGAGGAAGCACACATGTTGGGGGCAGAGGCTGGACGTCTATACGCGGGGGGCAGTCCAAAGGAACATGCGTTTCCTTTGTTCCCAGGAAAGAAGTCACGACCTGTATCTGTGTACGCCACCCCCCTCCCGCGGGTATTTATCCTTTGCCCGCAAAACGCGAGAAACAAGAGAAAAGACGCACCTCCCCTTAACCAACGTCGAGTCAATACTACTGTTTGCACAGCTTTTTTTTTTGTTCAATTTTCGTTCTAACATTCGGACGACCCCCCTTTCCAGCAGGGTACTTTGCTTTGCACTCCGGCAGCAGACGCTGGCGTTAGAGAGGGTGCGACCTCCCCCCTAATTGCGGCCAGAACGCGTGTAAATGTACGCCCCAAAAAGCGGCCTCTCAATCCCCTGAGGTTGGACTGCTCTCGTGGCATGGGCAGCTCATCCTGCGTGTGCGTACGTTGCTTTTGATCCTTCGTCGTGTCGGAATTGCGTGAGGGTTGGATTGTTCACCCACCAACAGAGCGCGTGAGCTGGGTTTAAAAGAGTGTTTTTGCTTCCGTCGAAACAAGTACTGAGCAACAACACTGTGTCTTCAGGGTGGGCGACGTGAAAAAATATGTGTGCGAACATGCAAGCGTGTCAGAAATCACGAGTAAATCTCGCCCGCCCTCTTTGTTCTTGGGAGTAGTTGACTATACCTCTTGAGTTTGTGTCGAGTCGGGAGAACCTACACAACCTAAGGCAGCCCTACCTCTTGAGTTTGTGTCAACCACGATCGCGGGAGTCGGGAGAACCTACACAACCTAATGCAGGACCGACACCTCCCCCCCCCCTTTCGTGAGGAAAAGCGAAGAATACAACCACCTTCTTTTTTGCATCTGTCTTGTCAAGAGCTGCGACTCAACTGTTCCCAGGCTTCGACCTAACTGAGAAGACCCAAAATAAGAAACAGTCTACGTCTACAAAGAATCAATGCTTGCTGCTGTTAATAGATGTGTCAGGAAGCCGTCCGTACGTGCCCAGGGCTCGTATTTTGGCGCCATTTTTATCTTGTATAAGCACCTGCTTTGTAGGAAATGCTTGAGGAGACTGCCAGTTGCGATAGATCAAAAGGAGATAAATGTGCTGTAGCCCACACGAAGCACAGGTAAATCTGGGTTTAGTTGCGGGCGTGAGCGTTCAACAAAAAAAGACTCACTTTGTAGTTGGATTGTTTTCTCCCCCTCTCCTTCGAAATGAACACAAGGCAGTCCCTCGAGTATTTTTGAGTTTGACCCATAGTTTCGCCAGAGCGGAAAAAGCTCTGATGCTAGCATCAAACATGCATGCGTCCCTTAGTGTTGCATTAAACAGAAGCGTAGGCGAAAAATGCGCCTACGAACATGTGAACGTGTCAGGAAAGCCCGCCGCCTTTTAATTCCCAACCTGACCTAGCTGAGATGACCCCGCCCCGGCTCAACCAGAGATTCAAAACGGAAGCAGCAAGAAACAGTCCACGAAGGATCAATGCTAGCGGCTACAGTGTGGTACTCATTTGCACGCAAATGACTCCCCATTAACGCAACAAGAAGACGTAGCTGTGTGCATACATGTGCCAGAAGCCTTTTTCCCGCCAGATCCCCCGTGCTACGAGGACAGACAAATCCGTCTCGGGGAGAAGGCTCCTACAATTGTGTCGGACTACTTGTGACTGCGACCCGCCAGAACGCACTGACTTGTTTTCTTTCGACGTTGGCAATCTGCGAAGTAACTCCACAGAGGACATGGTTGCCGTGTGCAACGGCTGAAGTACGGCTCAAGTACCAAACGGAAAGGAACGGGGGGGAATGGGCCGCACGGGCCACCATAAAAAGTCGCGCAAAAATACTCGACGGCTACGTGCTTCGACTCCGAATGGAAGGGAGGAAGTATAGAGGTAGGGGGCAAATACAATACAAACACAATTTGATTTGTTCTAGGCAAACCCCGTTTTCACAGTTCTTCGCTTATACCACCGTGTGTTGCTTTCTCACAGGATTTTGACCACTCAGGAACTTGACCCGTTGTGTTTGTGTGATTGGTCGTGTTGGGGTAGACCCGCATGACCTCACGTCCGTTCAACACGTGGTTCAGTAGTTACAGCGCTTGGGATTCCTTCTGTTCTTTGTCGGGCAGCATCGTCGAGTATTTCCTTTCAAGCTGGCGCTCATGTAAAAACATGTGGGGTGCTGTGCTTGTGTTGGATTCCCCCGTCCGAACGTGCCGTGGGCTCCCATTTTGAAGCCGTACTGCTCTTGGGGTTGATTCACGTCCTCCCCAGGGGCTTTTGGAATCGTTCTTCGTTACTCGGTAACGAGTTCCCCCAGTTGTCCCATTATGAGCCGGTCCGTCCCTATCTCTTGTAACTGCATCGAAGTGCCTGCCGCTGTTTATCACAGTGAATCACGGTCCACCACGGTCTTTCAGGTCCATCCCTAGTCCCTAGAGCTGCATCGAATTGCCCGGTGCAAGACATACCAGGTGAAAAAGAAGAAGAACAACCTGAAGGGAGGGCCCAAATTCGCCTGCTCAATAAAAAAAAAAAGGGGGTCTCTGTGTGGATGAAGGCTTTTTTTTTTTGCAGTTTCAAAAAGTTCAGAACAGGTCCTTCGGTGAAGTTAACCCTTTACGGACCAGGGACATCGGGCCGTTTTTTAACTTCAGCTTAAGCTCCTCTGAGGCTGGACTCCACCGTGTAGGGAGTTCTTGGGCAAACAAAAAAAGGCAGTGTTTGGGTCGTGTCCGCGCTGTTTGGGGGGAGGGAGGGGGCTTATTCGGGCTCTCTAGCTCGCTTGTTCTCAACGGCAACCCCGTGCTCTCTCTGTACGACGACATCTATCTTCTTCGTCCCCTTGTTTTCCCCTCTTCTTTGAATCATAGAATTGTATGGGGTCTTTTTGCGTCACTGAGTGATGCAACTGATAAATAAACGCGTTTCTCGGTATGGGTGTGGGTGTATGTGTGTGCGCATGTGTGTTTAACCACATACGGACGGAGGGTGGGCGTTAATTTTAGGAAAATTGACTTTTCAAGGCAAACCTTGGGTCATACTCAAGAGGGGGTTTCGTAGGTCAAAAATGGGAACCGAGGGGCGCAATTTGAAAGACTTCGTGGCAGATCTTTCAAATGCACACCTCGACGCTGAATGCATACACACGGAAGTGACCCAGGACGGGCACCCGTGGCCTCTTGCAGACCCGTGCAACAGCCGCGTCCAGGCTTCTCTGTTTTCATCTTGCGGAGTTTGCTGCATGTCCAGGCCGTGCAACAGCCGCGTCCAGGCTTCTGTTTTCATCTTGCGGAGTTTGCTGCATGTCCAGGGGGTTCGGCCCCGTGCAACAGCCGCGTGGATCTCACCAAAGGGTCGCGGCCAGCTCTGACTATCTGTGTTTCAAGCTCCTCCTCATGGCCGGCGTGGGCCACAGTTTCAAGTGTTTCGGAGACTCGCTCACACGTGGCGCGAATCACCTGTAGCACCAGCGAAGTGCGATAGGGTGCGGTGGGCATGCGCAGCAATGAAGCGAAATGCTGTGGCTCAATTAACCAGTTGGATACCTCTTGTTCGCGCGCCGTGGCGCAAAAAAAAAACCCCCCGTCCGTGGCAATCTATGATTTTTTGGCCCTTGAAAAAAAAAAAAAACATGAAGTTGCCGTCTGTTCTTGCTCTAACAACATACGTTACCCGTTCTCCTTCCTTTCTGGTTCGTTACTGTCGTGTGCCACCAACGCAGAGAGACGCGTGCTTCGCTGCAAGAAGTGGTCGGTAGGACGTGCGATGGCGGTTGGTGACTACGTTCGTGCTTTCAAAGCGTTCATAGCGACGTCGCTTTTTGATCTTTGGATGTCGGCTCTTCCTCCACCTAGGCAAGGCAGAATTGTCTAAAGGTTGGAATGTTCACCTGCTGACAGGGAAAAGTAGTGCGCGTCTCGGGTAAGCAGCAAGCTGCCCATCCCAAAAGACATCCCTAGGCTGTCATTACGCGGATAGTGACTTGAACAGTCCACCGCGAATGCGACATGATCATGTCCGCAAACCCGTTTGCACAGGATCTCATTCTCTTGCATCGGGCCGTACCGTTAACCGCAATAGGTCTCCTAGGCTAAAAGCCTCTGGCTGACAGAACAATGTAGGTAGTGGAAGTCGGCAAACTGGATCCGTAACGTCGGGAAAAGGATTGGCTCTGAGGACACATGCGGGATTGTCAGTGCGGGTCAGGTCTGGGCTCAGATTGAAGGTGCTGTGAGTGGGTGCTACCCGCGGCTCCTGATTCCGACCCGTGCATAAGTTTGCTGTCGGTTCCTTGCTACTGTAGAAAGTTTCCGCGTTCATCGATTACTTGTTGCAACTTGCAATGCAACTTGTTGCATTGCAAACAACCTATCCTGGACAGGCTGGGGGCTGATTTAACCGTCAAATTGATGCCATGATGAGAACGCGAACCGGTGACTTAAAACACCGACCTTCTGAATCACAAATAAGGCTAAAACTGCACCAAAAACAGGTTGATTGCGTCTATTCCGTTTTTTTTCTCTCTCTCTCTCTCTCTCTCCCCCTCCCAGATTCCGCCCTCCGAACGTAAGAAGCTCAGGCACAGGGGAAAGAGCTTCTTAGGAAAAAAACAAGGAAAGCAGAAAGAATACTCCGCTCACACCACGGAGCTGCGCACAAACCCGCAACCCCCACCTTTTTTTCCCCGGAGGGAAGAAAAAGGGGAAGCCGAGTGAATAAAAAGCGAGGGGAACCGACAGCGAGAGAGGGAAGGGGAAACACACAAACGCAACAGAAAAAGAAGGCGAGTTTCCTTCTTTTTCGCCTCCGTTCTTTTTTTTTTCTCTCTTTTTTTTCTTGCATTCTCTTTTTTCTCTCTTTTTTTTACATCCCGGTTCTATCTTTTTGGGATTCGAGAGGAAGCACACGAGAAAATAAAAGAAGAATACTGCTCTAAAAATTGCAATAAGAGGTTGCTCGCGAGATGAGTGACAAAATGGCAGACGCGGCCATAGCGGAGACGACGTCCGAGCGGCATGCCCTGCAGGTTTTGTACATCACGACGGCGGAGCAGATGGAGGAGGCCATCAAAAAGCACATCCTCGACGAGAACATCTCCGTCGTGGGCCTCGCGTACAAATCGAAGATCTACAACAAAATCGAGCGGAAAAGGCGTGCCGCCCTCGTCCAGCTTTCCACCGACAAAGTGTCGCTTGTCATCCACCTCATGCTCATGGGTGTCGAAGAAGGAGACAAGCCGAAATCGTCGCCGAGCTTCAACGAGGTGATGCAGGACCCGGAGATCAAAAAAGTTGGGCTGAACGTCTTGCAGCTCGTTTCGCTGCTGAAGAACGACTACTCCTTGGACTGCAAAGGGGTGTACGACTTGGTGCCCATGGCGCAGCGGGTCAAGCACAGTGCTGCGTTCAAAGGCATGACGCAGTACCAGTTCCCGGATCTCGAAGTCAGCGAGCAGATTAATAAGGGCATCTGGGCCCTGTCCGACATGGCGCTGGGGACCGTTGGGTTCAAGACGCCGCCTGATGCGCACTGCGCGAATTGGGAGAAGGCGCTGACGCCGTCGGTGCTGGACTGGGCGTCGTTTGAACCGGTGGTGGGGAAGAAGGTGCAGGAGTTCTTGAACAGGGTCGAGGAGGAGATAGAGCAGGCGAAGGGACCTACTGCGCTGCACATCACCAACCTCCCCGGCGACGTGTCGAAGGAAGACCTCGTAGAGCACTTCGAGTGCACCGCCAGCCAGCGGCCGAACATTCACACCGCGCCGAAGAACCGGTCGACAGCCAACGCCGCGGTCTTCTACAGCGAGGAGGAAGAGGCGCTTGCAGCCCTCGACAAGTTCAACCACTCCGAGTTCCGCGGGAGGGAAGTCCTCATCGCGAAGTCGGAAGACGAGCTCAAAACGGTCGAACAGGACATGCAGAAGGCGCGACTGGACTACCAGATATACATCAGCAACCTGCCGTACTTCACCACCGAAGCGCAACTCCGCGCGCACTTCAAAGGCCTGCAGGAGGAGATCCGCGAGGCGAAGTTCTACTGCCACCAGGACCTCGGCGTCGGGTCCGTGTACTTCAAAACGAAGGAAGCTGCGAGCAGGGCGATCAGGGAGTACCAAAATTCGCGGTTCCTGTACGCGGTCCACAAAATGGACCCGGTGACGAAGAAGATGTCGCAGCAGAGGAGGTTCCGGGTGGTCATCCTCGACTACGACTTCCAGACCGTCATCAAGAAGCAGAAGAGGGAGGACCGCACCCGCGGCAAGAGCGACGAGCACTACGACGCGCTCGACCCGTACTACAGCCACCAGCAGCGGCAGAAGGGCTGGAGGAAGGACGCTCGGTTCGACGACATGGAGCCGAACCCGTTCGGCACGGGGCCCTTGGAGGGCGAAACCATCGAAGACGCGCCCCGGCAGAAGCCGAAGATGCGCAGGAACTCCGTCGACAAGCCGCGGATGAGGGCCGTCAGGGAGGACGACACTCCCGAAGAGACGGTGCGTTGCTTTCTTTTCGTTTTTTTTTTTGTCAGTACTGAACAGTGCTCCCGCTAACCTCACTTTTGGTGAGGAATTCAAACCCCTGCTTTTGGGCTTTTTTTTTTTTTTTTTTTTGGAGCGCGGGACACTGTACTAGCCATGTTGGTACAGCGGGGCTGCCGGTATCCGGTTGCTTCCGGAGCGGTAGTCCAAAGAAATGCTTCTTCAGCACACAGTGAACGCCACCTCACTGCGACCTGGGCTGGCCTGCATTTGGCCTTTTTTTTTTTTTTTGCGCTCCAGCCAGGGCATTAGCTTGGTCTCCGGCCCATTTTCCAAATTTGGACCGATAACGGCTTTTTTGCGTTTTCACTGTTTTTCTGCAATTTTTGCACTGAGTTGGCTCTCGCCTGCCGGTGTCGCACGTGATGTGTCATGCAGAGCTGTTGTTCTTTCCCCCGTGCCCGTCCAACTTGCATCCAAACTGGCCACTTCTACTGGTGCTGGGAAGTGGGATTCCCCCTGCGTGCACTCCTTCTGTAGCCTTTGCTGGTGCAGTGGTTGCCCCTCCAATTGCACATTGGCCACTGCTGCCGGCGCCTGGGGGACGATGCAGTCACGGTAGTGCCATTTTTTTTTTTTTTTTTTTTTTTCCGGCGGCCTTTCCAAATTCTGACCGACGGTCCAAATGTGGATATAGAAGCTTATCCCCTGGCTCCAGCCCCTGTGGCAGCCCCAGACTTCTGCCTGCCAGCCCACCATGCCCAGCAGAGAGTAGACCGTGATGCAGTGCTTTGGCTACACGATACCACCAACGGGAAAAAGGTGAGGAATTCCTGATGAGGAATTCCTCACCCTCTTTTTTCGAGCCTCTTTTTTTTTTGAGGAATTCCTCACCCTCTTTTTTCGAGCCTCTTTTTTTTTGAGGAATTCCTCGCACTTTTTCGTTAGCGGGAGCACTGGTACTGAAGTACTTTTGGGAGTATTGACACGAAGTGTGGCTCCTCGCTGGAAGACTTGTGCAGGTGAACTGATGGGGAAAACACTGTGACAACAGCCTCCCGGCGTCCTCCCCATTCACCGGAAAATAAAAAGCACGCTCGCCTAGTGTTGGATTCTCACGCTCGCCTAGTGTTGGATTCTCACGCTCGCCTAGTGTTGGATTCTCACGCTCGCCTAGTGTTGGATTCTCACGCTCGCCTAGTGTTGGATTCTCACGCTCGCCTAGTGTTGGATTCTCACGCTCGCCTAGTGTTGGATTCTCACGCTCGCCTAGTGTTGGATTCTCACGCTCGCCTAGTGTTGGATTCTCACGCTCGCCTAGTGTTGGATTCTCACGCTCGCCTAGTGTTGGATTCTCACGCTCGCCTAGTGTTGGATTCTCACGCTCGCCTAGTGTTGGATTCTCACGCTCGCCTAGTGTTGGATTCTCACGCTCGCCTAGTGTTGGATTCTCACGCTCGCCTAGTGTTGGATTCTCACGCTCGCCTAGTGTTGGATTCTCTGTCAAGTTTTACTTCTTCTCCGTTTTCTTTTCTCTTCCAGCGAGCACCCGTGGATACGATATTCTTTAACGGGGAAAACACGCAGTATAGGTTTTAATATCCAAAATCGAACCAGGTTGCAATACCTAAGCACATGCACACCCTTCTCCGGTAGCTCCCGGCTCAGCTGACTTCCGCGGCCTTCTTAAAACGGGCCCCGACGCACGCTTGCGTCCTCTCCATCCAAAACGGACGTCGAAGGGTTTCCATCAGTGCAACCTGCGAGAGGAAATTTTCCCCGCGGCGGGCTAAAAGATTTCCACCCGTGCAAACCGCGGAGGGAAACTTCCCGCGGCGGTCAAAAGTTCCAGTGCAAACAGCGAAAGGAAGTTTCCCGCGGCGGTCAACCCATGTGCACACGTAGTGGTGTAGTGCATACGTCCACCACACGTACCTAAGTATACAGCATGTAGCACCACCTCGTGGTTGCTATGCGTTGCTGATGCATAGATGTATGTGAACCGCTACGAGGTCCCCATACGGGTCCTAGGACCCTATCGGTTGGGATATCCCATAATGTACCACTTATGGGCCTTACTTATAGTTTCCACCAGTTCAAACTGCGGAAGAAAATTTCCCGCGGCGGTCAAAAGGTTTCCACCAGTAGAACCTGCGGTCAAAAAAAAATTACCAGTTCAAACTGCGGAGGGAAATCTCCCGCGGCGGTCGAAAAAAATCCCACCAGTACTTTCGGGATCACCGAATCTGCCGTTTGAGGGTTGTCCTCAGTTTGGATCATCAAAACGGACGACTGAGGATTGCCCTCAGTTTTTGGATCACTCAAACGGACGTTTGAGGGTTGTCCTCACTTTCTGGATAGCCAAAACTGCCGTTTGCGGGTTGTCCTCACTTTCTGGATAGTCAAATCTGCCGTTTGCGGGTTGTCCTCACTTTCTGGATAGCCAAATCTGCCGGTTGAAGGTTGTCCTCACTTTTCAGATCGCCAAGTCTGCCGTTTGAGGTTGTCCGCAGTTTTTGGTGATGGGCATCCCGGACACCCAGGCAATTCGCCGCCTTCGGTGCCCGCGCGCCACCCCTCGCCTCCCGCCGCGCCGCTGCCCGCACCCACGACCTTGACGACCCCCGCCCAGCCTGTCCGCTCCTTCTCCCCCCGTCGCCGGCCCCGCCCACGGTGTGCCGCTCTCGGGTATGGCTGCCATGCAGGGCATGGCTGCCATGCAGGCCGGCATCCCGGACACCAGACTGTACATCAACCATAGTGGGGCGACCGGATACTCCTCGGAGAGATGGTCCCTGCACTCTAACTCGTCTCTCTCTCTCTCTCTCGGGAAAGGTCAACGCGGTAGCGGTGACCACGAGAACACATACAGGTGGGTGGGGAGAGGCCCTGGGACTGCTAAGGCGTGACAACCGCCTTACTGCTCTCGGGACTCCGAATGGTAGGGTTTGGAATGGCGGTGACATGGACGCGCGCGTGGTGGAGATGGACGGGAGGGCCCACAACCCGTCCGGTGGAGCGCGTGGTGCGGGTGGACGGCCGCAGTCGGGCGGACGAGCCGGACGACGAGCGGCAGGCCTTTGGTCGCTGGGTGAGGAAGCGACCGAGGGTGGACGGGGGAAAGCGCCGCGGGGACGGGTGCGGCCGCCGTTCGCTCTCGCCGACGTGGGTGCTTGCCGTTGGGGGCCCGCAGCCGGCCGGTCGCGGTGGCCGTGTAGGCGGAGTGGGTCGGGATGCGTCGCGTCTTGCAGGGCTGCAGAGGCGGCTGCAGGGCATCGCGGGCGGGCTGGCGGTGTACGACGAAGCCCCGGACAACGTGTCCAGCTCGACCTACTCGTCGACGCCCTCACTTCCAGGGTGTCGAGTGGCTCCGGGTAGGCGGGCGGACGCGGGGCTCCCTCTGGCGAGGGTAACGTCGAACCGCATCGACGTGGAGGCGTTGGCGGCGATGGACGGTGTCGGTCGATTCCGCGAGGTGCTGCCGATGTTGATGGATCCGGTAGCGTTTGCGGAGGCGTTCGTGTCTGGGGACGCCGCAGGCGGGTGCCGGGTGCCGTCGCGCGGGATGGAGCGACACCGGGCGACTCTGCGGTCGTGCGGGGTGGCGAGCGACGCACGTTCGCGGCCGGCATTCGCGATGAAGGCGTTTACCACGCCGAAGAAGGACGGACGAACGGCACGTCTCGTTCTGGATGCCCGGCCGCTGAACGACGCGATGCGCCGGCCGCCCAGCATGGACCTGCCCCGGCTGCGCGACTTCATCGCCGAGGTCGAGAGGCACCGGTTCGCCATGCAGTGCGACGGCGTGTCGTACTTCTACCAGTTCCCAGTAGACGCGAGCATTTCGCGATATTTCGGGATTGGTATGAAGGGGTGCGACATGCTGTTGAACGTGCTGTGCATGGGGTGGTCTTGGGCGCCGTGCATTGCGCAGCGCGCGTCGAACGTGCTGGTCCGGGACCTGGGCCTCGCCTGGGTGGACAACTTCCTTGTCTTGGGTGGGACGCTGGACGAGGCAGAGCGGAACGTGGCCGTTTTTCGGAAGCGGGCGCAGGCGGCGCGGGTCGAAGTGCGGGCGGAAGGCGACGACGCGCTGTGGCAGGTTCGCTCGCGGTTCGTGTGTGTGGGTGTGGAGTTCGACCTGGCTGCCGAGACGCAGCGGCACAGGCTCGACCCGGCGTGGGCGGAGCGGTGGGTCGGCGGCAGCGGGATGACGGCGGTGCTTTCCGGCAGAGCGACGGCCCGACAGTTCGCCGAAGTTTTCGGGGGCGCCGTCTGGGCGACGGACATCCTGGCAGTGCCCCGCTGCCACTTCGCGGCGTTGCTGTCGTTCGCGGGAAGGCTCGGCGGGCGCATGGTGGACGCCGCAGCGCCGGTGTGGGACGAGGTCGTCGACGTTCCTCCGTCGGCAAGACGGGAGCTGGGCGCGCTCCGGAAGATCGTCCGGGAGAACCCGTGGGTCGTGGGCGGCGTTCCTGAGGACACAGGGAGCGTCCTGTGGACGGACGCCAGCTCGCGGGCGTGGGCGGCGCTGCTGGAGGCGGAAGGCCGGTTCGTGGATGGGCGGCAGGGCGTGTTCGCGGGACCGGACGCGGACGCCCACATCAACTTGAAGGAGATGTTGGCGTTCGCGGAAGGTGTGGTTCGGCTGTGCTGGGCGCCGGGGGCGCAGCGGTGCCGCATCGACAACGCGGCGGTTGTCGGCGCCGTGGCGAAGGGGAGTTCTTCCTCGTACGCCGCGAATCGCGTTTTGTCCCGGTCTCTTCGTGTTGCCGAGCGCAGAAGGATCGTCCTGTGTCCTGGCTGGGTGCCGTCCGGCGAACAGCAGGCGGACCCGCACACGCGGGGAGCCTCGTTGCCTCGGTTCCCGGCGCCGCTTTCCGCTTCGCGGTGACGTGCCACACCCTTTGACTTGTTTTATGTGTTCTCGGAAATGTCAGCGCGGTAGCGATGACAGCGAGAACACATATAGGTGGGAGGGGAGAGGCCCTGGGACTGCTAAGGCGTGACAACCCCGCCCCTGTCCCTCCCAGGGAGCCACCCCGAAACTAGCCTGCCCACCTGACGGTGGGGGCCCACCTGACGGTGGAGGCCCACACCCTTTGACTTGTTTTATGTGTTCTCTCTCTCTCTCTCTCTCTCTTTCTCC